>CM061550.1:112016293-112511293 GCA_030864225.1 Capsicum baccatum var. pendulum
TTTAAATTGAGTCTCAATTTGTCATGATTGAAGTTAACATAAATGTTTGACTTCTCTTTGAAAAATATTGATGCAATTTATATTAGACTAGACATCGAAGGACCCGTGCTAGCACAAACACAATATATATTACTTCCCTCGTTTCAAAAAGAATGACTTACTTTCCTTTTTAGTCCGTTTAAAAAAGAATGACCCATTTTCTTTTTTGGCAATACTTTAATTTCAACTTTCCACATGACATGTTTAGGACCACAAGATTAAAAGACATTTTGGTACATTTGACATAACTTTAATTTAAGACCACAAGATTCAAAAGTCTTCTTTATATTCTTAAACTTTGTGCCTAATCAAAGTAAGTCATTCTTTTTGAAACAGAGGGAGTATTTTTTATCTCAATTTACGTGACACAAATATAATTTAGATAATCAATCATTAAAAAATTTTATTTTTTTAATTATTGTGATTTATAGTATTTTTCCTTCCATTTCAATTTAAGTGACCCTAATATAAGTTCGAAAGTCAATCGAGTATTTTATATTTTTAATGTGATTTATAGTGCTTTTAGCATAATTTTTCAATAAGATATCAATACTCTCACCGTCCCAGTTTACATGTCTTCTCTTTTTTAAATATATGTTACTTTATGTCTTCCTTTATTCTATCGTAATTTTTGTGGCACTAATATAATTTTGATAGTCAACCAATAATTTATATTGACGTATCATTTTGAGTGTATTTTTTATATGAAATATTATTAATTTTTTAATGTCTAGATGATCATAAAAATTAATTAGAGGTGATAAAATAAAATCACGATTGAAACAACGAAGCAGACATGTCTTAAATGACTGATTGAAAATGATATAATAAAATTACTATAAAAAATATTTGTGAAAAAAAATTAAATGAGTCTCATAAAAGACATCAAATTAATTTAAAACTTCAAAAATTAATTTATCATTTTATGTCTAATTTATCTTTTTTATTAACTATTATTTTTTTTAATACTTAGATGACTTATAATAATTAATTAGGATGATAAGTAAAATTACGATTGAAGCAGCTGAAGATGGTATCAAAAGACATCAGGAGTTAATTTATTATTTTATTTCTATTTTACCTTTTTATTAAATATAATTATTTTTTAATACTTAAATTACTTATACTAATTAATTAAGAATGATATAGTAAAATTATGATTTAAGCAGCTGAAGTAGGCATGTTGAAGTCGTGCCTGCTTATTGTCCTTTATTATTAGTAGTAAAATTAAATAAAGTCTCAATTTGTCACCACCATAGTCAACGTAAATGTTTGACTTCTAATTGAAAAATATTGATTCAATTTGTATTACGATTAAATTGAGCTTCAATTTATCATGATTATAATCAACATAAATGTTTGACTTTTTGATTTTTTTTGATAATACGGTATTTGGGCCAGCTTGCACGCACCAATCAGTGTTACGATTAGATTGTATCTTAATTTGTCTTGATTGAATCATGTGTCAATTTGTCACTATAGTCAACATAAATGGTCGACTTCTATTTGGAAAATGTTGATTCAGTATATACTAGGATTGAATCGAGTCTCAATTTGTGAATTTTATGACTCGCCAACACAAGTGATGACTTCTAGTAACTCAATTTCACTTCTTAAATTTATTTTTAATAAGATGGAATAATAATAATAATAATAATAATAATAATAATAATAATAATAATAATAATAATAATAATAATAATAATGATTGACTTGATAATTTTTTGAGTTTAATTTTGATCAACTGTTTAAAAAACTTAAGTGAAATAATATGAAAAATACTTTAAGATTTTAGTTCACACTATTGTTGACTTCTAATAACTCAACATTACTCTTATGTATATTTTAAAAATTTATTTTCATGAGATTAAGTGAAAAAAATTTAAAAAGATACTAGATTTGAAATTTTCTTTTGAGTTTAGTTTTAACAAATTATTAATATATATTTTAGCGGAAATGAGTCTTCACTACCATGAGTCTTCACTACCATCCAAGTAAAGCTAATATAGTTACTGATACTCATTGCAAGTTGTCTATGGGGAGCTTGTCTCATGTTGATAAGGAGAAAAAAGGGTTTGTATTCTTAGGTTGTCTAATTTAGGAGTTCATCTTTTGGACTCTGAGGATGGGGGAGTTATTTTTTCAGGAAGATGTAAAATCATCTCTAGGCGCTGAGGTGAAGGAAAAACATGCATTGGATCCCATACTTATACAGATTAAGAATGACGTGGGTCAGCAGAAGGTTATACTATTTGAGATTAAAGAAGATAACATTCTGAGGTATTAAGAAAGATTGTCTATTCTTGATGTTAATGGGCTGCGAGGTAGGATTATGATTAAAGCTCATGAGTCTAAGTATAAAGTTCGTTCGGCTTTGGCAAAGATATATCATGATTTGAAGGAAATCTACTGATGGAATAATATGAAAAAAGATGTGGCAAACTTTTTGGCTAAGTGTATGGTTTATCAACAAGTCAAGGTTGAATATTTGAAGCCTGGTGGCATGTCCCAAGAGATAGAGTTGGCCATGTGGAATTGGGAGATGATCAATATGAATTTTATTATGAATCTTCCGTGGTCTCACAATCAGGATGATTCTATTTGGGTCTTTATGGATAAAATGACTATGTCTGCTCACTTTTTGCCTGTGAGGAATAACTACTCAGGAGAGGATTATGCCAAGCTGTTCCTTCAGGAGATAGTCAAGTTTCATGAAGCACCTATGTCCATCATTTTAGACTGAGGTATGCAGTTTTATTGCCACTTTTGGCGTTCGTTTCAAAAAGGTTTATGTACTCAGGTGAACCTTAGCATTTCTTTTCACCCTCAAATAGATGGACTAACAGAGTAGACTATTCAGACTTTGGAGGATATGCTAAGGGTTTGTGTGACTGATTTTAAGGGAAGTTAGGTTCATCATTTGCCTCTATTGAGTTTACTTACATTAACAACTATCATTCCAGTATTCAGATGGCTTCTTTTGAGGCTCTCAATGGTAGGAGGTTTAGGTCTCCTTTTGGATGGTTTGAGGTTGGTAAGACTAGGTTATTTGGTACTGACTTGGTTTATTGACTATATTTGAGTCTTTGGAGTACTTTAGGATTATATTCTGCGCTGAATATTTATGTTTGTGGGCCGGGGTGAATATTGTAGACTAGTAGATCGGGTGGTCAACAATTTTTTGGACTTGGTAAATGTTGTTGCAGCACCTGTAGTAGGACAGATGATTTATCACGATGCCCGCGGACCAATTTATGATATCTCTGTCATTGACGTTTGTCAAGTAGGCCATGTGGATTGGCCTAACCATGCCATGGAAAAGGTGAAGGTGAAGGTGATTAGAGAAAGACTTAAGATTGAGCAGAGTCGCCAAAAGTCTTATGTGGATGTTAGGCAGAGAGAGTTGGAGTTTAAAGTTCGTGATTGGGTGTTCTTGAAAATTTCTCCTATTAAAGGATTCATAAGGTTTGGGAATAGGGGGAAACTTTGTCCCCGTTACATTGGTATGTATCAGGTTATGAGGAGGATTAGGAATATTGCTTATGAGTTAGATTTGCCTGCGAGTTTGGGCTCTATTTATCCTGTTCTCCATGTGTTTGTATTGAAAAAGTATATGGGTGGTCTTTCTTTGATGGTGCCTATTGAGAACATTGGTGTGTAGATTCCTTATCTTATAAGGAAGTTCTGGTTGAGATATTAGATAGGTAAGTTTATAGATTGAGGACTAAGGTGTAGTTTGGAGGAATTAGAGTGTGGAAGAAGCCACATGGGAAGCTGAAAATAATATGAAGGCCAAGTACTGTAATACCTCATATTATTCATAATATGGGTCTTAAGGCCTACAAATTTCATTAAGTGTTAGGGACTTAGTCATTTCTATGGCCTCTTAACTTTGAGGATTTTTAGATTGGTCTTTCCAACCCCGAGGTATTAGGTTTTGAGTTAATTCATGTTCAGGGGTGTAAGGAGTATGTCTCAAAGAAATTTACGATTTTTCGGATGAGATTTGGGTCATGTTTGGATCACGAATCCAATAAGTCACTGCAATAGGCCCGCATTGCGGTACTATTCCCATTTGCATGTTCACCATATTGCGGTGAGGGAAATGGCCAACCGCAATCAGACTACGTCACAGTAAGCATGTTATGCCCAGTTACAAATTTTATTGTTGAGGGGAAATTGTGTCTTCTCCCCTCAACCCAAATCATCAATAATATGAATAGAGATATAATTTAGGACATTATTTGACCCTCTTCTCCAAATCCCTCTCAATAAAACCCTTTCCTTTTCCCCAAGATCACTAATTTCAATTCCCTTTTCCCCAAGAAATCAAGGAATTCAAGCTTCAAGTTCAAGAAATCCTCAAGAAATCTTCAAGAAATTATCTATTAAGGTATATGGATGTTCATTCATTGGTTTATTTCCTCCATGGAGTCCAAGAATCCTATTTGTTTTAAATAATGAGTTTTTGCATGTTCAATTTGAATCAACCCTATGGAACTCATGTTGATTTCAATTACAAGTTATGTTTGTAAGTGGTTTTAAGTGGAATGATGCCATTACATGTTTTGAATGTTGAAATCTTCACATTAAATACCTAATTCATATTTTAGTCTTGTAATCATGTTGTCCTCGCATGATTTACCCATTCCCATGCTTAAGTTCATGACTCTCATGTGTTTGATGAAATGCCTAAGTGTTGGGTTTTGAATAATGATCTCCTACTTTGGTTCTAAAGCTTTTATATGGCATTACTGTTGATTCCATTCCGTGCTGGTGGGTTATAAACACTCGGTACCTACGTGTTTTACATGATTTTCAGATTTTCAAGTATGATTTAGGTAAACCATGATTATTCCTATTTATTCAGTTATTATGATCATAGTGAGCACTATCAATCATGAAATAATGTTCAGTTAAACTCAGTCCAGTTTCAGTTCCAGTGTCAGTTCATTTGGGAGTCGGATTTAGCACCAAGCGAACCCAGGGATGGGGGTTTACTTATAAGTATATGGTGTGATCTTTAGTAGTAGTCCTTGAGTTCCAGAACTACGTAGCCAATGTAGGTTAGAGATATCAACCTACCAGTTGAGGGTTGACAATGTGTTTACCTACCAGTTGAGGGTAATACATATCTCATTAGAGCACCTGCCAGTTGAGGGTGACTCTTTAGTCCTTCAGGACACCAGTTTAGTGGATCCATACAACCAGTGTTTGGAAGTTTGAAAGCCGCATTGAGTAGAGTCTTGTGCATGGGTGTGAAACGCACCACACTTATGGACAAAAGACTATGAGAAGTTTTAGAAAAAATTTCCCTTCTTTCAATATTCATGTCCTATGAAGGAGCATTAGCTCTATTTAAAATCTCTTTCTAACTCATCCTTCATTCCATTTATAAACTACGTCTCTAAAAAAAAAATGGATGAAGGGATGGGGACCTGCCTGCACCTTCGCCTGTTCAGGCAGATCCTCTGAATGAGCATGTCTCTCACACTGAGTTCAAAGCTGCTCTCACTACCTTATCTCATTAAGTAGTGGCTCAAAATAATCAGTAGGCTATTGCCCCAACCAACCCAGTGAAAAATAAGATGCAACTAGAATTTGAGATTTTACCCGAATGAATCCCTCTTTATTTTTAGGATCCAAGTCTGAAGAGGATCCGCAGGAATTTCTTGATATGGTTTAGAAGGTGACAAATATTATGGGTATCACTTTGAGTGAGAGTGTAGAGTTGGCTGCGTATCAGTTGCAGGATGTAGCTCACACCTGATTTAAGTAGTGAAAAGAGAACCGAGGTGTTGATACAGGGCCTATTGAGTGGGAGAAATTTGCCATGGATTTTCTAGACAACTCTTCCCATTAGAGTTAAGAAAGGCTAAGATTTAGGAGTTCATTAATTTGAAGCTGGGCAATATGAGTGTGAAGGAGTACTTGCTTAAGTTTACTCAATTGATGAGGTATGCTCCTAATGTTGTTGCAGACAATAGGTCTAGAATAAGTAAGTTTGTTTTTAGTGTATCTGATAGTATGGTTAAGGAGTGTTAGACTGCTATGTTGATTAAAGAGATATACCTATCAAGGTTTATGGTTCATGCTCAATAGATTGAGAAAAATAAGATTAAGGAGAAAAAAAGAAAGAATAAGAGGGCCAGAACAGGCAGTTATAACTTTTCTTAGCCAAGGTCAGAAGGTGGTATCCGTTCTTAGTTTCGTCAAAAGTACTCAGCCCCATCTCCATCTTCAACTAGTGTGCCAGTGCCTAAGTAGTCGGGATAGGGCACCAGGCTCTAAGTCCCAGGGTAGTGTGAATAGTGGTTGTACTAACTCGATCTACATAAAATAGGGCAAGCATCATCAGGGTGTGTGTAGAGTTGAAAGTGGTGTATGTTTTTGGGTGTCACAGGATAGGCCACAGAGTTAAAGATTACCCAAAGGTTGGTCAGCAGGGTCAGTCCAGGCGTCCTTCAGTTCCAGCCAATCGCATGACTTAGCAGGGTGCCACTTCTAGTGCAACCAATGGGCAACGTCAGAATAGGTTGTATTCTTTCCAGAACTGACATAATTAGGAAAGTTCTCCTAATGTAGTTACGAGTACATTACAGGTATTTCATCTCCATATTTATGTTTTATTAGACCCCAAAGCTTTACTCTCCTTTGTAACCCCTTAATTGTAGTCAATTTTGGTATCAATCTCGAATCTTTAGCAGAACCTTTCTTAGTGTCTACTCTAGTAGGTAAATCAATTGTAGCTAGACAGGTATACAGGAATTGCCCAGTTAAAGTGTCCTAGAGAGTTATCTTAGGGATCTTATGGAGTTAGAGATGACTGACTTTGATATCATTCTTGGAATATATTGGCTCCACTCATGTTATGCCTCTTTTGATTACAGAAATAGAGTCGTTCAATTTCAGTTTCTAAATGAATCAGTCATTTAATGGAGGGGTAGTACCTCGGTGCTTAGGGGTTAAATTTTTTCTTATCTTAAGGCAAGAAAACTGATATCTTAGCGGTGCATGTACAATCTTGTTTGAGTCAAAAACTCTAGTTTTGAGACTCCAAGTCTCGAGTTAGTTTTAGTAGTAAGGGAATTTCTAGATGTGTTCTCTGAATACCTCTCTAGAGTTTCTTCTGAAAGGGAAATTGACTTTGGAAAAGATCTCTTTTGAGATACCCAGCCTATCTTTATTCTGCCCTATAGAATGGCTCCCCATGGGCGCACCAGTCCTTTTCTTGCATAATTAAGACGGTTCTCTCAGAATATGCATTGATTACCGTCAGTTGAACAAAGTCACAATCAATAATAAATATCCACTGCCCAGGATTAATGACTTGTTCGTCTAACTTTAGGGTGCCAGTTACTTCTCTAAGATAAATCTCTAATCCGACTATCATTAGCTTAGATTCAGAGATTGTGACATTTCAAAAATATCCTTTAAAACTAGGTATGGTCACTTTTGAATTTTTAGTTATGTCTTTTGGACTAACAAATGCCCCAGCAGCTTTCATGGACTTGATGAACCGAGTGTTCAAGCAGTACTTGGACATGTTTGTCATAGACTTCATTGATGATATTCTTGTTTATTCCCGTAGTGAAAATGATTATCTATACCATCTCAGAATCGTATTGCAGACTCTTAGATCCTATCAGTTGTTTGCCAAATTCAGTAAGTACAAGTTTTGGATAAGATCAGTAGCTTTCCTTGGCCATATTGTCTCTGGTGATGGCATTCAAGTTGACCCTTAAAAGACTAAAGCAGTAAGAAATTGGACTAGGACCATCTCTCTATTAGATATTAGGAGTTTCTTGGGTTTGGCTGGCTATTAAAGATGGTTTGTTGAAGGATTATCTTCTATTTAATCCCTCATGTCTCGATTGACTCAGAAGAAAGTCAAATTTTAGTGGTTAGATTCATGTGAGAAGAGTTTTTAGGATTGAAAACTCGACTCACTTCAGCCCCAGTTTTGATTTTTCCAGACAGTTCAGATGGGTTTGTAGTTTACTATGATGCTTTGAGAGTTGGTCTTGATCATGTACTGATACAGAGATGTAAGGTCATAGCCTATTACTCTAGACAACTTAAACTCTATGAAAAGAATTACCCTATCCATGATCTTAACTTGGCAGCTGTTGTTTTTGCCTTGAAAAATTTCTGAGGCATTATCTTTATGGGGTTTATGTTGATGTGTTCATGGATCACGAAATCTTGCAATATGTGTTCTCACAGAAAGATTTGAATCTTCGTTAGAAAAGGTGGCTTGAGTTTTTAAAAGATTATGATATGAGTGTGTTGTATCATCCGGGCAAGGCCAATCTAGTGGTAGATGCCCTTAGCAGGTTGTCTATGGGTAGTGTTGTTCATGTTAAGGATGATAGGGAGGAGTTAGTTAGAGAGGTTCATCAGCTTGCTAGGTTAGGCGTTCAGTTAGTTGATTCTGTTGAAGGTAGTTTATGGGTTCAGAATCTTCATTGGTTGTCGAAGCAAAAGATAAGCAAGATAGGGATCCAAGTTTGGTTAGATTAAAGGAGTCAGTCAAAGATCAGAAAGTAAAGGTTTTTTCCAAGGGTAAGATATTGTGCTTCGTTGTTAGGGCAGGTTATGTGTTCCATGTGTTGATGGTTTGAGGTAGCAGATTTTGGAGGAGGCGTATGGTGTACGATTTTCCATTAATCCAGGAGCCACTAAGATGTACCATGATTTGCGGGAAATCTATTAGTGGAATGGTATGAAGAAGGGTATTGCAGAGTTAGTGGATGGTGTTCAAATTTTTAGCATGTTAAAGTTGAGCACTAGAGGTCTAGTGGTGCAATATAGATGTCCAGCATCCCCCATTTAGAAGTGAGAAGTGGTGAATATGAATTTTGTGATGGGTTTGCCTCATACTCATCGTTAGTATGATTCGATATGGGTCATAGTGGATAGAATGACTAAATCAACTTATTTTTTGCCAGTTCATACTTCGTATTCAGCTGAGGATTATGCGAGGATTTATATTAGATAGTTGGTTAAGTTGTATGGAGTTCCATTGTCTATCATATTGAGTTGGTTAAGTTGCATAGAGTTACTGTCTATCATATCAGATAGAGGACTCAATTTACCTCTTACTTTTTGAAGGCTTTTCAGAACGATCTTGGTAACCAATTTCATCTCAGTACCACTTTTTATCCTCAGACAGATGGTCAGGCAGAGAGAACTATTCAGAACTTAGAGGGAATGTTGAGAGCATGCATGATTAATTTTAAAGGAAATTGGGATGACCATTTACCCTTGATTGAATTTGCCTACAACAACAACTATCACTCTAGTATTTAGATGGCTCAGTTTGAGGCATATTATGGAAAGAGATGTAGGTCTCCTATTGGTTGGTTTGAATCAGGTGAGGCTACTTTGATAGGGAAAAATTCAGCGTTTGAGGTGATGGAGAAAGTTTAGTTGATTCGGGAGAGGCTGAAGATAGCCCAAAGTCACAAGAAATCTTATGTAGATGTGAGGAGAAGATACCTTGAGTTTGATATTACTGACTTAGTCTATTTGAAAATTTCACCCATGAAGGAAGTGTAAGAGATTTGGCAAGATTGGGAAGCTCCGTCCCCACTATGTTGTTCCTTATAGAATTTTAAGCCACTTCGATAAGGTAGCTTATGAGCTTGAGTTTCTTGCAAACTTAGCATTAGTGCATCCAGTGTTCCATGTTTCCCTATTGAAGAAGTGTATTGGTGATTCAACTATTGTTGTTCCTTTAGAAAGTACAGGTGTTCAGGATATCCTTTCTTTTGAAAAAGTTCCAATTGAGATCCTATATCGTCAGATTTGTAGACTAAGAAGAAAGAAGTTTCCTTGGTTAAAGTTCTATGGCGAAAAGAAAGCTACTTGGGAAGAAAAAGTAGATATGCATACCAAGTACCCTCATCTTTTCTCCGCAAATTTAAACCCAGCTTGAGGTAATAGTTCTCTTTAGATTGACTCTTTCCCTATTCTCAATTCAAGCTATATAAATATTCTCATGTTATTGCATGCATTCACGAAATTAGTTCAGTTCATGTATCATGTTTCAGACTCAGTTATGTATTCATGATCCCATTTAGGCATGTTTAGTATGTGATCTTAGTTGTCTTAGTTCATAACTCTCAATCTAATCAGTTTCATTTGAGGATGAATGTTCCCAAGGGGGAGATATTGTAATACCCCATATTATTCTTAGCTCAGTTCAACTTGTAGTTGCATGCATAAGGGGCTTAAGTCCTAAAAATTTCACTAAGTATTGGGGACTTAGTCATTTCTAAGGCCTCTTAACTTTGAGGATTTTTAGATTGGTCTTCTTGAGACTGAGGTGTTAATTTTCGCATTAATTCACTTTCAGGGGTGTAAAGAGCATGTCTCGATGACGTTTTAAATTTTTTGGATGAGGTTTGGATCATGTTTGGATCACGAATCCAGCAAGTCATCGCAATAGGCCCACATCGCAATGCTATTCCCATTTTCATGTTTGCCATATCACGGTGAGGGAAATGGCCGACCACGATTAGATCGCATTGCGATAAGTATGTTATGTGCAGTTACAAATTTAATTATCAAGGGGCAATTGTGTCTTTTCCCCTCAACCCAAATCATCCATAACATGAATTGGGACATCATTTAGGGAATTATTTTCCCTTCTTCCCAAAATCTCTCTTAGGAAAACCCTCCCCTCTTCCCCAAGTTCACCAATTTCAATTTCTTTTTCCCCAAGAAATCAAGAAATTCAAGCTTCAATAAATCATCCAGAAATCTTCAAGAAATCATCTATTAAGATATGTGGATGTTCATTCATGGGTTTCTTTCACCCTTGGAGTCCAAGAATCCTTTTTGTGTTAAATAATGAGTTTTTACATATTCAATTTGAATTATCCCTATGGAACTCATGTTTATTTCAATTACAAGTTATGATTATAGGTGTTTTTAAGTTTAATGATGCCATTACATATTTTGAATGTTGAAATCTTCACGTTAAATCCCTAATTCATGTTTTTGTCTTGTAATTATGTTGTGCTCGCATGATTTACCCATTCCCATACTTAAGTTCATGACTCTCATGTTTTTGATAAAATGCCTAAGTGTTGGGTTTTGAATAATGATCTCCTATTTTGTTTCTAAAGCTTTTATATGGAATTAATGTTGATTCCATTCAGTGCTGGTGGGTTATGAACACTCGATACCTACGTGTTTACATGATTTTCTAATTTTCAAGTATGATTTAGGTAAACCATGATTATTCCTATTTATTCAGTTATTATGATCATAGTGAGCACAATTAGTCATAAAATAATGTTCAGTTAAACTCAATCCAGTTTCAGTTCCAGTGTCAATTTAGTTGGGAGTAGGATTTAACACTGAGCGAACCCAGGGATGGAGGCTCACTTGCCAATAGACAGTGTGATCTTTAGTAGTAGTCCTTGAGTTCCAGAACTATGTAGCGAATGTTGGTAAGAGATATAAACCTGCCAGTTGAGGGTTGACAAGGTGTTTACCTGCCATTTGAGGGTGACTCTTTGGTCATTTGGGACACCAGTTTAGTGGATCCACACAGCCAGTATTAGTACCCATGGAACAGTACTGATACTCTTCCAACTGGGGTTACAGGTTGGACCCTGATTAACTCAGATTGGGTCATGTCGGTTAGATGATACCTCCCATAGTCTCAATATAGTATTTTAGTGCATTCTTAGTTTAGGTTTGCTTGACCAAGTGTACAGACTTTCAGTTATATAGTTTACAGTCTTTCAAATTTTAGACTTATATCATATTACATAGTTATGCTTGGTCTTGCACTCTCAGTTGTTACAGTTTTTATGTATTCATGTTTAGTTATCTCATGCTATTTAGCTAGTCCTTATTTTATATGGGCAGTACCCCATGTATATCAGCCTAACCTTATCTCATATACTAGTACATTCAAAGTACTGATTACATACTCTTCTGTGCTAAGATGTCTTATATCATAGGTTCAAACACACAGTTTCCTAACCGCACTTAGACAGTTCATCCTACCCAACAACAGTAGTGGTGAGTCCTCATCTATCGACGACAGGATTGATTATTTCAGTTATTTTAGTAGTTTCATATTTTCATTTAGTCGGAGTTAGTTGGGGGATTGTCCCATTAACTACTAAGTCAGTTAGAGACTTTTTGGATGTTCAGAAAGTCAGTTAGACAGTTAGTCAGTTTTATCAGTCTTATCAGATATTTCAGACTTGTGAATTCATTTGAATTTTCAGTATTCAGACTTTATGGCTTTATCATTTGTTTTATGCACATTCCATGTTATTATTTTATTCATTGCTCTCAGCAGGTACCAGTACATGGGTTATTTTGTGGTCACTTATGATCATAAGCACCATTGCCGCGACTAGGGGGTGGCCTCGTGTATTGACAAGTACCTGTTCTTATTCCTCCCATAGGATAAAAATGCTTGAGGGTATATTTTCATTCTCCCTCTTATGGAATTTTGACTTTTTCATTTGATTCTATTTATATTCTTTCTTATTTTCATGCCAAGTGTGCCCTAAACTCCTTCTTTAGGGATGAATGATCTTAAGGAGAGGGAGGGGGAAAGGGATGGGAGGGGGTAGTGTGACACCCCAGGTTCTTGTTCTTTAGGCACTCCAAGAGTTAGGTAATCAATTAGCCAAATTTCTATAATAATGTCAACACTGCTAGTGATAACGGTCCAGGGCATAAGTCATGAGGTCATGTAACGAGTTTTTAAGAAGACTCAATGCTACGATAGTGAGTTTGCCCAAGTTTATGTACCCTGATAATGAGTCCTGGGTATGACCCATAACATGACATAACGAGTCATTAGTAGGGACTCGTTGTCCAAATTGTGAGGTCGCCCATTGTTCTGCTTTAATCATGAGTCTTTGTTATGTCTTGTGATGATAAATAACGAGTTGTGATGAGTGACTCATGGTCTTGACAATACGGTACCAGGTTTTTGGTCCTTAGGAAATGAGTCTACGCAATGACTCATGGTCAGTGGTGATATGTCATCACCTGAGTCGTGATGATTGGGCCCAAATTTTCTTGCACATTTTAATTATAGTCATTTTGGTCTTTTCCTTCCTTTACACTTTACCACAACTTAAAAACTCATTAGGGTCCTCATTATCTAGAGTTAATTAAATAAAAAATCTTACCTCTTTTCTCTTTAACTCCCAAAGCAAGAACTCTAGGGTTTTACAAAATATTCAATACCTAGGCTCCAATTTTTAGATTTCCTTCAATTTCTTAGGTATTTCAGGCATGTCCCTCATCCCTAACTTGAATTTTATACTATGGCATTTGTCTTAATCTTTGTTCATGAGATTTAATTGTTGGGTTTGAAATTAGGTTGAGGGATATTGATGATTATCACTTGAATTATATTTTTTGTGGTTTAAATGTCTTATGTACACTTCAATTGATGATTTTTCATACTAAATGGGTGGGTTATTGTGGAATATAGAATAGGGAACATATTCCTCAAATTGATGGATCTTGGCTTGGTAATGGTATTAACCTCCACCCACCTTCATGACTTTGGTTTAAAAATATGGAATTTTCATAATTTGAGTCACTTCATGACTTTGGTTTAAAAATAAAAGGGGCCTGGGAATCAATTGGTTTATTGGAATTGATTAACATGATTATATAAGCCTACAAACATAAATGGTATGGCAATACAAAGTGGTATAACAACAACAACAACAAACCCAGTATATTCCCACATAGTGGGGTCTGGGAAGGGTAAAATATACGCAGTCCATACCACTACATCCGAAAAAGTAGAGAGGTTGTTTTATATAGACCCCCGGCTCAAGACTCCTTTATTAGTGGTTAGGATTATGTGCAAAATAATTTTAATTTGGGATTAAAGGGGGGGGTGTTTATGTAACTTATTGTGAAGGTAGAGGTCCTGGGGGGACTAACACTGGAAACCATGTTTGTCGGCGTGGGGGTCTATATGACTGTGTGCTTGGTTCACACATTATACTTTGGGAATGTATAGAGCCTTGGTATCTTTAACCATTTCTTTGAGTTCCTCGGTTCATGCGGCTGACACGCATTGGGCCCTTTCAATAGGGAAAGCTGAACCTTTATAGCTCGTGGGTACCCTTAGGACGAATAGAGCTGTACAGTCAGAGTTAATATTTTATAATCACATGTTCATAGCCCTTGCACCTATCCCGACATCCTATATATATATATATATGAACGTCTGTGCATGTGGTTTTGGTTGATTCTAAAAATGGCATTACTTTATCACTTTTACTGAGTTATATGCCAATGCTTATCCCACTGACCATCCCTGTACGATGTATTATTTCATGAAGTAGGGTACTAGGGTTTTTATATTACTCATGTGCACAATTAGGTGGTGTGGTTCATTGGTTGAGTTGCTATGAATTGGTTAGCCTCCATCTTTCGAAATACCCTGATATTTTATTAGTTTTTTTTCCAGATTTTGGGAATTATGAACTCTCTTTTGTCATGATTGGGGGCATGTACCGACCTAGTTTGGTATTCTGGTTTTCGAGGCTTATGTGAACAAGTGTGGGTTGGATGTTTGTTTGATTCATAGAGTTTATATTTTTCAATCTGTCTTTGTTATTACTATTTTGGGTTATCTCCGCTGTTTATATTGATTATGCTCTATTGGATAGGCTAAGTGGGTGGTGTCCGGCCTATAGAGGTCTTGAGATACCCATATCAATTAGACTCTAGGTTGGGTTCAGACAAAAATGGACTCCAAATGCATGAAAGTCCAATCAAAATCTTGAATAACTCCGAAGGCACCCGAATCCATCATCATGTGGCGCACACTAACTAGGACCTGCACTGTAAGGGCGCAGTAGGAGTGAGTACGATCCACTTGGACTCAGTAGGTATCATAGGCCAATTTAAAAAAGTAGATACTAAGTCATACAAAAGTACACACTAAGGGAACGTCACCTGTAATTAGAAAAGGTTCCACAATGGTAGTTCACACTACTTGTACTGACGGTTCTATAACACTCATATATATTGCAACAAAACACCATAATGGGCCATAATTATGAATTATATCACATATAAGTTGAGCATAAAAGGATAACATATATGTGATCATCAATAACAAGCAAAGGGAGAAGTCAAGACAAATATACAATCATATCACAATCATAGCAAAGTAAATACAATAAAAGTAATGATGATGTAATGAATGAGGTAATCACACAACCTCCAAAATTGTCACATTATTTTTATGATAATGATGTAATACACAACGTCATGACAGAACCTTTGAGACCATCACACAATCTCTATGGTGATGATGTACAAGGTCGTCGCACAACCATCGAGATCATGACATATTCTCCGTGATGATGATGTTAGATAAGGTTGTTGCACAACCTTGTGATGATATAATACATGAGGTCATTGCACAACCTCCAAAATTGTCGTACAACCTCTACGATGATGAAGTAATACACTAGGTCATTGCATAACCTTCGAGACCATCACACAGTCTCTATGAAATTCGATGTTCTCAGTATTTCCAAATTCCCAATCTTTCTAGTATTTCAAGAGAACATACATAACAAAAGGCACAAATCAAGTACAACATACAACAACAAGTGTGTGTGTATATATATATATATATATATATAAAACATACAACAAAAAGTAAAAATTATGCGTGTGATGCCATGAGGATGATGATGCGATGTTCATAACCAACCAACCATGAGAAATATCCAATAACTAATCAATAATACCACTTGTGAGCTAATATATCCACTGACCATCCATGGTCTAATATAATTCATTACCATCAAGCGATACATAGGCAAAAAGTGTCATTGATACCATATTATTTTTAATTTGGGATTTTTCATTAACAAGATACACCAAGTCCACATACACATGGCCAATAATATTATACAAAACCCCACACGGTCACACATAACACATATTCTTTCAATTTTGCCAAATAATATCCACACAGGCCCCCACACGGACACAACACATTAATATTGCTATTTCATGATTAGTTCCCACTCCCTTAATATGATTTTGTATCAAAATTAACTACCTAACCCAGTATGAAAGAAGATAAGCTATAACCTAACTCAAAAGTCAAAAAGCGATCCACAAATCTTCAATCTACGAGCCTTACTCCTCATGAATGAATACAGAATCAACTAAAACATCAAAAATATAGAATCTATGCATTAAAAGGAAAATAATGACACCCGTATTACCTAGTCTCAAGCTAGTGGAGCTCTGTTAGCCCTACCTTATCCTTCTTGTCATTTTTGTGTGAAACTTCACAGTGGTTATGCTATAATTGTAGTCAGATTGGGCATATACAATGAGATTATCCTTCAGCCAGGGTTTCCACTGGAGCTAATAAAGTTCTGGTTACCAATTCTTCTGCTCCTGTGCCTAATGGTGCTACTTCGGGTACCGACACTAGCTGAAATTGTCTTGATGCTCTTACTACTCACCAGGAATCTGAGGAATCCCCAAATATTATTACTGGTATGTTATAACTCTTTTCCCATAATGTTTATTATTTGCTTGATCCAGGTTCTGCCCTTTCTTATGTGACCTCTTATATGGCTGTACATTTTGATATTGGTATTAAAGTATTTTGAGCCATTTTCTGTATCTACTACAGTAGGTGATTCTGTTGTTGCTAGGAAAATCTATAGGGGTTGTGTGGTGTCTATTCATAAACGAGAGATCTTGGTGGATTTGATAGAGTTGGATATGGTGGATTTTAATGTTAACTTTAGGATGAATTGACTTTATTCATGCTATGCTTCTCTGGATTTTAGGACCTTAAATGTCAGTTTTCACTTTCCAAATGAGTCGATATTAGAATGGAAGGGGAGTTCTTTAGTTCAGGAAGAGAGTCTTATTTCTTATCTTAGAGCCCAAAAATTAATTTCTAAAGGGTGTCTATATCATGTAATTCGAGTTAAGGATTCCAACTCTGAAGGTCCTTCTTTGTAATTTGTCCCTATGTTTAGTGAATTTCCTGATGTTTTTCCTGATGATCTTCGTTTGGGCTACAATCAAATCAGAATTAGGGTGGATGATATTCCCAAGATTGCTTTTCGAACCCGATATGACCACTATGAATTTTTGGTTATATTATTTGGATTGATTAATGCCCCGACAGCTTTTACGGATATTATAAATCGAGTAGTTAGATAGTTTCTAGACCAGTTTATGATAGTATTTATTGATGTTATCTTGGTGTATTCTGAGAGTGAGAAGGATTAAGCCAATCACCAATAAATTATGTTATAGGCTCTTAATGATCAGGAGCTGCATGCGATATTTTCTATGTGTAAATTGTGGCTTAATGCTGTAATCTTTCTCAGGCATGTGGTTTCTAGTGAGGGGATCAAGATGGATCTACAGAAAGTTTAGGCATTGAAAATATGGCTTAGACCCACGACTCTAACTGAAATTAGAATCTTCTTGGGTTTGGTTAGGTATTATAGGAGATTTGTGGAAATTTTATCTTTTATTGCTGCTCCACGACTAAGTTGACTCAAAAGAAGGTTAAGTTTTTATAGTCCAATTCTCGTAAAGGTAGTTTTGAGAAGTTAAAGAATAAGTTAACTTTAATGCCTATTTTGACCATACTCAAAGGTACAGATGGTTTCGTTGTGTATTGTGACGTGTCCCATGTGGGACTGGGTTGTGTTTGATGCAGCATGGTAAGGTTGTGGCCGATGCTTTTAGGCAGCTTAAGGTTTCTGAGAGGAACTATCCGGATCTTGACCTAGATTTGTTGGCTGTGTTTTTTCATTGAAGATTTGGCACCACTATATATATGTGGTGCATGGGCTAGCTATTAGATCATAAGAGATTGTAGTATGTGTTTACTTAAAAGGAGTTAAATCTCAGGAAGAGGTGGTGGCTCAAATTATTTAAGGATTATGACACGAGTCTTCACTACCATCCAGGCTAGGCTAATGTCATGACCCGAGGCTATCCCTAGTCGTGACAACATTGCTTACAGTCACAAGTGACCACAAGCTAACCTTTAAGTTGGTACCTACTATGAGCATTGTATATCATCATGATAAAGGACATATGCGGAAAATAACTAATAAAGCCATATAAGGTTAGAATACTAAAAATATAATAAATTCACAAGTCTGTGATACCTGATAAAATATTGAAACACATTTGATAAGGATGATAAATTAACTAACTGTCTATCTGACTGTTTGAAAGCCTCTGAACTGACTAAGGAGTTGATGGGACAGGCCCCAACTAACTCCAACTAACTAACCGAATAGAAATACAAAAATAATTAAATAAACATAACAGGTCCTCAATAGATGAGGAATCACCACTGCTATTGCTGCTGCTTAGGCATTAGACTGTCTAAGTATGGTCGAGAAATTGAGCATTTGTACCTATGATATAAGACTTCATAGCGCAAAAAAGAGTATGCGGTCAGTACTTTGAATATACTGGTGTATGAGCTAAAGTTAGGCTGATATACATAGGTTACTATATGCATGAAATATGGAATAACTAAATAAAATAAGATAGCAGAACATGAGTGTATGGAAGCTGAAATATCTAGGAATACAAGACCAAACACATATATTTTGAAACAATCTGTAAACTAAAATATTGAAATTGTAACGCAGGGATACTAAGGGTCGAACCTTAAACTGGCAGGATTGCCCTCATCCCTGGGTTCACGGTGTTGAATCCTTGTAATATTCCATATTTTTCTGAGCTTATTTCATCTCCTAGTGCATGTATAAGAGTCTTAAAGCCTGAAAATTTAACTAATGCATAAGAGACTTAAAGCCTAAAAATTTAACTAAGTGTTGGGGACTTAGTCTTATTTTTAGCCTCTTAACTTTGAGGGTTTTTAAATGAGTCTTCCTAACCCTTAGACGTTGGTTTTTGAGTTAATTCATGTTTAGGGTTGTAAGGAGCATGTCTCGGAGAAGTTTTAGATTTTTCGAACGAGGATTGAGTCGTGTTTGGATTTTGATTCCAGCAGCTCACCGCAATAGTGGTGCGTTGCGGTGGTTATAGAAATAAGGAACCCATCACATTGAGGTCTCCCTTCAATACATATTTAGGTTATGAATTTAAATGTATGAGGGGCAATTATGTCTTTTTCCATCAACCCAATTCATAAAAACCTTGATTTAAACAATGATTAGTGCATTATATGCCCATTTTCCCCAATTTTCTCTCAAAAATCAAACCCTAATAATTCCCCCAAGTTCATCAATTTCATTCCTTTCTATCAAAGAAACCCAAGAAATTTACCAAATCCAAGAACCTTCAAGGAAGCTTAAAGAATTGTGTTCCTCTTTCAAGATTTAAGGTTTAAGGTATGTGTGATGTTTATCCATGGGTCCTATTCACCCATGGAGTCCAAGAATCCCCTTTTTATATCAAATTATGAGTTTTTAGATGTTTATGATGAGTTTTATCTATGAAGTTGTTATTGATTTTGATTATAAGTTATGTTACAAGTGTTTTTTTGGTGGAATGTGCCCCTTTACACTTTTGAATAATGCAATTTCCATGTCATATCCCTAATTCATGGCTTTAGTATTGTAACTATGGTTTCAATCAAATGATTTACCCATTCCCATGCTTAAATTCATGACTGCCATGTGTTTGATTAATTGTCTAAATGTTGGGTTTTGAGCAATGAACCTTCATTATGTTTTTTAAAGCTTCACTTGTCCTTATTGTTATTTTTATTCAGTTTTGGTTGGTTATGAACACCCGATACCTATTTGTTTACATAATTTTAGTATCTTTAGAATGAATTCAGATATACTGTAAGCATTATCATTCAATCAGTTATTTATGACCAGTTGTTTGCTCAGTTAAGCTTAGTTCAGTCCAGTAATTATTATCATTCAGTTGGGAGTAGGATTTAGCACCGAGCAAACTCAAGGATGGGGGATCACCTACTAGTAGAGGGTGTGCCCAATAGTAGTTGTCCCTCAGTTCCAAAACTACATAGCCAACGTAGGTTAGAGATGTCAACCTGCCAGTTGAGGGTTGATAAAGTGTTTACCTGCTAGTTCAGGTAACACGTATCTTATTAGAGCACTTTCCAGATGAGGGTGACTCATTAGTCCTTTAGGACATTAGTTTAGTGGATCCACACAACTATTGTTTGTACCTGTGGCATGGTACTGACACCCTTCTAATTGGGGTAACAGGTTGGACCTACTTAGGTCAGATTAGGGCATGTCGGTTTGATGATACCTTCCATAATGTCAGTTCAGTATTCAGATTTAGGTATTGCTTGACCGTAGCATACAGTTCATCAGTTAATAAGTTACCAGATTTGAATATTTCAGTTTATAGACTATTTCTGTATTATGTTATATGATTGGTCATGCATTCTAAGATTTTATAGATTTTCACACATTTGTGTATCAGTTATCCCATGCTCTTCAGTCAGTCATTATTTCATGCACATGAACCTATGCCTTTTAGCCTAACCTTATCTCATATACCAATACATTAAAAGTACTGATCATATACTTTTCTTCGTTCTATGATGTCTTATATCATAGGTTTGGATTCTTAGTTTCTTGACCGCATTTAGACAATTCAGCTTATACGCAATAACAATTGTGGTGAGTCCTCATATGTCGAGGACCTATTATGTTATTTCAGTGTTTCTGTATTTTATTTCAGTTAGTTCAGTTTGGAGTTAGTTGGGTCCTATCCCATCAACTCTTTTCACTCAGTTTAGAGGCTTTCAGATATGCAGTTAGTCAGTTAGATAGTCAGTTGGTTTTATTAGATGTTTCAGACACATTTTGATACATAATTCAATGTCTAGTTTTACATTATCTTATCAATATTTTGAACTAAACTGATTTTGTAAATGTAGCAATGACATGAGAATAATTATATAGATAGAAATGAGAATGGAAAAGAAAAAATCGAAGGAAAACTATTACCTTAAGCTGATTTTGAGTTTTTGAGTTTGCGGAGAAAAGATGAGTGTACTTGGTATGCATATCTACTCTTCTTCCCAAGTGGCTCCCTCAACGAACTAATTTTGCCAAAGAACTTTGACCAAGGGTACTTCTTTTTTCCTTAGTCTATGAATCTGATGATCGAGGATATCAACTGGATCTTCTTCAAAGGAAAGGCTATCCTTAACCTCCATATCTTCCTACGAAATAACCACAACTGAAATACTAATACATTTTTGTATCAAGAAAACATGAAACACTAGATGCACTGATGCCAAATCTGCAGGCAATTCTATCTCATAAGCTACTTTCCCCAAATGGCTCAAGATTCTATAATGGCCAAGATATCGGGGACTAAGCTTCCCCTTCTTGCCAAATCTCTTCACTCCCTATATGGGTTAGATTTTCAAATAAACCAAATCCCCAACTTCAAACTCAAGATCTCTCCTTCTTATATTTGTGTAAGATTTTTGACGACTTTGGGTTGTCTTAAGCCTCACCTTGATTAATTAAACTTTCTCTATCGTATCAAACACTGAATCTGGCCCTATTAATGCAACCTCACCTACTTCAAACCAACTAATAGGAGATCTATATCTCCTGCCATAGATAACCTCAAACAGAGCCATCTGAATATTAGAGTGATAACAATTATTGTAGGCAAACTCAATCAAGGTTAAGTAATCATCCTAACTACCTTTAAAGTCAATAACACACGCCCTAAACATATCCTCTAGGTTCTGAATGGTCCTCACTGCCGACCATATGTCTGAGGATGGAAAGCTGTACTGAGATGAACTTGGGTACCAAGACCCTTCTGAAAAGCCCTCTAAAAGTGAGAGGTAAACTGAGTACTTCTATCTGAAATGATAGATAATGGAACTCTATGCAACCTAACCAACTCTATAATATAGAAATTTACATAGTACTCGGCTAAATAAGAAGTATGAACTCCCAAGAAATGAGATGATTTGGTCATTTTGTCTATAATAACCCATATCAAATTATGTTGATGATGCGTACGAGGCAATCCTGTCACAAAATTCATGTTCACCTCTTCGCACTTCTAAGTGGGAATGCTAAACTCCTGCAATGTGTGACTAGGCCTCTAGTGTTCAACCTTGACTTGCTGACAGTTAGAATACTCAGTTACAAACTCTGAAATATCCCTCTTCATTCCACTCCACCGATAAAATTCCTGCAAATCACAATACATCTTAGTGGCCCCTAGGTGAATGGAGTAACCCGCACCATGCGCTTCTACTAAAATACCCTGTCTCAAATCATTAATATAAGACACACACAACCTACCCTGATATCTCAACACACCATCTACCCCTTGGGAGAAAACCTCTACTTTCAAATCTCTAGCTGATTACTTCAACTTAACCAAACTGGAATCCCTATCTTGCTCATCTTTATCTTCGACAACCAAAGAAGATTCTGAACTATTCTGAACCCATGCGCTACCCTCAGTTGAATTAACCAACCGCATACCTAATCGTGCAAGCGATGAACCTCTCTGAATAACTTCCCCTTATAATTATCAACATGAGTAACACTACCTATAGACAATCTACTAAGGGCATATGCCAGTACATTGGCCTTACCTGGATGATACAACACACTTATATCATAATCTTTTAACAACTCAAGCCACCTTCTTTAACAAAGATTTAAATCCTTCTGTGAAAACACATACTGCAAACTTTTATGATTTGTGAACACATCAACGTGAACCCTATAAAGATAGTGACTCCATATTTTTAAGGCTAAGCAACAATTACTAACTCAAGATCATGGGTAAGGTAATTATTTTCATAGGGCTTAAGCTGTCTAGAGGGATAGGCTATGACCTTACCTCTCTGTATCAATACACAACCAAGACCAACTTTGGAAACATCACAGTAAACAACAAACCTATCTAAACTATCTGGTAAAGTCATGACTGGGCCTGAGGTGAGTCGAGGTTTCAACTCTTAAAAACTTTTATTACAAGAATCTGACCATTAAAATTTGTCTTTCTTCTAAGTCAATCGAGTCATGGAGAATGCACTAGACGAAAACCCTTAGACAAACCATCAGTAATAGCCAGCCAAACCCAAGAAGCTCCTAATATCTGATGGAGAGATGGGATTGGGCCAGTTTCTCACTACTTTGATCTTTTGAGGGTTAACTCTAATGCAATCACCAAAAATAATATGGCCAAGGAAAGTTACCGATATTAGCCAAAACTCACACTTACTGAATTGGAAAACAACTGATGGACTCTAAGAGTCCGCAATACAATTCTGAGGTGGTCTGCATGATTATCTTCACTACAGGAATAGACAAGTGTATAAATAATGAAGACTATGACGAACATGTCCAAGTAGTGCTTGAATACTCTGTTTATCAAGTCTATGAAAGCTGCTTGGTTATTCGTTAGTCCAAAAGACATAACTAGGAATTTGAAGTGACCATACTGAGTTCTGAAGGCTTTCTTTGGAATGTTACATTCCTTGACTCTGAGTTTCTAATATTTGGATCTGAGGTCTATCTTAGAGAAATAACTGGTACCTTGAATTTGGTTGAACAAGCCATCAATCATGGGGAGTGGATATTTATTATTGATTGCTACCTAGTTCAATTGACCATAATCGAGGCACACTCTGAGAGAACCATCTTTCTTACACACAAACAGGTCTAGAGTGCCCTACGGGGAAACACTGGATCTGATGAATCCCTTATCAAAGAGATCTTCAAACTATTTTTCAACTCTTTAAGCTCACCTAGAGCCATTCTATAGGGCGGAATAGAGGTAGGTTGTTTATCCGGAAGGAGATCTATTCCAAAGTCAATTTCCCTTTTGGGAGGAACTCCGAGAAGATCTTCAGGGAAAGCACCTGGAAATTCCCTCACTACTGAAACTTACTTGAGACTTAGAGTCTAAAAATTAGAGTCCTTGACTCGAACAAGATAGTAAACACACCCCTTAGATACATCATTTTTCTTGCCTTAAGAAATGAAACAATCTGACCCCTAAGCACTGAAATACTACCACTCTATTCAATAATTGGTTCATTGGGAAAATAAAATTGGACGACTCTTTTTCTATAGTCAACTGAAGCATAGCATGAGTGGAGCCAATCCATGTTGAGAATGACATCAAAATCAGTCATCTTTAGCTCCACAAAATCAACTGACGTGATTTTCTGAGATACTATAACTGAGCAATTTCTATATACTCATTTGGGTATGATAGACTTACCCACTGGAGTAGACACTGAGAAAAGATCTGCTAATGTTTTGGGACTGACACCAAAATTGATAGCTATATAAGGGGTTACAAAAGAAAGTGAAGCTCCAGGTTCTAACAAAACATACACATGAAGATAAAAAACTTGTAACGTACTCGTAACTACATCTGGAGAACTTTCCTGATCATGTCAAGAATGGAGTGCATATAATCTATTCTGGCACTATCCACTTGTTGCACTGGAAATGGCACCCTGCTGAGTTAGGTGACCATCTGGAACTTAGGAATGACTGTGTTGACTATGCTGACCCACCCATGGGCATTTTATGACTCTGTGGCCTGGCTTTACACATCCAAAACATACATCACTGCTAGCCTTAAATACACCCTAATGATTCCTACCACATTTCCCGCATAGTGGATTAGTACGACCACTGTTAACACTAGCCTGGGACTTGGAGCCTGGCACCATATCTCGACGGTCATTCCAAACTTTTGCATTAGCACACTAGTTGAAGATTGATCTAGGGCTAAAAACTTTTGACAGAACTGAGAACGGTTACCACCGTCTGACCTCAGCTGAGAAAAGTTAAAACTACTTATTTTGGCCCTCTTATTCTCTCTCTCTTTCTGCTTAAGCTTCTATTCCTCAATCTGTTGAGCATAAACCATAATACTAGATAGGTCCATCTTCTTAATCAACATATCAGTCCTACACTCCATTAACACACTATCAACTACACCAGAAACAAACTTACTCATTCCAAACCTGTTATCATGCACCATCTATAGAGCATACCTCGCCAACTGAGTAAAATTAAGCGAGTATTCCTTCATACTCATATTACCGTACTTCAATTTAATAAACTCTAAAATGTTATCTTCCCTTAACTCTAATGGAAAGAATCTATCTAAGAAGGTCGTGGCAAACTTTTCCCACTCAAAAGGCCCTGCCTCAACACCCCTATCCTTCTTTCACTTCTTATACCATGTATGAGCTACATCCTACAACTGGTAAGTAGCCAACTCTGAACTCTCACTTGAAGTGACACCCATGATGTCAGTCACCTTCTGAACCATATCATGAAACTCTTGTGGATCCATCTCAGACTTAGATCCTGAATCCTAGATACAACTGTATTTGCCACTGGGTTAGCTGGGGCAACAACCTGATGGTTGTTTTGAGTATCTACTAATTAAGCTAAGCTAGTAAATGTATCTATGAAATCAACATAAGAGACGTGCTTATTCAGGGGATCTTCCTGAACAGGCAAAGGTGCGGGTTGATTTTCATTTCTTCTTTTGTTATTCCTTTTGGGAGGCAATGTTTATAAACGGAAGAAAGAATGAGTCATAAAGAGAGTTTTAGATAGAGATTATGCTTATTCACACGACATGAATACTGAAAGAAGCAAAACATTTCCTAAAACGTCTTGTAGCCCCTTATTCATAAATGTGGTGCGCTTCACACCCATGCATAAGACTCTACTCAATGTAGCTTTCAGACTCTCTAGGACACTGTAAAACCTTAGGCTCTGATACTAAGTTTTGTCATGACCCGAGGCTATCCCCTAGTCGCGACAACGGTGCTTATAATCATAAGTGACCATAAATAAACTCGTTAGATGGTACCTACTGCGAGCACTGAATATCATCATAATAATGGACATATGCATAAAAAAACTGATAAATCCATAAGTTATGAATACTAAAAATATGATAAATTGACAAGTATGTAATTTCTGATAAAAATTAAAATATAACTGGTAAGGCTGATAAACTAACTAGTTGTCTATCTGACTGTCTGAAAGCTTCTAAACTGATTGAGGAGTTAATAGGACAGGACCCAACTAACTCCAACTGACTAATTGAACAAAAATGCAAAAATAAATGAATAAACATAATCGGTCCTCAATAGATAATGACTCACCACTTCTACTACTACTACTAAAGTATTGGACTATCTAAGTACGATAGGAAATTGAGCATCCAAATCTATGATATAAGACATCATAGCACAAAGAAGAGTATGCGGTTAGTACTTTAAATGTACCGGTATATGAGATAAGGTTAGGCTGATATACATGGGTTACTGTACATATAAAATATGGAATAACTAAATAGCATGGGATAATAGAACATGAGTGCATAAAAACTAAAATATCTAAGAATACAAAACCGAGTATGTATACATTTCTGAAATAATCTGTAAATTAAAATACTAAAATCTAATAACTGAATAACTAGTAATCTGTATGATTTGTTCAAGAAAACCTTAACTAAATTCTAGACTGAAAACTACACTAAGACTGTGGGAGGTATCATCTAATTGATATGCCCCAATCTGAGCTAATTGGGATCCAACCTATAACCCAGTTGGAAATGTGTCAGTACCGTGCCATGGGTATTAACACTGGATATATGGATCCACTAAACTGGTGCCCCAAAGGATAAAGGAGTCACCCTATACTGGCAGGAAAATCTTGTGATATGTGTCAGCCCTAAACTGGAAGGAAGATATCTCAAACCTACGCTAGCTATGTAGTTCTATAACTTAAGGATTACTACTAAGGCTTAATCCCTAAATAGGTAGGAATGTACCCATCCCTTGGTTCTCTCGGTGTTGAATCCTACTTCCAACTGATTGACACCCTTACTGGACTTAACTAAGCTTAACTGAGCAAATAATTGATCATACAACTAAATCAATGACAATACTCATGGTTAATCAGAAATCATTTTAAAGATATTGAAATTATGTAAGCAACTAGGTATTGGGTACTTATAACCCACCAACACTGAATGAAAATAAAAATAATAACATATAAATCTTTAAAATCCATAGTAGGGTTGCTCAAAACCCAATATTTAGACATTTCATCAAACACATGAGAGTCATGAATTTAAGCATGGTAATGGGTAAAGCATGCAAAGATAACATTATTACAATACTAAAACTAAGAATTAGGAATTTCAATATGAAGATTTAAATATTCAAAACATGTAATGGCTCATCCCATCGAAAACAATTGTAAACATAACTCCAAATCAAAATCAATAATAGATTCACAGAGATAATTAAACTTGAACATAAAAAAAACTCATAATTTAAAAATAAAAAGGGATTCTTGGACTCCATGTGTAAAAAGGGCCCATGGATGAACATCACAGATTTCGTAAACCCTTAATCCTAAATGGGAAACACCAATCTTGATGCTTTATTGAAGGTTCTTGGATTTTGAAACTTGAATTCCCAGTTTCCTTGGAGATAAAGTAATGGAAATTGATGTTCTTAGGAGGTTAATAGGGTTTCTTTGATAGGAGAACTGAAGAAGATGTGAAAATAATGCCCTAAATGAATTGAATTGAGAGGGAATGCCATAATTTGCCCTCAGGTAATTAAATTCGTAACTAGAATGCGGTTTACAGGGTCACCATGATACAATGAGGGTTCCATCACTATTACCACTGTAACACAGCCTTATCGCAATGAGCTGCTGGAATCGTGGTCCAAACATGACCCAATCCTTAGTTGAAAAATCCAAAATTTCTTCGAGACATATACCTTAAACCCCTTAAAATGAATTAACTATAAATTAACATCTCGAGGTCAAGAAGACCAATTTTAAAATCCTCAAAGTTAAGAGGCCTTAAAATGACTAAGTCCCCAACACTTAGTAAAATTTTTAGGTGTTAAGCCTCTTATGCATGCAACTAGGAGATGACTTAGATAATGATCTTAGTAGTTTTTTAATAAGGAGCTTATCCTATGTGGATGAGGAGAACAGAGGGTTGGGAAAGGATATTCACCGATTGGCTAACTTAGGAGTTTGTATTTTGGACTCCGAAGATGGGAGAATAATTATTCAAGAGGTGGTTAAATCATATCTTAGTACTGAGGTGAAGGAGAAAGAGGTTTTAAATCCTATACTTATGCTAATTAAGAATTATGTGTGCCAGTGGCTTTCGATATCGGGGGAGATGACATCTTGAGGTATCAATGTTGGTTGTGTGTTCCTAATGCTGATGGGCTTTAAGAATTGATTTTGACTGATGTTGATGAGTATCGATATACCATTCATCTGGGTTCAACTAAGATATATCATGACTTGATGAAAATATACTAGAGGAATAACATGAAGAGGGATGTGGCAAACTTTATGGCTAAGCATATGGTCTATCAGCAAGTTAATGTTGAACACTTGAGGCTTGGTAGAATGTCTCAAGAGATAAAATTACCCATATGGAAGTGGGATATGATAAACATGGATTTTGTTATGGGTATTCCACTGTCTTGCAATTAATATGGCTCAATTTGGGTCATTGTGGACAGGATGACTAAGTCTGCTCACTTCTTGCTTGTGAGGACTGACTACTCTAGAGAAGATTATGCTAAGTTGTTCATTCAGGAGATTGTTAAATTATATTTGGTACCGATATACATCATTTTAGATTGAGGTACGTAGTTATATTCTCATTTTTGGCATTTATTTTAGAAAGGTTTGGGTACACAGGTGAACCTTAGCACCGCTTTCCATCCACAAATGAATGGACAAGCAGAACATACTATTCAAACTTTTGGAGGATATGCTAAGGAACCGTGTGATTAATTTTAATGAAGTTGGGTTGATCACTTACCTCTTATTGAGTTTGCGTATAATAATAGTTATCATTCTAGCATTCAGATGGATCCTTTTGAGTTTTTTTTTTATGGTAGAAGGTGTTGGTCTCCTATTGGGTTATTTATGGTAGGTGAGACTAGGTTGGTTGGTCCTGACTTGGTTCACCAATCCATGGAGAATGTGTAAATTATTAGAGAAAGACTTAACACTGTTCAAAGTCTCTCATAGTCTTATGCAGTTATGAGGCAAAGATAATTAGATTTTGAGGTTAGTAATTGGGTATTCTTCAAGGTGTCTCCTATAAAGGAAGTCATGATATTTGTGAAGAAGAGAAAGCATAATCCCCGTTCTGTTGGTCCGTATCATATTTTTTGAAGAATTAGGAATGTCGCTAATGAGATAGCTTTGCCTGTGAGTTTGGATTCTATTCATCCTGTGTTTCATGTGTTCATGCTGAAAAAGTGTGTGGGTGAACCTTCTTTAATAGTGACTGTTGATAGTGTTGGTGTTATGGATTCACTATCTTATGAGGAAGTCCCGATTGAGATATTGGATAGGCAAGTTCATAGATTGAGGACTAAAGAAGTAGCCTCTGTAAAGGTGCTTTATAGAAATCAAATGGTAGAAGAGGCTAAATGGGAAGTGAGGGAGATATGAAGGTCAAGTATCCATTCTTGTTCCCTGTGTTGGGTGAAAGTGTATAAGGTATGAATCTTTTTTTCCTCTTATCAAAATTTGAGTTTGTCATTTGATGCTAATGTATTCTCGCTATTCTCATGCTAAAAATATTCTAACTCATCATTCGGGGATGAATGCCTTAATAAATGACTCATGGGTTAATGATTGAAATTACGTGCAAAGTGGTTTTAATTTGGGCTTAAAGAGGGTTATTTTGCTCATCGTGAAGGTGGAGGCCTCAGGGGGACCGATACTGGAAACCACATTAGCCAGTGTGCGGGTCTATATGATCGTATATATGGTTCACATACACACACATACTATATATATATAATTTTGGAATGGTTGAAGCCTTGGTGCTTTAGTCCTTCTTTGGATTTCCTCATTTCATGCGGCTACACTCACTAAAGCCTTTTTAGTAGAGGTATCTGAACCCATACAACCCGTGGGTTACCTTAGGATGGAGAGAGCTACACAATCTAGGTTAATGGTTTTAAAACTCTCATGTTCATGACCCTTACCCTATCCTGATATCTTATATATGTATATATGAATGCGTGGATGTAGTTTTGATTTTGGGAAAGTTATTATTTTATCACTTTACCTGAGTTACATGCCAATGCTTATCCCATTGACCATCCCAGGATGCTACATCCTTTCATGATTAGGGTTCAAAAACACTTATGTTACCCTTGTGCAGCGTTAAGTGGATTAGCGCGTCTGTTGAGTTTCTGTGAAGTGGTGAGCCTTCATCCTTCAGAAGGCATTATCATTTCATCATTCTTTCTTTGTTGACTTAGTACTTTTGGATTCTTTTGGTCTGGTCGGGGGCATGTCCCGACCGGTTTGGCATTATGGTTTTTGTGGCTATTGTGGACAAGTGTGGGTTGGTTATTGTTTTGGCTATTGCGGTACCTAACTGACAGGGGTGTCGCAATCACGGAAGGGGTGTCGCGATTGTGACACTTGACCTGCTAGCCAAATCACGATCATGATACTTCTGTCGCCATCGCGGGTGAACCAGCTGAGTGGTGTACTCGTTGGGGACTTTATGCATTCCAAGTTTCCGCGGGCTCCTTGGGATTTATCCAAAATCCCGTAATGCAAACAAACTATGCTACCCTATCAAATTCGATGCTCTGGATTCAATGGTGATATCAGATTTTTGTAAAAAATATCATTTTCATAATGTTGACCCCCAAAACCAAAAATCACAACTTTTTAAAATGACGGTTGAAATGAGATTTAAAAGCCATAAAACCACACCAACTATGTTACCACCCTAAGATCGATGTTCCGGATCTGCCGGGACATCCTATTTTTCTATCCATGGCACAAATCAAAAGATATTGACTGAAGTCAACTATAAAGCTCTCGAAGCCACTAAAAACAATAATAATCACATAAATGGCACCAAAATACATCGAGAATCGTTTCAATCATTCCATACCCCAGAAATACCACAATGCAACCACAGAATCACATAGAAACACATATTTCACATATTTTATCAAAATTTGAGTTGTTACATCATCCACCACTAAATATCTAGTTTGTCCTCAAACTAATGGCTAAAGAAATACCTGAATCAACAAAGAGTTAGGGATATGAACTACACATATCAGGCTTGACCTCCTAAGTAGCCTCATCTATAGGTCGATGTCTCCACTGGACCTTAACCACATGGATAACTCTAGAGCACGACTGTTTAACATCCATTTCCAATATGGAAATTGGATCGTCAACAAAAGACAACCTCTCTTCTTATTGAACCGACTCCTAATGAAAGACATGAGATTCGTCTGAAATATAACAACGAAGCTTGGAAACATGAAAAATAGGATGAGTAGTTGATAATTCTGGGGGAAAATCTAAATCATAAGCCACATCACCAATAGTTCGAAGAATCTTATATAGGACAATACACATGGGACTAAGCTTGCCCCTATTCCTAAACCTTATCACACCATTCATAGGTGAAACTCTAAGGAAAACTTGATTATCAACTCCAAATCTCAAAGCATGAAGTCTACGTCTGCATAGCACTTCTGCCTACTCGGAGTTCTCGAAGCCTATCCTGAATGATCCAGGCTCCATCTAAAAACTCATGAAGAAAGTTCATACCTCGAGGTCTAATCTTAGAAACCTCAAACCAACCAATTGGAGAGTGACAATGCATACCATACCGAGCCTTAAAAGGAGCCATATCGATACTGAAATATAAATATTATTATACGCAAACTTCGCTAAAGCTAAATGCTTATCCTACTGAATAGTTGGCTCTGACTGACCATTAGTATGGGGGTGAAAAACTATGCTAAGATTAACTCGAGTACCCTACTTATACTAAGAAGTTTTCTAAAGTGAGATATGAACACTAAACCTTAATCTGAGATGATAGACACTGACACACCATAAAGATACACAGTCTCACGAATATAGATACGGGCCAACCTCTCAAATCTGAAGGAAACCTAAATTAAAATGAAATGAGCAGACTTGGTTAATAGATCCACGATGACCCAAAGACTATCCAAATCATGTGATGTATGAGAAAACCCAATCACAAAGTCTATAGTGGTTTGTTCCTATTTCCACTCAAGAATGGGTAATCTCAAAATCAAAACCCAGGTCTCAAATGCTCGACCTTTACCTGTTGACAACAAAGAAAATGAGCTACAAAATCTTCTACATCCTTCCTCATACCACCCGACCAGTAATGTTGCCTCAAATTATGATACATTTTAGTCACTCCAGGATGGATAAAATACTTGAAGCAATGAGCCTCCTCCAAGATCAATCTAATCCAATCACCCGTTCTTGACACACAAACTCGGTCTCCAATCCTTAAAACTCCATATGAATAAAGTGAGGCTTTCTTCGTCTCACAACTCAACACCTTATCCTAAATCAATCTCAATCTAACATCATCAAACTTATGAGATTGAATCTGCTCCATCAATGAAGACCTAGCCTCCACAAAGGCCAAAATATAGATAAGCATCAAAACATCAAGCCTAACTATCTGGTTACCTAAAGACAGAACCTCTAAGGCCAAAGGCCTCTCCTAGGTTAAAAGATGCATCAATATACCTATGCTAGTTGACTTTTAACTCAAGGCATACAAAACCATATTAGCCTTGCTCGGATGATAGAAATAGTCAAGTCATAGTCCTTAAGTAGATCAAGCCAATGACTCTGCCTCATATTAAGATCCCATTGGGTCAAGAAGTACTGAAGGCTACAATAATTCAAGAAAATCTTACAACAGACTCCATAAAAGTAGTGCCTTCATAACTTTAAAGATAAACAACCATGCACAACTCCAAATTAAGGGTAGGAAAATTCCACTCATGGGGATTCAACTGACAAGAAAAATACACAATCACCTTACCCTCCTACATCAACACAATACCTAACCCAACACCTGAAGTATCACAAAAGACGGTGATACCCATACCCTCCTTGGGCAAAGTCAAGATAGGTACTGAAGTCAACAAATTCTTGAGATTTTGGAAGATCACCTCATAATGTAAGACCCCATAGCATCTTATCTTATTTCAGCTCATTCTTGCATGCTAAAGGGGTCCATGACTTAAAAAATTTCACTAAGTGATATGACTTAGTCATTTCCAAAGCCTTTTACACTTTGATGATTTTAATTCCTACATTTCCAGACTTAGAACATCAATTTTTAAGTTGATTCATGATTGGGGTTTTCGATAGCATATCTCAATTGAGTTTTAGAATTTTCAGTCGATGTTTGAGTCATGCTTGTATGGTCAAAATAAAAGACTAATGTGATATAGTCGCGTCGCGCTAGGAATCACGTCGGAAGGGTCTAACGTGATGCATCATATTTTGCATTGTAGGATCAATGTGCCGCGTCAGTTATTACATTGGGTGCCCAGTTCATTTTAATGATTTATGGGTCCAGGAGGGTATTTTAGTCTTTTTCCCATACTTTACTCAGCCATAACATGGGATTAGGGTCTCAAAAGAGCATTATTTTCCTCTTATTTCATATTTTGACTCAATTGAAAACATTTCCTCTCAAGAACAAACCCTAGACCCTTCAACTTTAAAGATCAGTTCTCAAGAAATCTACCAAGCCCTTCCAAGAATTCTTTAATTAAGGTATGTATGATGTTCATTCATGGGTCCTTTTGACCCATGGAATCCAAGAATCCATTTTTAAGATTTAAATTATTAATTTACATGCTCACAACAAATTATCTCTATGAATCCATAGGAATTTTGATTTTTTTTATGATGTTTACTAGTAATTGTAGTTGAAATTAAACCTTACCCGATGGAATAATGATGCTTTCATATTAAATCCCTAATTTATGGTTTAGTATTGTAGCCATGTGATTACTACATGTTTTAAACTATTCTCATTCTTTAAATCATGACCCTTAAGTGTTTGATGAAATGCCTAAGTAATGATTTTGGGGTAATGCTTACCTATTGTGGTTATAAATAATCCTATGTGTTCTTATTGATGATTCTATCGAGTTTTGGGGGTTATGAATACTCAAAAACCTAGCTGTGTACATAGTCAGTTATAGTATTTTCAGAATGGTTTGTAGATAAACAATAAATAGTAACAATTCAGTCAGTTATCATAACCAGTTAAGGTAAGATCAATACAGAAATCAGTGTCTTTTAGTTGGGAGTAGGATATAGCACCAAGCAAATATAGGATGATGACTCCGCTATTAGTTAGGCTGAGTCATTAGTATCAGTCCCTATATTCCAGAATTACATAGCCAGTGTGGGTTATGAGGAGTCCCCCATCAGTTTAGGCTTGACTAACTCCTAGGGGTCACCCATGAAATTAGGCTTGACTCCACCAAGGTGTCACCCATCAGTTTAGGCTTGACATCCTGGTTCTTCAGCAGCTTAGTGGATCCATACAACTATTGTTAATACTCGTGGCTCAGTACTAATACCCTATCTAACTGGGTTATAGGTTGGACCCCTAATCAGTTTAGAGTGGGGCATGTAGGTTAGATAATACCTCCCACAGTGTCAGTCCAATCATCAGTACAGAATTTAGTTCATATTGCCTGACAATGGAGTACAGATTATCAATTATTAAGTTATCAGTATTTTTGTATCTCTGTTTATAGACTATATTAGAACCATGTTTTATGCTTGGTCATGTACTTTTAGTAGTTCAGTTTTCATGCATGTTTACTCAATTATCTCATGTTATTTAGCCTTTTATTACTTTGTATTTGATTAACCCATGCATTTTAGCCAACCTCATCTCATATACCAGTACATTCAAAGTACTGATACATACTCATTTCTTGTGCTATGATGTCTTATGTCATAGGTTCAGACACTCAGTTTCTTGATCGAGCTTAGACAGTATCAGTTATCCAGCATTAACAATAGTGGTGAGTACTTATACTTCGAGTACAAGTTTATCTAATATTCAGTTATGTCAGCAGTTCAGTTATTTAGCCAGTCGAAGTTAGTTAGGGGCTTATCCCATCAATTCCACAGTCAGTCATTTTAGAGGCTTTTAAACATTCAAATAGATAGACAGTTTTTTTGCAAGTATTTTTAGTACGTTTTTATATGTTCAAAATTATGATTCAGTATAGTTATAGTATTCAGTTTTTTATAAAACCTTATGGTGTCTTTATATTACTTCTGCATATTTCTTTTATTTTTAATAGATTAATCAGTGCTCATAGCAGGTAACAACTCATGGGTTAGCTTGTGGTCTTTCGGGACCATAAGCACCGTGTAGTGACCAGTGTGTATTTATGGGTTGTTACAAACTAGGTATCAGAGCCTAAGGCTTTAAAGGGTACTAGGGAGTCTAAAATTTGCATTGACAAGAGTTTTGTGCATAGGTGTGAAACGCGCTACACTTATGGACAAGAGGCTACAAGATGTTTTAGGAAAAGTTTCCCTTATTTCAATATTCATGTCTTGCGAATGAGCATGAGCTCAACTTGAACTCTCTTTCTAATATAATCTTTCTTCCATTTACAGAACATGCCTCCCAGAAAGAATAATGGAAAAAGAAATAGGAATCAGCCAGCTACTATCCCAGCCAACCTAGTAGCTAATACTGCCGCAGCTAGAATTCAGGACTTTGCCTGAATGAACCCTAATCTTTTTTTGGGATCCAAGTCTGATGAGGATCCACAGGAGTTCCTTTATATGGTTCAGAAGGTAACAAATATTATGGATATGACTTCTAGTGAGAGAGCAGAGTTGGCTACTTACCAGTTGTAGGATGTGACTCACACCTGGTTTAAGTAGTGGAAGAAAAATAGAGGTGCAAATATAGTACCTATAGAGTAGGAGGAGCTTGCTATAACTTTTTTAGGCAGTTTCTTTCCTTTGGAGTTAAGGAAATCTAAGGTGATGGAGCTTATAAATTTGAAGTAGGGTAGTATGAGCGTGAAAGAGTATTCACTTAAGTTTACCCAGTTAGCGAGGTATACTCCTCATGTGGTGTCTGATAACTGGTCTAGAATAAGTAAGTTTGTGTCGAGCATATTTGATAGCGTGGGAAAGAAGTATAGGATTCCTATGTTGGCAAAAGAGATGGACATATCTAGGCTTATGGTCCATGATCAATAGATTGAGGAGCAGAAGCTTAAAGAAAAGGAGAAGGAGAGTAAGACAACTAAAATTGGGTAGCTTTAGATTTGCTCAGCCAAACTCAGAAGGTGGTAACCATTCTCAGTTACGACAAAAGTTTTTAACCTCAATTTTATCCTCAGAAAGTGAGCTAGTACCAAAGTTTAAGAATGATAATTAGGATAGGGTGCCAATATCTAAGACTCAGGGTAGTATGAACAGTGGCCATACTAACCCTCTTTAATAGAAATATGGTAGAAATCATCAGGGTATGTGCAGAGCTGGTAGTAATTGAAAGATCTCTTAAATAAGGGATTCATCAGGCTTAATATTTCCCCATGTGGTGCTCTAGTCCTTTTCATGCGTAAGAAAGATGGTTTTCATAGAATGTGCATTAATTTTATTTAGTTGAACGAAGTCACAATAAAAAATAAGTATCCACTCCTAGGATTGATGACTTGTTTGATCAAAATTAGGGTGTCATTTATTTCTTTAATATAGACCTCAGATCCTGTTATTATTAGCTCAGAGTGAGAGAATGTGATATTCTAAAAGCGACCTTCAAAACTTGGTATGGTCACTTTGAATTTCTAGTCATGTCCTTTGGTGTAACGAATGCCCCATCAGCTTTCATAGACTTGATGAATAGAGTATTCAAGCAGTACTTGGACATGTTTTTCATAGTCTTCATAGATGGCATCCTTGTCTATTCTCATAATAAAACTGATCATGCAGACAACCTCAGAATAGTATTGCAGACTCTTAGAGCCCGTCAATTGTTTGCCAAATTCATTAATTGAAATTTTTGATTATTTCTAGTGATGTCATTAGAGTTGACCCTAAAAGGACCGAAGCAGTGAGAAACTGGCCCTGACCCATTTCTCCATCAGATATTAGGAGTTTCTTGGGTTTGGATAGATATTATAGATGGTTTGTCGAAAGGTTTTTGTCTGTTGCATCCCCCATGTATAGATTAACTTAAAAGAATGTCAAGTTTCAGTGTTCTGATTACTGTAAGAGGAGTTTTCAGGAGTTGAAGACTCGACTCACCTTTGGTCCAGTTTTAACCTTACCAGATAGTTCAGTTCGGTTTGTTGTTTATTGTGCTGCTTCTTAAGTTGTGTTGGGTTGTGTTTTGATGCAGAGAGGTAAGGTCATATCCTATGCCTTTAGACAACTTAAGACTTATGAAAAGAATTATCCTACCCATTATCTTGAGTTTGCAGCTGTTGTGTTTTCCTTGAAAATTTGGAGGCATTATCTATAGTGGTGTATGTTGATGTGTTCACGGATCACAAAAGTTTACAATATGTGTTTTCACAGAGAAAATTTAATCTTTATCAGAAGAGGTGATTAGAATTATTTAAAGATTATGATATGTGTTTTGTATTATCTGGGCAAGGCCAATATAGTGGTAGATGCCCTTAAGTAGATTGTCTATAGGTAGTATTGCTCATGTTGAGAATGATAAAAAAAAGTCAGTTCAGAAGGTTCATCAGTTGGACAGATTAGGCGTTTATTTGGTTGACACAGTTGAGAGTAGTATATGGGTTTAGAATAGCTCGGAATCTTCTTTGGTCACTAAGGTAAAATAAAAGCAAGATAGGGTCTGCAGTCTAGTTAAGTTGAAGGGGTTAGTCATAGATCAGAAAGTAGAGGTTTTCTCCCAGGGGGAGATAGTGTGTTGCATTGCCAGGGTAGACTGTGGGTGCCGTATTTAGATGGTTTAAGAAAAAAAATTCTTGTAGAAATGCATGGTGCTCGCTACTCTCTTCACCTAAGAGATACTAAGATGTACCATGATATGTGGGAAATCTATTATTTGAGTAGTATGAAAAGAGATATTACAGAGTTTGTAGCCAAGTATGCTAATTATCAGCAGGTTAAGGTTGAGCACCAAAGGCCTAGTGGTGCTATACAGGAGTTCAGCATCCCCATGTAGAAGTGGGAAAAGGTGAATATGGATTTTGTGATAGGGTTGCCTCGTGTACGATGCCAATATGATTTGATTTGGGTTATTGTGGATGGAATGACCAAATCAACCCATTTCTTGCTAGTCCATACTTCTTATTCAGCCAAGGATTGTGCCAAGCTATATATTAGAGAGTTGGTTAGACTGCATAGAGTCCCATTGTCCATAACTTAAGATAGAGGTACTTAGTTTACCTCTCATTTTTGGAAGGCTTTTTAGATGGGTCTTGGTACCCAAGTTTGTCTCAGTACAACCTTTTAACCTCAGATAGATGGTCAGGAAGAGAGGACCATTTATACCTTAAAGGACATATTGAGAGCTTATGTTATCGACTTTAATGGCAGTTGGGACGATCACTTGCCATTGATAAAGTTTGCTTATAATAATAGTTATCATTCTAAAATTCAAATGTCTCTATTTGAGGCTCTCTATGGGAGGAGATGAAGATCCCCTATTGTCTGGTTTGAGGTAGGTGATACTGCATTGATAGGTCTATATTCAATGTTCTATGCTTTGGAAAAAGTTCAGTTGATTAGTAAGAGGATTAAGACACCCCAAAGTCGTCAGAAATTCTATGTAGATGTGCTTTAGAAAAATCTCGAGTTTGCAGTTGGAGATTTAGTCTATTTGAAAATCTCTCCCACGAAGGGAGTAAAGAGGTTTGGCAAGAAGGGAAAGCTCAGTACCCGATATGTTGGCCCTTTTAGGATCTTGAGTTGTTATGGCAAGGTAGCTTACGAGCTTGAGCTACCTACAGATTTAGCATCAGTGCATCCAGTGTTCCATGTGTCCTTGTTAAAGAAGTGTATTGGTGACCCAGCTATCATTGTCCTTTTATAAAACTTAGATGTTCAGAACAACCTTTCTTACAAAGAACTCCCAGTTGAAATCCTTGATCGTCAGGTTTGTAGACTGAGGAACAAAGAAGTTTCTTTGGTCAAAGTTCTTTGGTATAATCAGTCCATAGAGGGAGATACTTGGGAAGCAGAAACAGATAGGCAAACAAAGTATCCTCAACTTTTCTCCACAAACTCATATTCAGTTCAAGGTAATAATTTTTCCTTAGATTATCTCTTTTCCATTCTTAGTTCAAGCCATATTATAATATTTATGTCATTGTAGGCATTCACGAATTGGCTCAGTCAGTCACCATGTTCAGACTTAGTTATGTAATCATGTTTCAGTTGTGCATAATCAGCATGTATTCTCATTACCTCCATAATACTCAGCTTAACCAGTCTCATTCGAGGATGAATGTTCCCAAGGGGGAGATATTTTAAAACCCCGTAAGATCTTAGCTCGTTTTAGCTCACTCTTGCATGCTAAAGGGTTCCAAAACTTAGAAAATTTTGCTAAGTGTTAAGACTTAGTCATTTCCAAATCCCCTTAAACTTTGATGATTTTAATTCCGACCTTCCCGGCCTTAGAATGTCAATTTTTAAGTTGATTCATTATCGGGGTATTCGATAGCACGTCTCGGAATTTTCGATCGATGTTTGAGTCATGTTTGGATGGTAAAAATAGAAGACCAATGCGATATAATTGCATCGCTTTAGGAATTGCATTAGAAGGGTCCAACGCGACACGATGCATTTCACATCGTAGGACTGACGCGTCGCATCAGTTATCGCGTCGGGTGCCCAGTTCATTTTAATAATTTACGGGTCTAAGAGGGTATTTTAGTCTTTTTACCTTGCTTTATCTCAATCATAACATGGGATTAGGGTCTCAAAAGAGCATTATTTGCCTCTTATTTCATATTTTGACTCAATTGAAAACATTCCCCTTCAAGAACAAACCCTACCCACTTCAACTTTAAAGATCAATTCTCAAGAAATCCACTAAGACTTCTAAGACTTCTTCAATTAAGGTATGTATGACGTTCATTCATGGGTCCTTGTCACCCATGAAGTCTAAGAATCAATTTTTTAGATTTAAATCATGAATTTATGTATTTACAATAAATTATCTCCATGAATCCATATGAATTTCAATTTTTTTCATGATATTTACAAGTAATTGTTGTTGAAATTAAACCTTACACGATGGAATAATGATACTTTCTTGTTAAATCCCTAATTTATGGTTTAGTATTGTATCCATGTGATTACTATATGTTTTAAATTATTCTCATGCTTTAAATCATGACCCTCAAGTGTTTGATGAAATGCCTAAGTAATGATTTTAGGGGTAATGCTTACCTATTGTGGTTGTAAATGATATCATGTTTTCTTATTGATAATTCTATCAAGTCCTAGGGGTTATGAATGCCTGAAAACTTAGTTGTGTACATAGTCAGTTATAGTATTTTCAGAATGGTTTGTAGATAAATAATAAACAGTAGCTATTCAGTTAGTTATCATAACTAGTTAAGCTAAGATCAATCCAGAAATCAATGTCTTTCAGTTAGGAGTAGGATTTAGGACCGAGCAAATGTAGGATGACAACTTCCCCATCAGTTAAGAGGGGCCATTAGTAGCAGTCCCTGTATTCCAGAATTACGTAGCCAGCGTGGGTTATGAGGAGTCACCCATCAGTTTAGGCTTGACTACCTCCTAGGTTTCACCCGTCAGATTAGGCTTGACTCCGTCCAGGTGTCACCCATCAGTTTAGGCTTGACATCTTAGTTCTTCAGTATCTTAGTGGATCCAACCAACCATTTTTGTATGCATGGCATGGTAATGACACCCGTTCAAACTGGGGTTATAGGTTGGACCCCCAATTTGTTCAGAGTGGGGAATCTTGGTTAGATGATACCCCCTACAGTCTTTGTCCAGTAATTAGTACAAAATTCAGTTCAGGTTGCTTGACCATGGCATACAGACTATCTGTTATTAAGTTATCAGTATTTCAGTATCTCGGTTTACAGACTATATCAAAATCATATTTTATACTGGGTCTTGCACTTTCAGTAGTTTAACTTTTATGCATATTTACTCAGTTATCTCATGTTATTCATCCAGTTATTACTTTGTGTTCAGTTAAACCATATATTTTAGCCTAACCTCATCTCATATACCAGTACAATCAAAGTACTGATCACGTACTCATTTCTTGCGCTATGATGTCTTATATCAGAGATTCAGACACTCAGTTTCCTGATCGAGCTTAGACAGGATCAGTTAGCCAGTATCAATAGCAGTGGTGAGTCCTTATACTTCGAGGACTAGCTTATATTATATTTAGTTATGTGAGTAGTTCAGTTATTTAGTCAGTCAGAGTTAGTTTGAGGCTTGTCCCATCAACTTTACAGTCTGCCAGTTTAGAGGCTTTCAGATATTCAAATAGATAAACAGTTGTTCAGTTGTTTTGCCAGTATTTTTAGTATGATTTTAGACCTCCAGAGCTATGATTGAGTATTTTTATCAATATTCAGTTTTTTCTAAAACCTTATGGCGTCTTTAGATTTCCTTTGCACATGTCTTTTATTTTTAATATATTGTTCAGTGCTCACACTAGGTACCAGCTCATGGGTTAGCTTGTGGTCTTTCGGGATCATAAGCACTGTGTGGCGATCAGGGTGTATTTCCTAGTCATCACACTCAAGCATCATACCACTAAAAAGAAATCTTCTTTGGAGTCAACTTAGTCAATAGAGTTGTAATAAATGAAAACCCCCCAACAAAACAACAATAATAACCTGCCAAGCCAACAAGACTCAAAATCTCGGCGGACAAAGTAGGACTAAACCAATCATGAACCACTGCAATCTTGGATGGACCAACTATAATACTTGCCTTCCTTACCACATGACCCAAGAAAGAAACAGACTCCAAACAAAACTTACACTTGGAGAACTTGGCATATAACTTCTCATCCCCCAATCTCTGAATTACAATATGTAAATGCTCTTCATGATCGGCCTCACTCTTGGAATAATCAAAGATATCATCTATAAATACAATAACAAAGGAGTCGAGATACTATCAAAATACCGGTTCATAAAATCCATAAACATAGCTAGGGCATTAGTCAACCCAAAGGACATGACCAAGAACTCATAAAGACCATATCGAGTCTAAAAAGATATCTTCAGAATATTTAAAGCTCTAATCCTTAATTGGTGATATCCATAACTTAAATCAATCTTTGAGAACACCGCAACACCCTAAAACTGGTTGAACATATCATCAATACGAGGAAGAGGATACTTATTCTTACCTATAAGCTTGTTCAACTGCCGATAATCAATACACATCCGCATAGACCCATCCTTTTTCCTCATAAACAAGTCAGGCATACCCCAAGGTTACTAGGTCAGATAAATCCTTTATCCAACAGTCCCTGCCATTGATCTTTTAATTCCTTCAACTTGGCTGGGCCCATACTATAAGCAGGAATAGAAATGGGCTTGGTGCCCAACTTAACATCAATGGCAAAATCAATATCATGATTTGAAGGCATACCAGGAAAATCCATAGGGAACACATCTATGGACTCACAGACAATAGGAACAAAATATAAAGAAGGAGACAAGGTAACACTAGTATCATGAATATGAGCCAAATAAAATAAACTTCCCCACTCAACCAATCGACGAGCCTGAACATAAGATATAACTCTCTTAGAAACTAAATTAAATGCACCTTTCCAAGCTATCCTTGACACACCTAGCAAAGATAAGGTCATAATATTAGCATAACCATCTAGAATCGTATGATAAGGAGCCAACCAATCCATACCCAAGAAAACATCAAAATCAACCATAGCTAACGCAAACAAATCTACCCAAGTCTCATGCCTAGAATAGTCACAACCCAATATCAGTACACCCGATCCACCAGTAAAGCATCTCCTACAGCAGTACATACATGAATAGGCATGGAAATTTGTTCACCAACAGAATCAAAACCCAAAGCAATATATGCAGACATATAAGGAAAATTTGATCAGGGTTAAATAACATAGACACAAATCTGAAATAAACATGGATGATACCTGTGATCACAACATCAAAAGTCTCTGACTCTAGTCTAGCAGGCATATCATAGCACTATTTACGACCACTAACTAGCTGAGTAGACCCACGACCACCACCATGGGCTCTAATACCCCTGCCTCCCATACCTCTTGTAGAACCCTATCTCTCACAGTTGAGATAAGAATATCTTTGATCATATAATGGGGATAGTCCTTGGCCAATTGGCCAGTCTAATCACACATAAAGTAACCTCTAAACTTGTCCTGATGGTGTACCCTTTTGTTGTTTTCCTAAGACGCTCGAGGAGTGGGTCCATGCATTCTCGCCTGATCCCTTATACTCTAAAGCTCTAAACACTACCATCTATTTCATGGCTCGTTGAAGAGCATGAGGCATAGCAATTCTAGCTGGCTAAGAATCTACTTTGGAAGGTAACATAAATGAAGGTTGAAGTCCTGACCTCAAATTACCATACTCAAATGAAGACACAGAAGGAATTACACTCGAAGTCCGTAGAGTATTAAAATCAGAAATAGGTACTACTAAATGATCCACACTCTAGGATGGAGAAAAACCACAAATAAACTCTGGCATAAATAGAGGTACGTACTCGAAGAAGGGGGAATACCAAATGAAATCAAAGGAGTACCCTTTAAACGGGTTAACAAACAAACCAACAATCCCTCTAAAACTGAGGTAGAAGAACTTCATGGAACCAAAGTAGAATCTATACCTCTAATATGATCAACTCAAGGCTCAAGGGAAATTCCCCTTGCACTAATCCTAGTCGGGGCAGATCCACATACCCATCTACTTTATCAGGTTCGTACGTGACTCGAGTCTCGCCCTCTAGATGATGGCTTCGCATCCCTAACCTTGCAAGACCTAGTCAACATTATTTATGTAGAAAGAGTGAAACATGACTTAGAATGTAAGGTATGAAAGGAATTCACACGATAAAGATAAAAATGAGGGAATTTCCCAAAGACATCCCATAGCCTCTCAAATATAGCTACGGACGTCTATGTACCAATCCGCGAGACTCTATTAGACATCCCATTCTTACACTATTGAGACCAATAAACCTGGATGCTCTGATACTAATTTGTCACAACCCAAAAATCTAAGGGTCATGATAATACTTGTTGCGACGAACCCTGGCAAGTAAGCGTATCACCCAAACTGATACACAAGGGGGGAACGATAGAAATAACCCCAATGCAAGGCTTTTAGAATAAAGCCAAACCATACAAATATAATGAAAGTGAAAAGAAAACATAACCAAAATACCACACATCCCAAAACCTGGTGTCACAGTGCAAGAACTACTAATACAATCCCTGAATCAAGTACATAAGGAAATCTGACAGTAATAACACTATCTTTAAACACTAGAAAAGACATAGTCTAATACAAAAAAATAAAATTGGACTACTGACGCATAAAAATATAACTGCTACCTTGAATTACTCCAAAGGTACCCAAATTAATCACCGTGTGACGCACCCAAACTAGGACCTATACACAAAGGGTGTAGTAGGAGTGTGTATGGTCTACTTTTACTCAGTAGGTATCGTAGGATGACTGAGCAAAGTATATAAAAAGATGTACAAAAATATACACTAAGGGCATGTCACTTGCAATCAGAAAAGGTTCCACAACAGTAGCCCACACTATTTGCACTAATTGTTCTATAATACTCACATATATTGCAACAAAACACCAGAATAGTCCATAAGTATACATTGTATCATATAGAAGTAAAGCATAGAAGGACAACATATACGAGAGCATCAAGTACAAGTAAGGGGAGATATAACAAAGGGATAGGTAACAAGTCAAGACAAACATACAATCATATCAGAAGCATAAGAAAGTAAATACAATGAAAATAATGATGATGATGATGTAATGCATGAGGTCGTTACCCAACCTCCGAAATCGTCACATAATTTCCATGATGATAATGCAATACACAAGGTCGTTACATAACCTTCAAGACCGTTGCATAGTCTCCATGATGATGATGTAATACACAAGCTTGTTGCACAACCTTTGAGAACATCACCCAACCTTTATGATGATAATATAATACACGAGGCCATTGTATAACCTTCGAGACCATCGCATAACCTCTATAATTATAATGTAATACACCAGGTCATCGCATAGTCTTCGAGACTGTCACAAAGTCTCTATAAAATCTGATGTTCTCAATGTTTCCCAAAATCCTAGTCTTTTAAGTATTTCCAATATTTCAAGAGCACATACATAACATAAGACACAAATTAAGTACACCATAAAAAGGCAAGTATATATTTTAATCATACAACAAATAAGATAAATTATGTGTGTGATGCTATGAGGATATAATGTTCACAACCAATCAACCAGGAGAAGTATCCAATAACCAATAAATATACCATATGAGAGCCAAGATATCCACTGATCGTCCATGATCTAATATAATTCATAACCATCAAGTGATGCATAGGTAAAAGGTGTCATTGATACCACATTAGTTTTAATCTAGGCTTTTCCAAATACTAGTACATCCCACAATAAGCAATAAATATAACAACAATCACAACTACAATGAGAAAAAATAGCCACACTGGTATAATCAACAAGCCTTTAATATAACCTCATTATATGTGATTAACACGTATGATATCATTCAATAATTTACTTTTCTTAACATGCATTACAAAAAGGAGATAATAATCCAAACACTTGGTCAAACTCAAGTAAATTATTTTAGGTAAGCAACAATTAAACTTCAACACATAAAATCATAGGTATGCCTGAAGGTCAACAAAGAACTCATAATTCAGGCCTTACCAATATATATTCATCAATTATAGCATGTCTGCGTCCAATTCCTGGATTATTCAAGTAAGCGATTCCAAGCCATATTCATTAAATTCAAGTATTTATTTTAGGAACACACAATCAATCCAACCATTTACCCTAACCTTAATGCTTTATCAATTCAACATTCCTCTGGTTACCATTATATATTATTTGAAATCCACCAATACTAACCACCTCTAATTTAGGGATTTACTAGGTTTAAACTAATTTTCTGGTACTATACCATTTGTAATCATGGAAGTATGAACAACAACAAGGTAACACAGAATTAATGACAATTTCAATCTCAAAATAACATTAAATTTTCACTCAATTAACAGTATTTTCATCCATTTTATCCAAATCGGCACTGTGCATGAAGTCCTAAGTATGAAATATTCTATTAATCTACGTAATACTTATATTTTCTAACTAGGTCTAAACAACTCAGTTAAACCTACCTTATCTGAATGCCAAACAATTGCTACAGAGGCACGAACTCGAGTTTTTGCTCTGTGTAGATGATTTCTGACAAGGAATTTAGTAAAAAACCATGAACTTCCCCATTAATGTAGAGACTCCTCTCTATTGGTCCTAGGACATGGGGTAACCCTTGAAGTTTTTTTAGTATGTCTCATCCTTTTTGCATCTGATTAGGAGAAAATAGATTATAGAATTCATACCTCATGTTTCTTGACCGTTGTCCTGCTATAGCAGACTACTTGCCACTATGGAAACATTGCTGTAGCGAGAAATTTCTTTTCTATAGTAAAATGGCATCAACTCAATCAAAATTTCAAATTCTAATATTTTAAAGTTATGTCATCCCACACTAATTAGAGATTGTATTGTTAAATTTTTTCTAAACTTATATTCGTAATGAGATGTCCTTTAATAATAACAGAATAAGTCATTACAACAATTATTAATTTACCATCATTTATCCCTAAATGATCACGATTAGGAAGGAGTCGAACGATTTAAAATTAACCTTAACGCCCTTACCATGATGACATATTTACAAATTGATGCAAAATGCCAAAATTTTATTTTCCCTTGGTTCAATACATTTTCAAATAAAAAATTTAATAATACTATGCTCCACCTAGAATTTTCCCTGTCCTTACGAATCTCAATAAAAAAAATTGAGTATAAAATTTCTCAAGTAGCCAAGGTAGCTGGAGCCTCATCAAAATATCAGGAAAAAAAATCAAGATGTTTTTTTTCGCACTTCTAAAGTCAAAACCCCACTATAGCAAGAATATTCCCACTATAGTGGCATTGCTATAGCGGGTTAAGGCAGCTATAATGGGGATACCAGACTTAATAGGGTGAGAAATGGGTTTCTCACCCATTTCTCCTTCTTCACTAAGAAAATCTCCCTTGCCCTTCCCATCACTTTGTGCCTATCGTTGAAAACAAGTTAGTTATGATACTTCACCTTTTTTAATTTCTAACACAGATTGATGATAGTTTTCCACTTGAATTTGTAGAAAAATGATAAGTTTTGGGATTATTTTTTTTATTTTGAAATTAGGGTTGATTTGGCTAAATTTTTGAAGCATGGTTGCTTTTCTTACGTTAGAAAAGCTTCTATAGCATTATGGGTGTAAGAGTTATAGAGTTTATGGCCCAAATGGGCTCGAAATTAAAGAGAATGTGAAAGATTATCTTGGTTTGGTTTTGATGATTTTATCATATTTTAGGAGTTATCATGCCCATAAAATTGGATAAACTAGTGTTATAGTTCTTTAGAATCAATGATTTAATGTCGAAATGCTAAAAATGGATTTTTCATCAAGAGATGCCATTGTTGCACCTGTTAACCTGCCGGGGATGATGAAGGCCACTATAGCTGCCTTATTTTTCTATAAATATCCCAATATAGTGGAGGAATATCTGCTATTATGACATCGCCATAGCGGGAGGCAGCTCGCTATAGCAGGTGGCTACAGACAGTAGCCTCCCAGTTAGGCTACGACATTTGTATTTTGTTTAATTTTTATTTATCTAACATGCTCGCTCTTATGATTCTGTATATCAACTACCTCTATTGGATGTAAACAAGAGAATGTTTTTGCTCCAACCTTTGAGATATCCTTGATGAGTCTTGTTGGGAGAGACACCAAGAGTATTAAAGGATGGGGTTCTGCTATGAGAGGACCTTTTCTATGAGATGGGTGGTGGAGAAGGCGCTTGAATTTTAAAATTAGGTTCAGGAGTTTGGCTGGGCCCACTGGTGGTGGGTCTCACTAATTAACTAAATTTGTTGATTAGCCTAAAATATCTTAAATAAGAAAGGATCAAGATATGAAAGGAGAGATCGATAACTCTGAGATCCGTTAGCCACAACCTCAATCTCTGTGACAACATTGAAGGAACACAATCTATCATCAGCTACTCGAATCAATACTTACATGAGCTACAAAAAAAAAAGAAAAAAGATATAAAAGCAATAGTAGGTGTGAAAAGACGTGCACTCAATAAGCATTATTGATAACAAATCCTAATCCAAAGTTATGGCGAGGATCAGTGTCACGATCCAAGGCTACTCCCTAGTCGCAACAACAGTGCTTACGGTCATAAGTGACCATAAGCTAACTTGTGAGCTGGTACATGCTGCGAACACTGAATATTATAATAATAAAGGACATATGCGGAAAACAATTGATAAATCCAGAAGGTCAGAATACTAAAAACATAATAAATTCATAAATTTGTTATGCCTGATAAAATACTAAAACACAACTGATAAGACTGATGAGTTGACTAGCTGTCTATCTGACTGTCTGAATATCTAAAAGCCTCTAAACTGACCACGGAGTTGATGGGATAGGGCCTAACTAACTCCAATTGACTAACTAAATAGAAATACAGAAATAAATAAACAGATAAAACAGGTCCTCAATAGATGAGGACTCCCCACTGCTGCTGCTACTGCTGAAGCGCTGGACTATCTAAGTACGGGTGGGAAACTAAGCTTCCAAACCTTTGATATAAGACACCATAGTGTAAAAAAGAGTATGAGGTCACTACATTGAATGTACTGGTATATGAGATGAGGTTGGGCTAATATACATGGGTTACTATATGCATAAAATATGGAATAAATGAATAGCATGAGATATCAAAACATAAATGCATGAAAATTGAAATATCAAAGACTGCAAGACCAAGCACATATACATTTCTAAGATAATCCATAAACTGAAATACTGAGATTTTCTAACTGAATGACTGGTAATTTGTATGATTTGGTCAAGAAAACCTCAACTGAATTCTAGACTTAATACTGCACGAGACTGTGGGAGGTATCATCTAATCGACATGCTCTAATCTGAGCTAATCGAGGTCCAACCTGTAATGCCAGTTGGAAGGGTGTCAGTACCGTACCATGGGTACTAACACTGGCTGTTTGGATCCACTAAATTGGTGTCCCGAAGGACTAAGGTGTCACCCTATACTGGTAGGAAACTCATGTGATATGTGTCAGCCCTAAACTGGCAGGAAGATATTTTAAACCTACGCTGGCTATGTAGTTACATAACTCAGGGATTGATACTAAGGGTAAAACCCCAAACTAGTAGGAGTGCCCCCATCCCTGGGTTTGCTCGGTGCTGAATACTACTCTCAACTGAATGACACTTTTTACTGGACTGACCTATGTTAACTAAGCAAACAACTGATCATAAAAACTTACTGAATGACAATACTCCTGTTTTTTTTGAAATCATTCTAAAGTTACTGAAATTATGTAAACAACTAGGTAGTGGGTATTTATAACCCACCAACACTAAATAGAAATAACAATGATGACTTATAAAGCTTTTTTTTTTTAATTAAAAGTATCATCCAAATTTTGAGAGGTTTTGGGCTCTCCCACCCGAGATGATTAGAGGTTGAGCTATGCACCCCCAAGACTTATTATTAATAAATGAGAAATAGGAACGGAAAGTACACAGAGGGGGATATAAACCTGACCTCCAAGCCTATGGTGGTTTCAAGTCGACTGACCGCCGAGGGACAGTCGACTCGTCCCCAATACTAAAATGGAAACCTAGTGCTATGCACCTAAAAGCGAGGACTCCTCGCAGTACAAAATAAACTAGGTATATATAAATAAGGGAGACTCTCCCCTTACAAGTAAGAGAAAATTCAAAATAAACATGACGATTACAAAAAGTTTGTGAAACGCGGAAATGCTGAACCGAAGAAGTAACTTCAATACCTGCCATGGAACAGTGAAGGTAACACCCTTACTTGGAAGAAACAAGCTAGTTGATCATGGTGGTTTCTTTATTCGCTTCAGCTTTTGTCGTCGAAAGCTTATCATGCCAAGCTTGTCTAGAATAAAGTACCCTTTTGCTTCTCTAGGCAGTTGATGGTGAGTGTAGTAGTGCTGAGGAATGTCATGGTGGTGGCTATACTTCGACAGAGCATACGCCATGTAATTATCTTCCCGGTAGACGTGATGACACTGAAATGACTCGAGCTGACAGATGAGATTTTGAAGTTCCTGAATGTTGTTATCAAGACACCAAGGTGGTTGGATGTTGTGATTGAGAATCCACTTCTAAGATAAGCTTGTTATATCCATGTTGGATGCACCAAGAGACGCTGAAGATAGCCGCTTTAACCTCAGCCTGGTTGTTCGTGCCAATGCCGAAAGGAGTAGAGAAAGCATAGATTAAGTTCGCCTGATTATCTCGGAGAATACCTCCTCCTCCACTGCTACCCGGGTTCTGTAGTGCACTCCCATCAGTGTTTAACTTATAAGAATCAGCAGCAGGTTTGTACCAAGTAACGCTTGTGACTTTAACTTCATGTTTGCAGCTTTCAACTATGGAAACTAAGTCATTCCAGCTGGTCGGCCAACTTATATAAGGGAAAGAAGCAGCAAGTAGAAAGTAAATGTCCTTGAAAACTAGGAATTTAACTCTTGCAATATTGGATTGCTTTCCCCCATATTTGCTAGCACATCGGTTCTTCCAAAGGTTCCAACAAATGAAAATTGTAGTAGCGTGGAGCAGCAACTTATGAACAACATTTTTATGCTCCATAGCCCACCATTTACTAAGAAAATTAGGCAACGGGGCTGCTGCATAACTGCTGCCCAAATTTTCAGCAAAAAACTTCCAAATATGGCGCGCAAAATGGCCGGAAACAAAGATGTGGTCTATGGTGTCAAGACCTGGTAGGTTACAGCAAAAACAGTCCACTTGTGCACCTCCGAACTGAGTGATCTTTTCATTAGTTGGGAGTTTTCCTCACAGTGCTCTCTAAAGAAGGAAGGATACTTTAAAAGGTATGTTTTTATGCGACGTGTCGGTATGGAGACTATTCTTATCCTTCTTCGCTCGAACTAATTCCCACGCTGAAGAGCAATTAAAAATTCCACTCTCATTCGGTTTCCAAATTGGTGTATCATCTACACCCTCCTGGAAATGAAATTGAGTGGCCAAGATTTGTGGAACCAAGAGAGGAGGTACCTGTTGTCTGATCATCACTTCATTCCATCGGCCATCGATTAAAAACTGAGATACTTGAATGTTGCCTGGTCTGGTGTCCACAGTTCTGTGAGCCGCTAATGCCCCAATTCCAAGCCAATTGTCCCACCAAAAACAACAACCTCCTGATCTCAACTTCCAGCTTATGTGATTTTCAGCAAGGCTTTTGCTTGTCATCATGTGTTTCCATACAAGAGATTGGCCCGTGTCCCATTTTTTGGCAACTGTGTTGGCTCTTTGACAGTATTTGGCTCTTAGAAAATCACCCCACAAGGTTTTCTTTGAGATGGCCGCAAGAGTGTGTATGGGAAGTGATTGGAGGACATGTTTCACCAATGTAACCCTACCTCCATAGCTGAGAATTTTGAACTGCCAACCGCTGATTTTTCTTACTACTTTATCAATCATATCGGAGAAGTAAATTACCTTTTGCCTGCCAATATATAATGGACAACCAAGGTATGTAATTGGACTCTCCTTTTGGTTGAAACCGGTAGTATCTCTGATGGTATCAATGATTTCTTGAGGAGTGTTGGTAGGGATCATAAAGTAACTTTTGTTCCGATTAATCTGCTGGCCAGAGACAGTCTCATAAGCCGACAAAGTCATCATGATAAGCTGCAGAGAAATCCGGGTGGCTGATGCAAAAATGATCACATCGTCGGCAAAGGAAAGATGATTGATTTGTGGGCCTCTGTACTGCATGTGGAAACCTTTATAGTTTTGATTCTGCTGAAGATTATTCAACATTCGAGACAAAACTTCAGCCCCCATAATAAATAAAGCTGGGGATAACGGGTCACCTTGCTTAAGGCCTCTAGAAGATTGGAAAAAACCATGTCTTGCACCATTGATGATGATAGAATACCAGTTGTTGCTCATAATTCTCCATACCATATCAATGAAAACCTTCTCTAATCCCATTTTTCTTAGCACCAAGCAAATAAACGACCAACAAACCCTATCGTAGGCTATAGCCATGTCAAGTTTGATGACGACATTATCTCCTACTTTAGGTTTCTTGATACTATGGGTGATTTCTTGCGCGAGCATAATGTTTTTTGATATACTTCTACCCTTGACAAATCCAGATTGGTTTTCAGAGATGAGGTCCGGAAGTATGGGAGCCAGTCTAAGACATAAGAGCTTAGAAATGATTTTATTTGTAAAATTGCTAAGGCTTATGGGTCTGAATTCAGAAAATTTGCTAGGATGGTCCACTTTTGGGAGTAGAACCAAGCAAGAATGAGAAAAATACTTGGGTATAGGATGACCACAAAAGAATGACTGAACGACCGGAAGCAGGTCTCGTTTGATAATATCCCAACAGGATTGGAAAAATTTTCCGTTCATGCCATCTGGACCGGCAGCCGAGTTGGGGTTCATAGAAAAAACCACCTGCTTTAATTCATCCATAGTAGGCATAGCACATAACGACTGATTTTGAACAACAGTAAGCATTGTAGGAATACAATTAAGAGCAGCTTCATTCGCCGTCTGTGCTTCGGCCGTAAGGATAGCTTTGAAATGAGCACAGGCTGCATTAGCAATATTTTCATCATCTTGTATCCAGTCACCTTGCTCATTGGTAATTTTGTGGATAAACAATCTCCTCCTCCTCCCTCGCATGAGTGCATGAAAGTATTTGGAATTTGTATCCCCTTCCTTAAACCATTGTAGCTGTGTCTTTTGCTTGAGAATAGACTCCTCCAGCTTTAGATATCTAATATATTCAGCACTAACAGCATGTAGCTTAGTTCTATTCTCGGCAGTGTTGTGATTGATCATTTCTTCTTCAGCCATACTAACTTTGCCTTCATACTCTTTAACCATAGCATGGATGTCCCCATATTGATTTTTGGACCAATTGCTAAGGGTGACAGCAAGTCTTTTCATTTTGACATAAAATGTCCACATGGGATTACCGGTAGTATCTCTGTTCCAGCAGGCTCTAACCGTATCCAGAAAGGTTTGATTTTTAGTCCAGCAGTGCAGAAATTTGAAATATCTGATGTTGTTTTGAGGAATCTCCTGTACTTCCATAAGAAGTGGACAATGATCGGAACCGACAGGCGGTAGATGAGGAATAGATGTGTGAGGCATGATTTCCAGCCATTTATCATTCACCATGGCTCTGTCTAATCTCTTCCAAATTCTAGCTGTTGAATTTCTTTGATTACACCATGTAAAGTGCTGACCATGAAAACCAAGATCGATAAGTCCGCAGGCTTCTATAACACTAAGAAAATCAAAGCTTTTGTTGATATTATAAGGCACCCCTCCCTTTTTGTCTTCCGAAGTAGTTATAACATTAAAATCCCCAATTGTGCACCAGGGGCCCTGATATTCTGCATGATGAAGAAGTTTGTCCCAAAGAGGTCTTCTGAGATGAGCTCTACACTTGGCATAAATGAAGGTGGTACTAAAGGTAGATGGAAGTTCGACATGATTGAACTCACACGTAACTTGTTGATCATCAGAATCTAGCACTTTGCAATCAACATCTTGATTCCAGAAGATCCAGATTTTACCATTAGGATTACAGTATGCATTTTCCATCCGAAGGTGATTCTTGTAAATGTTGAGATGGGAGTTGTCAGTAAAAGGTTCCAGGATGGCAATCATGGACACATTATGGACATTCTTGAGCTTTTGGAGTCTTTCCAAAGCTCCTTTGGTGCTGATGATTCTAGAATTCTAACAAATGGTGTGAATCATTGGGAACCTCGACTTCTAGACCTGGTGATGATAGGTCTGCTGGTATCAGCAGAGGTACTAATTTTGTTAAGCTTTTTGGTATGCCTTTTCACTTTTGTACCCCGGGGAGACAGACATTGGCTGTCAGCAACTTGTTGAATCTCAGCCTGATTATTGCTGTGAGAAGCAAATGCAACATGTTCAGGTAATTGAACACTGTCATCGTCCTCCTCTTCTTCATCAGTTATGGAGTGAGTATCCTGATTATTCTCATTTTCTGATTCGATGACTCTGTATTCATCTTCTTCAGCTGGGGGGCTTGTAAAATTAGTAAGAGAGAACCTCTGAGCAATATGATGTCTTCCAGCAGTCTGGGAGTCAGTCACTGCAATAGTACCTATGTGTCGAGGCTGTATCTGATATGCATCCAAAGTAGAACCAACAACTGGAGCTGGAGGGTGTTGAAGCTGGTCAGTTTCAAGCCACTGACAGTGCTGCTTAGCAGTTGCCTTACCAAAACAAGTATTCTATATTTTATCAATAGCCTGGACATTGTGAATACGATCAGTACCCATTTGCTGAGGTTGAACCTGAATATCACCCAAAATAGAACCAAAAACAGTAGCTGGAGGATGTTGAACCTGAGCAATGTCAACCACCTGACCGTACTGCTTATCAGTTGCGGTACCAAAACAAGTAGTCTTAATGTTATCAACATTATTGCAGTCTCCTAATAATTGGACCCTGGCAGTAGGCTTGGTCGAGGCAACTTTAGAATTTTTAGGAATTTGAGAACCAGTCAGCACTGCAGAACCCCTTTGCTGATGCTGCACTGGATCCCTGATACCCAGAGTAGAACTATGAGCTGCAAAAATTGAACCTGAGCACTGGGAAGCACCTGACAGCCCAGCTTATCATTTCCATTACCCAAGCACTCACTCTGAGTATTTTGAGCATTATCAGCCCATTCCAGCTGAGCATTTACAATAACAAATTCAACATTCTGAATATTATCAATATCATAGTGAGCAGTCTGAGTATTTATAGCCTGAACATCCTGAACGTTTTGAATACCACTAGCTTGAGCAAGCTGGACCCTGGCAATTTCAGTAGGCTTGGTCGAAGCAACTTTAGAACATTTAGCATGCTGAGAGCCAGTCACCACAACAGTACTCATTTGCTGAGGTTGTACCTGATATTCAACCAAAGTGGACCCAATAGCAGGAGCTGGAAATTGTTGAAATTAAGTGGTGTCAACCAACAGACAGTCCAGCTGAGCAGTTGCATAATCCAATCCAGCATTCTGAGTATCATCACCATCACAATGAGCAATCTGAGTATCAATAGCCTCATTTGGCTGACCCTGAGCATTGTCGATAATCTGTACACTGTTCTAATTTTTCTGAGCATTAGTGACCACTGGTGGCTGATCAGCTGAACCAACAGAATGTACACGATGATGAACATGAGGTGGAGTGGAAATATTGTCCTGAGTTTGAGCAGCCGGGATGATGTGCGAAGTGGTAGCAGAGGCTCTATAGTCCAACCTATGGTCAACCAGCCTATGCTCATGCAAAGCATGAGCTCTACCACCTCCCCGTGGATCCCCTTCCTGCAGGTTAGTAGATTTCTCCTTCAATCCCCCTTCCTCACCCCCAGACTTCTCAGCAGACACCAGAGTATTTATCATAGTAATGGGGCCGGGGTTGATGGAGCATTGAGTAAATACCTGCGATCTTGGTTGCATTAATATTTTGCTTGTTCAGCCTTGTTTTGGGGGATGTACAGGAATTGGGCATTGTATTATCTCCATGAAGACTTGGGAATGGGAGCATAACTTGGTTGGTTTGCTGGTTTTGCTGCAGCTTAACATGCTGATGTGTATTTGATGTGGGTTTATAAACCTGTTTTTGTAATGTTCCTGCCTTGTTCTTTTGAATATTCTGATTGACACCTTTGAAAATTTTCTTTTTTTAAGTTTGCCATTCCTCTCTTGGTTGATTATGTTGGTTCTGCTGCTGTTGTTGATGGTCGGCTTTAGTACCTGAAACACTTGGTGAATTATTAGAATCAACAGTTTGAGGGGTCGGATCCTTAGATGGCACCTGTTTGTTTACTTCCGGTAACTGCTGATCTTTGGAATTGGCTACTAAATCAGCTTCTTTTCTTTGCCTGTATTCATCATCCTGTCTCTTCACATTGCAAGCTTGTACAAGATGGCCTTGGTATTTACAATACGAGCAATAAGCCGAAATGTCTTCATATTGGATTGCTTGCCATTTACCAATAGTAAGATCATTCTTATCAAAGCCTATCCAGATATGAGGAGGTAATTCTTCGGTGAGATTGATTTGCAACCTCATTTTAGCCATACTACCTCTGTTTTTCTAAATTGAGGCAGTATCTAAGTACAGCGTTTTACCCACCGGTGATAGTAATGCAGAGATGAATTCCTTGTTGTAAAAATGCCAAGGTAACTTCGGTAGAGTGACCCAGACAGGAACAATAGGAGTTTCTTCCTTTGGAGTAAACGTCGGAGTCCACTTTTGCAGCCTCATGAGTTGGTTGTCGATATACATCCGCTGTTGAGTCCACACAGTGATGTAATCTTGCTCATTATCGATATCAATGTAGACATGTCTTGGATTATAATGAGCAATTTTAACACCACCAGTGAGCTGAGTTTGCAGGATAAAGTTTTTCCGAATCAACTCCATCTTAGGCATTGAGTTTGTGAATTTTCCAATAAGTGTAAACTTACACCTATCCGCTAACTTCACCATAACATCATCGGTGTCGAAGATAACGGCTGGCAGACCTTGCCTGGTAGTAAGATTCGGTTCCACAAGTTGAATAGGAACCTCATTCTTGATGTGATTGGTTCGTAGTCTAGTAGCATACGTCTGAACGTCAGTAAATGGTGCAGGCTCGGGAATAAGCTTATTCCTGTAATTGGTAGATGAAGCTGTAGCAGCAGGTTGTGCGGACTTCTCCAATTGATTAGGATGATCATATTTGGGAGTATGCTTGTCAAAGTTCGCGGAGATTTTGGGAAATGCAGGATTGGTGGAATGCCTTTGTCGGTTGGTGTATTTCCTTTTGATTGCATATCAGCATGTTCTGCTACATTCATCGATAAACCTTTCCCAGCTAACTGACCTATCTTGTTCGGCACAGAAGAGACATCCGATGAGATTTGAGCCATGTCGATTTGATTTGTTTTAGCGGAACGACCTGCATTGTCTTCCAGACTTGAATTCAACCTGGAATCATTATTATTATTCCCCGGAACTCCATCAACGACAATATTGGTAGTAGGCCGAGGCTGAACCCTAACTTCCAAATTGGTGGTGCCTGGTTTTAAGTTAATTGGGGATTCTTTGGTCATTGTGATGCATTCATTATCACGCTCCGAACCACCAGAACAATCTGCAAGTTGGCCAACTCCGGCGGCGGCGCCGCCATCATCGGAAATCGCCCGCGGTGGCGTAACTTTTAAAATCAAATTGGACGCATTCGGAGCCGAACCAATTGGGGCTTTTTGCATGGGAGTGTTCCTTTCATCCTTGCGCACAATATTCCGTTGAGTATCGCCATTTTTGCCGGTGGTTTTTCCGGCGCTGGCGATAAACAGTGGTTTGATGACGAAATAGCCATTAGAATGCCCTGAATTTTCTGGAGCTAGTCGGTCCTTTGATGGTGATGAAAACCTGATTGTTGCGCCTTCACGATTGTCGCCGGAATAAGGTCCGGTGACGATTGCAGCTTGCAAACTGCTTTGCGAAACCGCGGCATTTTCTTGCAAATTCTGAGTATTGAGAGCATCCAAAGTGGAATTAACAGTTATTGGTTGATACACAACATCATTGCGAACATTTTGAGGTCGGTCCAGCAGCCGACGGAGCTCTACCGGCGGCGGTGATGCCATTCCGGCGAAAATGGCGGCAGAAATTTGAATTTCAAAGGCCTTACACACCAATGGGGAAGTATTCTGATTTTGTTAGTATTTTCTTTCGAATGTATCCATAGTAGGGGATCATTACCCAATATTTATACATTTCATTAAACATATGAGAGTCATGAATTTAAGCATGGAAATGGGTAAAGCATGCAAAGATAACATGATTACAATACTAAAATCAGAATTAGGGATTTCAATATGAAGGTTTTAATATTCAAAACATGTAATGGCTCATCCCATCAAAAACACTACGCCAAATCAAAATCAATTATAGTTTCACGGAGATAATTCAACTTAAACATAAAAAAACTCATAATTTAAAAACAAAAAGGGATTCTTGGACTCCATGGGTAAAAAGGGCCCATGGATGAACATCACACATACCTTAAACCCTTAAGCTTGAAAGAGAAACACCAATCTTGATGCTTTCTTGAAGGTTCTTGGATTTGGGAATTTGAATTCCCAATTTCCTTGGAGAGAAAGTAATGGAAATTGATGTTCTTGGGAATTGAATAAGGTTTCTTTGAGAGGAGAACTGAAGAAGATGTGCAAATAACGCCCTAATTGATGTTATAATTAGTGACTTGATGAATTGAATTAAGGGGGAATGACACAATTAACCCTCAGGCAATTAAATTTATAACAAAAATGCAGTTTACAGGGTCACCATTATGTGATGAGGGTTCCATCACTATTACCACCGCGATGAGCTACTATAATCGTGATCCAAACATGACCCAATACTCATCTGAAAAATCGGAAACTTCTCTGAGAAGTATTCCTTACACCCCTAAATATAAATTAACTAAAAAACCAATGTCTTGGGGTTGGTAAGACCAATTTAAAAATCCTCAAAGTTTAGAGGCCTTAAAATGACTAAGTCCCCAACACTTAGTGAAATTTTCAGGTGTTAAGGCTCTTATGCATGCAACTAGGAGTTGAATTAAGCTAACAATAATACGGGGTATTACAACCACCACCCTAAATACCAAAGTGTAATTCCCTGAGAGTACACACTAGGATCTACATGGTGCTTATGGTCATAAGTGACCACAAACTAACCCATGATATTGGTACCTGCTGTGAGCACTGGGTAAAACTGATAACAAAAGATCATATGCGAAATATAACTGATAAATACCATAAGGTTTTAAATCATAATTCTTATATTGTCTATTAAACAATACTGATAAAATGGCTGATAATAACAACAAAAAACTAACTGACTGTCTGTACTAGTCGGAAAGCCTCTAAACTCTCTAATTATGGAGGTGATGGGATAAGTCCCCAACTAACTCCGACTAACCACTGAACAGAATATATTGAAATAACATAATGGTCCTCGGATGATGAAGACTGACCACTGCTACTGCTGCGCGTACAGTGGGATATCTAGGTATAGTCGGGAACCTGAGTGTCTGAATCTACGATATGAAACATCATAGCACAAAAAATAGGTATGCGGTTAGTACTTTAAATATACTGGTATGATAAATGAGGTTATGCTAATAAACATGGCTCACATACATGATTAATATCTGATTGTATGAATAACGTGAGATACTTAGTAAGAATGCATGAAATATGTAAAGACTGTTAATGTATGACCAAGCATAAAATATGTTTTGACGTAATCTGTGAACTGAATCACTAAATACTGATAACTGGATAGCTGATATCTATATGCTATGGTCAAATAAAACTAAACTAATTACTGAACTAAATACTGGACTGAGACTTTGGGAGCTATCATTTAACCGATATACCCTAAATAAATAGATTGGGGTCCAACCTATACCCCTAGTTAGAAGGGTGTCAGTACCGTACCACAGCTACTAATAATGGCTGTGTCAATCCATAAAAGAGTCAACCTTATCTGGCAGGTGAGATATGTGTAACCCTCAACTGGTAGGTGCACACTTTATCAACCCTTAACTGGCAGGTTGATATATCTAACCTTTGTTGGCTACATAGTTTTGGTACCAAGGGTCTGCTACTAAAGGCCACACCCTCAAATGGCAGGTAAGCCCTCCATCCCCGGGTTCACTCAATGCTAAATCCTACTCCCAACTAAACTGACTCTAATTATCAAACTGAACTGAGCTTACTGATATAGTACTGACTAAACTGATAAAGCTATATCTAAAAACATACTGACATTGATAAGACTAAGTAAAAAACTAAGTTTTGGGTACCCCAGGATTTAATAGCAATGACAACAAGATCATAGCAACACTTTTACAACATGACATGTAATTAATATTCAAAACTCATTCTTTGAGGTGTTTCATCAAACACTTGTAATACATAGCTTAAACATAGGAATAGTTTTTAAAGCATGTAGGAGTAGCATGATTATTATACTAATTCCCCAAAGTAAGGCTTAAATCGGCGAACAACACCATTCAAACATGTAGGGTTGAATAACAACAACAGTTTCATGGAAACATGATATAAACTTGGGATTCATGGAAACTTTTAGGCAATATTAACGGTAACATGTAAAAATCATAACTTTAATACTTGAAATTGGGTTGTTGGACTCCATGGATGAAAAGGACCCATGGATGAACATTTAACATACCTCAATTGGTGAAATTGAGAAAGTTATTGATGAATTCTTGAAGCTTGATCTTGAATGTTGGATGAATTAGGGTTCGTTCTTGGAAGAGGGCTACTCTGCTTTGAGAGAATTGTTAAATAATGAGCAAATAATGCTCTCTTAGGACTTAAATCCCGTTTTTGGCTGAATTGGGTGAGGGGAAAAGGACCTAAATTCCCTTGGAAATTTGTAACTGAAGCTGGAATTACACGGGGTGCAATGTCATCCACGCCGAGAGATCCAGTCTACCAGAATGGACCGTGCACCGCGGGCTCTATAGCGGTATCCCCCGAGGTAAAATAGAGGGTGCATCATAGGCTAATCGTGTGCTTCCTCTACTTTGGACGTCCAAACCTATCCATACACTAGTCCAAAATTTCCAAAACTCACCTGAGATGTACTATGGACTACCTCGATCATGAATTAACTTAAAAATCAACTTCCTGATATTAGGAAGATCAAAAATAAATTCATCAAATTTCAAGGCCTTAGAAATAATCAAGTCCTAACACTTAGTAAAATATTCTAAGTCTTTGACCTTTTAACAAGTGTGAGCAGAACGAGCTGCGATTTAATATAGAGCTTGACATAGTCCTCGACTAAATAAGTGGTAAGGACTGGAAAGAAATGAGCTGATTTGGTCATTATATCTATAATAACCCAAATCAAATTATGCTGGCTACGTAAACAAGGCAACCCTATCATGAAATCCATGTTCACCTCTTCCCACTTCTTAGTGGGAATACTGAACTCTTGCATAAAACTGCTAGGTTTTTTGTGCTCAACCTTGACCTATTGACAGTTGGAGCACTTAGCCACAAACTTTGCAACAACCCCCTTTATACCATTCTACCAAAAGATTTCCTATAAATTGCGGTATATCTTAGTGGCCCCTGAATGAATTGAGTAACGTGCACCATGCGCTTCTGCAAAAATCCATTGCCTCAGGTCGTCTACCCATGGACTTCATAGTATACCTTAGAAACGTAACACACAATCTCCTCCTTGGGAGAAAACCTCTACTTTATGATATCTGACTGACTCCCTCAACTTAACTAGACAGGGATCCCTATCTTGCTTTTCTTTTACTTTGGATACCAAAGAAGATTCTGAACTATTTTGGAACCATAAACTACCCTCAGCTGAGTCAACCAAACGAATGCCTAATCTAGCTAACTGATAAACCTTATGAACCAACTTTATCTTATCACCCTCAACATGATCCAAACTAACCATGGACAATCTATTAAGGGCATCTTCTACTACATTGGCCTTTCTTGGATGACACAGAACACTCATATCATAATCTTTTAACTATTCTAACCATCTTCTTTGATGAAGATTTAAGTCTCTTTGTGGAAACACATGCTGTAAACTCTTGTGATCCGTGAACACAACAACATACACCCCATACAGATGATGCCTCTAAATTTTTAGGACAAAAACAATAGCTGCTAACTCAAGATCAAGGGTGGGATAATTCCTTTTATAGGGCTTAAGCTGTCTAGAGGCATAAGCTATGACCTTACCTCTTTGCATCAAAACATAACATAGTCCAACTCTAGAAGCATCACAGTAAACAAAAAACTTATCTAAACCATTTGGAAAGGCCAAAACTGAAGCTGAGGTAAGTTGAGTCTTCAACTCCTGAAAACTCTTCTCACAAAAATCTGATCACTGAAACTTGATTTTCTTCTGAGTCAATCTGGACATGAGGGATGCGATAAATAAAAACCCTTCAACATACTATCCATAATATCCATCCAAACCTAAGAAACTCCTGATATTTGATGGAGAAATGGGTCTGGTCTAGCTTCTCACTACTTTGGTATTTTGAGGGTCAACTATAATGCCATCACTGAAAATAATATAGACAAGGAAAGCTACTGATCTTAGTCAAAACTTGCACTTACTGAATTACAACTGATGGGCTGTAAGAGTCTACAATACAGTTCTGAGATAGTTTGCATGGTTGTTTTCATTATGGGAGTAAACAAGGATATCATCTATGAAGAGTATGACGAACATGTCCAAGTACTATTTTAACACTCTATTCATCAAGTCCATGAAAGCTACTGGGGCATTGGTAATACCAAAATACAGGACTAGAAATTTAAAGTGACCATACCTATTTCTTAAAGCTATTTTTGGAATGTCACATTCTCTGACTCTGAGAAGGAACTTGCTCCCTGAAGTTGGTCAAATAAGTCATCGATTCTGGGGAGTGGGTACTTGTTCTTGATAGTGACTTTGTTCAATTGATGATAATTAATGTACATATAAAGAGAACCATTTTTTTTATGCACGAAAAAGACTGGAGCTCCCCATGGGGAAACCTGGTCATAAAGAACCCCTTATTTAGTAGGTCTTATAATTTTTATTTCAACTCTTTAAGTTCTGTTGGAGCCATTTTGTATGGCAGAATAGAGATAGGCTGGGTATCTGGACGTAGCTCTATCCCAAATTCAATTTCCCTTTTAGGAGGAACTCCTGGAAGATCTTCAGGGAACATATCTGGAAATTTCCTTGCTACTGAAACTGACTCAAGATTTGGAGTCTCTAAGCTAGAGTCTTTAACTCATATAAGATGGTAGACACAAACCTTGGATATCATTTTTCTTGCTCTAAGGTACGAAATAAGCTGACTTCTAAATGCTAAATACTACCCTTCCATTCAAGGATTGGTTCATTCAGAAACTGAAAGTAGACAACTCTGTTTCTACAATCAAGTAAAGCTAGCCTGAGTGGAGCCAATCCATGCCGAGAATGAAATCAAAATCATTCATATCTAACTCTACAAGATTTACTAAATTGACTTTCTGGATACTATGATTGGATTGTTCCTACATACCTGTCTAGCTATAATAGAGACACCTACTGGGGTGGACACTAAGAAGGGTTCTATTAAAGTCTCAGGACTGATGCTGAAATAAATAGCTATGTAGGGAGTTACAAAACAAAGAGAAGCTCTGGGGTTTGATAAAGCATAAACATGTAAATGAAAGACCTGTAATGTAGTAGTGGCCACATCAGGAGAATTTTCCTGATCTTTTTGGGACTGAAGGGCATACAATTTGTTTGGGAATTGACCCCTGGTGGCACTAGAAATGGCAGCCTACTGAGTTGGGCGACTGGAAGAAATTGGGGGACGATTAGACTGACCCTCCTGACCACTCTATGGGAAATCCCTGAGCCTATGGCTTTTCTTGCCACACCCAAAGCATACATCACTTCCAGCTCCACACACACCCTGGTGGTTTCTTCTATATTTCTGGAAAAAGGGATTTGTACGACCGCTATTCATACTTTCTTGGGGCTTAGGGCCTGGCGCCCTATCACGATTATTATTTTTGGACTTTGGTGATGGCGCACTAGCTAAAAATGGAGCTGGGGCTGAAGATTTCTGGAAAAATTGAGAACGTTTCCCACCGTTTGACCTTGGTTGAGCAAACTGAAGCTACCTATTCTGGCTCTCTTATTCTCCCTCTCTCTTTCCTTACAATGATGCTCTTCTATCTATTGAGCATGGACCATCAACCTAGATAAGTCCATCTCTTTAATCATCATCATCCTACACTCCTTGACCTCGCTATCAGCCACACCCGAGATATACTTACTCATCCTAGACCTATCATCAGACACAATATTAGAAGCATACCTGGATAGCTAAGTAAACTTAAGAGAATGCTCCTTCACACTCATGTTTCCTTGCCTTATATTAATAAAATCTTGCACCTTAGATTCCCTTAACTCCAAGGTAAAAAATCTATCTTGAAAAGCTGTAGCAAACTCTTCTTATTCAATAGGCCCCGTATCTACCTCTCTATGTTCCTTCCACTGCTTATACTAGGTGTGAGAAATATCCTGAAACTATTAAGAACCCAACTCTGTACTATCACTAGAAGTTACACCCATAATATCAGTTATCTTCTAAATTATGTTAAGGAACTTCTGCGGATCCTCATCAGACTTAGATCCCAAAAATAAAGGAGGGTTTATTCGAGTGATATCCCAAATCCTAGCTGAAGTGGTATTGGCCATCAGAACGGCTGGGGCAGTAGCTGGATGATTATTCTAGGCTACTACTAAATAACCTTAGGTAGTGAATGCCGCTCTGAATTTTGCATGAGAAACTAGATCATTCAAGGAATCTTGCAGAACAGGTGAAGGTGTGGGCTGATTTATATTTCTCCTTCTGTTAGCCTTTCTGGGAGGAAAGTTCTATAAATAGAAAGAAAATTGGATTAAAAAGAGAGCTTAAATTGAGATCACACTCAATCGAACAACAAAAACACTGAAAGAAGGGAAACTTTTCCTAAAACATCTTGTATCATCTTGTCCATAAGTATGGCGCGCTTCACACCCATGTACATGACTCTACTTGATTCAGTTTTCAGATACCCTAGGACACTTTAAGACCTTAGGCTCTGATACCAACTTTGTAACACCTCGAGAGTACACCTTGGGCACTACACAGTGCTTACAGTCACAAGTGACCACAAGCTAACCCATGATACAGGTACCTGCTGTGAGCACTGGGTAAGACTGATAGCAAAAAATATGCGCAATTTAACTGATAAATTACATAAGTTTTTAAATCATAGTTCTTATAATGTCTGTAAAACAATACTAACAATACTGATAAAATGACTGATAATAACAACTAAAAACTAACTGATTGTCAGTACTAGTCTAAAAGCTTCTAAACAGTCTGACTGTAGAGTTGATGGGACAAGTCCCTAACTAACTTTGATTGATCACTTAACTGAGCATACTAAAATAGCATTATGGTCCTCAAAACATGAAGACTCACCATTGCTACTGCTGCACATACGCTGGGATATCTTGGTGCGGTCGGGAGCCTGAGCGTCTGAACCTATGATATGAAATATCATAGTGCAAGAAATGAGTATGCGGTCAGTACTTTGAATGTACTGGTATTCTAAATGAGGTTAGGCTGATAAAAATGGCTCATATGTATGATTAATAACTGACTGTATGAATAAACTGAGATAATAAGTAAGAATGCATTAAATCTATAAACACTAATAATGTATGTCCAAGTATAAAATATGTTCTGACATATTCTGTGAACTGGAACACTGAATACTTATAACTGGATAGATGATATATGTATGCTATGGTCAAACAAAACTGAACTAAATACTGGACTGAGACTATGGGAGCTATCATGTAACTAACATGATCTAAATGAACTAACTGGGGTCCAACCTATAACCCCAGTTGGAAGGGTGTCAGTACCATGCCACGGGTACTAACAATGGATGTGTGGATCCACTAAAGAGTCACCCTCCTCTGGTAGGTGAGATATGTGTTACCCTTAAATGGAAGGTAAACACTTTATCAACCCTTAACTGGCAGGTTGATATATCTAACCTATGCTAGCTACGTAGTTCTGGAACCAAGGGATTAATACTAAAGGTCACACCCTAAACTGGAAGGTAAGCCCCCATCCCTAGGTTTGATCGGTGCTAAATCCTACTCCCAACTGAATTGACTCTAATTACTGAATTAAACTGAGCTTACTGACATGATGTACTGACTGAACTGAAAAAGTTATATCTAAAAACATACTTACAGTGCTAACAGTAAACAACCAAGTTTCGGACATTCATAACCCCCAGGACTCGATAGCAATGACAACAAGATCATAGCAACACTTTGAGATCATGACATTTAATTAATATTCAAAACTCATTCTTTGAGGCATTTCATCAAACACTTGTAATACATGGCTTAAACATGGGAATAGTTTTTAAAGCATGTAGGAGTAGCATGATTATTATACTAATTCCCCAAAGTAAGGCTTAAATTAGAGAACAATACCATTCAAACATGTAGGGTTGAATAACAACAACAGTTTCATGGAAACATGATATAAACTTGGGATTCATGGAAACTTTTAGGCAATATTCACGGTAACATGTAAAAATAAAAAATTTAATACTTGAAATTGGGTTCTTGGATTCCATGGATGAAAAGGACCCATGGATGAACATTTAACATACCTTAATTGGTGAAATTGAGAAAGTTATTGATGAATTTTTGAAGCTTGATCTTGAATTTTGGATGAATTAGGGTTTGTTCTTGGAAGAGGGATACTTTGCTTTGAGAGAATTGTTAAATAATGAGCAAATAAAGCTCTCTTACGACTTAAATCCTGTGTTTTGGCTGAATTGGGTGAGGGGAAAAGGACCTAAATTCCCTTGAAAATTCATAACTAAAGCTGGAATTACATGGGGTGCGATGGAGCACGCGCTGTGGGTTCTAGTCCACCGAAATAGAACGAGCGCTGCGGGCTTTATCGCGGGCTACCCCCAAAGGTGAAATGGAGGACGTGTCATGGGTTAATCGCACGCTGCCTCTTTTTTGGACAGCCAAAATCGTCCTTATGGTGGCCCATAAATTCTGAAACTCACCCGAGATGTACTATGGACTACCCCTATTGTATATCAACTTACAAATAAATTTCCTGATATTGGGAAGATAAAAAATAAATTCATCAAAATTAAGGGATTTTTAAATGACAATGCCTTAGCACTTAGTGAAATATTCTAAGTCTTTGACCCCTTTAACATGCAAGTGTGAGCTGAACGAGATGGGAATTTATGTGGTCTTACTCTAAAGTTTACCTTTAATATACAATCAGTAAATGCACCACTACAACCTAACATGGATCCCAACATAGTAGTCATAAGAGTATTATTATACAAGACAGTCAAAATTATCTAATCGAGTTAACACTAGTCTTTCATGATCAACAATTAAACAGAGTTATTTATGAGGGGGACTCACTAATACAATATTTCAGGCTCAATATCATGTTCAACCAATAAATCAAGGAGAAAGTAGAAAGAGTGTATAATTATGTGTATACCATGGTAGCAATAGGGACAACACTATACGTCTCATTAATCAACTGAATTTGTTGAATAGTAGAAAATATCATAAATAAGAAATAAGGCATAAGACAAAAGGAGAGATCCAATAACTCTGAAATTCTCAATCCAAGTGTTTCTCAACCATCAAGGATTAATTCACTTTAGTTCTCTCGACTCAAAAGTTTTCACTCAATTTATACGAAATCTCCAAGTTGTTAATCCTGTTAAGGCATTAACATGTTAAATAGAGGTTGGAAACCCTATTATCTTGTCACTACTTTCTTTTCCAAACATTAACCTTTCTATCGAACAATTTATGTTTCAATGGCACATTCTCTATGTTTACAACCATGAGAATTCAAGCATAATGAAGAAAGTATGATATATGTAAATCAATGCATAATGAATTCAAGACCCATAGAAATAGATAATATGCTACAAAATTTCCATAACCCTAACCAATAAGCTTAGGTACTCATGGACAAATGTGAATCATCATAATTTTATCCATCATACCACAAAAAACTAGAAGATGATCTTGGTGTGCAAATATTGAAAACCAGAGAAAAACACTCTTTGTCTCTCCAAGCTATAGCCACCCCTTTCTCTCCTTCAAAAACTTATACAGAATAATGAATAATAATAAAAATTCAGCATCAAGTCTTTTAAAAATCTCTTCTCTCATATTTTCATTCCAAGTCCCCAAACTAATTATAACTGACAAATTAGTCTTGAGCATAGTTTCTAGACGTCACATTTGATCTAACAAGCAACTTTTCCTTTTGTGTGATTTATCATCCGCAACTCACAGTCCCATCATATCTTTATATACCTCATCAACACCTGAAATCATGCTAATCACATTGGTTAGCTCAATTACATAAAAGTAGATTAAAACATAAGAAACTAAGCACTTTTGTTCTCAAAACCTAGCTAAAATATGGGTAAGTTATGGTGCATAGGCATATAAATACACCCAAGATCACCACCCTACACTTAAAAGCTTTGTTCGTCCTTGAACAAATTATCCAGCTGCATATACACATGATTTAAAACCCAAAAATGAAACACAAGATGCTTAAATAGGCTCACATAATAAATATGAAATAAGTAGATTCATTGAACCATTACTGAAGACTACCTATCCTCAAGAATAGAATCATCGAGTTGGCAAATTCATGCATACCATTTAAGCAGAGAAATCATATAAATTACCCAACTTTTCATCAAACATGTGCCCTCATAACAAAAGACTTACCCATTATCACACATAATAATTCAATTTCTAGCAAAATGGGTTAGAATAGTCAAGTTGAGCTCACTCTCACAAAGAATTCTCAAATTAAAAATTATAAACATATGCTTGCCCTTAGTGTAAAGATGCACTAATATTAGAATTTTTAGACTAGGATCATATAGGTCTTTACGGGTAGTAATGTAGGCTAAGGGATGGGTAGGAACTATTCTGGCCAGTAATAGTGACTATCTTCCCTAATCTCTTTAATACACTACATTAGACAATGAATACCAATCTCTAACAACCAATTTTGAACTCTACCTACTTCACACATCAGTTTTCTTTCACCCCATTTCAAGGATCAGTCAAATAATTTATGGTGGGAGTCTTAACCATGCTCTCATCATATCATTTAAAATAATTTTTTATGCTTTTTCACTATTTTCCCTTTTTTTAATTATTATTATTATTATTTTTACTCCCAACCAATCATGCCAGATTCACACCAAAAACTATTACTTTGGGGCTTTATTTTCACCTATTTCTCCTTCTATTTATAACTCCTTACTAAAACAACATTTTTACTAAAGCACATAGGAGATTTGGATCAAGTTGAGGTTAATAAACAAAGGATTAGGCTACACACGAGGTTACCAAAGAATAAGCTAAAGGCTCAATGGAGCTAGCTAAGATTATGCACAAAGGTGGTTTGAAAGAGGGTATGAAAAATGGCTTTCAAAGAAATGCCTAACTCATCTTCTAAAATCACATTCTTTATTTCATTTTGCACACACACCAGGCAAGTTCTAGCATCAATTGCAACAAGGAATATGCGAATACCTTCACACACACATGGCACATGCTTAACTCCAAAAAAGATCATTATAGACTCTTAAACAAATAGTTATATGAATTTACTTTTAAGCCAACAATCACTATACAAGTCATAACTAGAATTTAGGTGTCTCAACAGTAAAGATTTATCACATGCTTATATTGTCGTGCGGCTCACTATAACAAATTACATTGATTTGTTAGGTCCTACACATGACTGATTTTCTCTTAAGATGGTCATCATCCATCCATCATTGAGAAAAACACCTAACTATGACAAATAAACTACCATGTACCAAGAAGCAAAGCAAATACACTAAACTAACAAATTCAAAATGGCAAAATAAAATGCACTAAAGAGAAGACAACACAGTAAGCAATGTAGAAGAACTTCTAGCCACCCCACACTATAAGCAAAACACTATCCCCAGTGTATAAATATAAGAAAAAACCTGGCTAGTAGGACTCTTCTTCCATATTAGGGGTCACACCACCTACACCAAAATCATCATTAGAGTCGTCCTCACTAGAGTCATTCTCTATGTACGGATATAACAGTATGCAATCCTCATCTGTTGGCACATCATCATCCAATGGTTTTTCAAAACCAGCCCCCGCTCCACACATAGCTCTAGCATGGTCATTAAGTGGGTAGTCAGTCAATCTCAGTAGGAACACCTCTTCCACTTATCATCATGAGCTTCGTCATGCCATAAAGATGGAGGAAGAAACTCTCATATTATGCTTGACATTCAGCAGTTGTATGAATTGTGCCTTGACTGGTTTCTGGATCCTTCACCTTTGTGACATCCACTCACTTTGGGTTTTAAGGCAACTTGTGATCTGCTGGTTCTACTTCAATATTTTTCTTTTTTAAGATGGTACTCAGAAAGCTTGCAAAACTGAATGATGTCTTGTTTTTCATTCTTGCTTTGCACATGGAAGTGCATATCACTGCATCAATGTTGACAGGAACATCAGTCATCAAAGCAGAGATAAACATACCCGATCATGAGAGACCTTTGTGAACTTCTTCCCTAGAATTAAGCTAGTGTTGACTATTCTTAGCCAAATGTGAGCTTCTATGTTCAGAAAAGCATATGGGAATATGTTGTGATGACCGTTGTCCTTGTGATAGATCCATCGATCCATAGACCTTGAACCATACAAAGTATGCCTAATGGATCTATAGGGGGGTCTGCTGTACAATTCCTTTAACCTGGAGTGATCCACGTTTGGAGTGACCAAGAAAGAGTTGAAAAAGTTGGCTATTAGATGTAGGATTTTCCCTCGCATTTTTACTTAACTCCCGTGATTCTTTGGGGACTAATTAACATAAAACTCCTGAGTCCAATCTAAATTGCACTCACCCATATCTTGGAAGATGAAAGCCAGTTTCAGTTCTGTGATCCTGGCCCTAATACCAGGGTAGTTCAACTTTTCACATGGCATAGCACAATTATTTCACCAACCCAATTCTTTCACACTACCAGTTTCATAAATTTTGTTACTACAAAACCGATGTTGAATAAGAGTATCTTTTACAGCTTCAAGATATCAGAATATAGAAAAGTGATCATATTTCGACGCTTTCATCCATATCATGTTCAACAAAACAAGGTGAATTCAATACTTCAATACCCACAATACACCATGATTCATTGAAACCCACCAACAACATATTCAAAGGTCAAATTGACATTCACAACAATGGTGGTTTTTACAATCATGGTGCTTATCTTTCCTAAGAGTTCAAACATCACTTTTACAAAAGTTATGGAAGGAGTTTAATCTATAATTCTCAAGAACTCAATTCATTAGAACAATAAAGTTACAACCTCAAAGGATTAAGTAAGAAAACTTACCTTAACAATGGAAGATTTGAAGAAATAAAGGGAGAATGGTTGAGATTATGAAGCAAAGAGGGATGTTGGAGGACCAAAATGTTAAGAGCACTCCTAGATGGCTTGAGGGTAAAAAAAAATAAATAAATTAGAGCATTTTTGGGCATGGACTCTTTAAAGAGTGAAATTTAGGTAGGGTCGACCCAATTAAACATTGGATATTAAGCTAAAATTAGAAAGGTGTGCGGCGCACAACTTATTGCACAACATTAAGTATGCATCGCATTAGGCATCGCACTCTTTAGAGAATGAGCATATGCATTATGGTGTGCAACGTACATATTATCGCACAAGTAAAAGTATGCAACGCACAAGTTATTGCATAAGTTGCATTATGCGGTGCATATGGTACTGCACAGTTGAGGCAGTAAGCATGTGTAGAGTATTGGGCGGCGCACATGTTATCACACACCTTAAATTGTGCAGCGCATATGGTATTGCACAGTTGAGACAGTGAACATGTGCGGAAACTTATGTAACACATAAGTTATCGCACACTTTGAGATGTGTGGCGCACATCATGCGACCAGTTTTCGCAAATGTGAAGCAATGTGTTAAATGCGACCAGTTTTCGCCAATGTGAAGCAATGTGTTAAGGCAAACTTGTGAAGCATGTTTAGGCGATGCCTTTACCATGGTCTATTCAAACTTGGACTTCATGCACCCCATTCTTTGTATAAAGCCTTGAGAAAGGTCCGTACTGTAGGGGCTCTACCACCGCACCACCATCGAGGTCTATGGTGGGCTTAGGGATCGATTAAAAGTCACAAAATAAAGTTGTACCGCTAAAATTTGGGGGTCGGATTAACATAATTCGGTTTACAACTCTTAACACGAATCATAACTCGATCTTACATATTTGACCACTCAAACTTACATTTAATGTTCCCTTCACTCCTAAACTTACCACCGTTGACATGGCTCAATTCCAAACCAAAATTTGTACTAATAACCTCCTTAGTACTTTATGCACCTACACATAATCAAAAATAACAAAAATGATTAGAAGGATGGGTTGCCTTCCACCAAGCGCCGTAGTTTTAGTTGTGGCTCGACTCTTATTTTTGTATTTTTATTTAACATGATAAAATGAAAATAAAATCATGGGTTGCCTCCTATAAAGTGCCTGATTTAACGTCGCGGCACGACTAGATTATCTTGACTACTCAGACTTCATCAAGATAAATAGTAGCAATACTTTTTATCGAATCTTTTAGACTAATATAAAGCTTGACTCATTGCACGTTGAGTTTTAAGATGATTCCGTCTTTATCTTCAAGTTCAACTACTCTAGATGAGTAGAATTGACTAACTTTAAATAGGCCTGACCACTTGGACTTAAGTTTACCTGGGAATAATTTGAGCTTGGAGTTAAACAGAAGCACCAAGTTGCCTTTCTGGAAGTCTCATTTTTCAATCCTTTGATCATGATACTTATTCATCTTCTCCTTGTATATGTATGCTCTTTCATAAACTCTGAGTTGGAATTCATCTATCTCATTCAGTTTCCCCAGTCTTTGCTCCGCTGCCTCATTCCAATCCAGATTTAATCTTTAGAGTGTCCAAAAGGCCTTGTGCTCCAGCTCGATCGGTAAATGACATAATTTTACATAGACTAGCTGATATGGTGACATGCCAATTGGTGTCTTGAAAGCAGTAAGATACGCCCATAAAGCATCATTGAGCTTTTGAGACCAATCTTGCCTACTAGCATTCATCGTTTTAGATAAGGTAGCCTAAATTTCCCGATTTGAGACCTCTACTTTCCCACTAGTTTATGGGTGATATGGGGTTGCCACTCAATGCTGTTTCATCTCATATTTTGTCCAAGCTTCTCGAAACACCTTGTTGGAAAAATGAGATCCTTCGTCGCTTATAATAGTACATGGTTTTCCAAAGTGAGAGAAGATGTTCTTTTTAAGAACCACAAGAACTCTCTTTCCTTCATTATCAGACAAAGCAATGGCTTTGACCCATTTTGATACATAATCCACAGCAACTAGAATGTACTTCATCCCGTACGAGCTTATAAAAGGGCCCATGAAATAATGCCCCAAACGTCAAACAATTCTACTTCTAGCATCTTGGTCGAAGGCATCTCATGCCTCTTGGAGATTGACCCCTGCCTTTGACTTTGGTCACACTTTAGCACAAACTCGTGAGCATCCTTAAATAGAATTGGCCAATAGTAGCCACTCTGCAACACCTTTCTAGCAGTTTGGTCACCTGCATGGTGACCTCTAACTAGGGAAGCATGACATGCTTCCAATATACACAATACATCCACTTCTGGAACACATCTCCTTATAATATTGTCAGCGCATCACCGAAAAATATATGGCTCATCCTAGAAGTAGCAATTTACATCATGAAGGAATTTCTTTCCTTGATGGAAAAAAAGATTTTCTAGAATGGCTTTACTCACAACATAGTTTGCAAAATCAGCGTACCAAGGCATATTCTCCATAGCAGCAACCAAGATGTCCTCATCAGGACATGCATCATCTATCTCTATTTTATTACAAACTACTTGCTCACCTTCCATCCTAGATAGATAATCTGCAACTTGGTTTTTGCAACCCTTCCAATCTTTGACTTCAAAGTCAAATTCTTGTAGCAGCAACACCCATCTGATTAACCTTGGTTTGCATCCTTTTTAGACATCAAATACCTCAAGTCTTAATGGTTTGTGTGAACCACCACCTTGGTCCCTAGAAGATAAGCTCGGAATTTCTCAAAAGCATAGACTACAACAAGAAGCTCCTGTTTGGTGACGGTGTAGTTATTTTGAGCTCCATTCAGTGCTTTGCTGGCATAATAAATCCATTGAAACACATATCTAAGGGAAACACCACTTGCATCGTACATGATCTCAAATAGTTTTGACCAGTCTGGTGCAAGAATTACAGAGGCCTCAAACAACTTCTTTTTAAGGCATTCAAATGCCTTCAAGCAATCATCATTAAAAGAGAACTTAGCTTCCTTCTCCAAAAGTTTGCAGAGTAGATTGCAACCATTGAGAAATCCTTTATAAACCTCCGATAAAAGCCAGCATACCCAAGGAAACTACGTATGCCCTTCACTGAGATGAGGGGTGGTAGCTTCTCAATAATCTCAACCTTGGCTCAATCAACTTCAATTCCTTTTGCTGAAATTTTATGCCTGAGAACAATGCCCTACTTCACCATGAAGTGGCATTTTTCCCAATTAAGCACAAGGTTGAATTCCACACACCGCTGCAATGATCTACTCAGGTTCACTAAACATAACTCAAATAAATCTCCTACCATAGAAAACTCATCCATCAACACCTCCAGAGTGTCTTCAACTAAATCTGAGAAAATAGATATCATACACCGTTGGAAGGTTGTAGGGGCATTACATAACCCAAATGACATCATCTTAAATACGAAAGTTCCATACGGGCACATGAACGTTGTTTTTTCCTGATCTTCAGAAGCAATGCATATGTGATTATATCCAGAATAACCATCCAACAAGCAATACGACCCCCTTCCTGCCAATCGATCGAGCATTTGGTCCATGAAAGGCATCGAGAAGTGGTATTTCAAAGTCCATGAATTTAGTTTGCGGTAGTCCATGCAAACTCTCCACCCAATCATAGTCTTTAGTGGAATCAACTCATTCCGTTCATTTGCAACAACAGTCACACCATCTTTCTTGGGCACACATTAAACTGGGCTCACCCATTTACTATCGGAAATAGGATAAACCACTCTTGCATCCAACCACTTAATAATTTCCTTCTTAACCATCTCTTGCATCAGTGGGTTAAGATGGCGTTGGTGCTCAATGTTCGGAGTACAGTCTTCTTCAAGTTGTATCTTATGAGTAAGGATCCCAGGGGAATGCCGATAATATCTACAATAGTCCACCCTATTGCTCTCTTGTACCTCTAAAGTACTAAAATAAGTGCTTTCACCTGTTGCTCGCCCAAATCAGCTGCAATAATAATGGGTAGAATATTTGCATTTCCCAGAAACACATAACTCAGATGCCCTAGTAGTTCTTTCAATTCCAACACCAGTGGCTCTTCAACAGATGGCTTTGCCGGTGGTATTGGTCAACAAACTTCTTCTCTATTGGCACTTCCTACTCATCTTTGTAGTATACATCAATAATTGAGAACACACTCATTTCCTTATGCTGCTTCATCGATTGGCACACATCAAAGCATACCACTTTATTATTCATTATAAATAAGAGCTCATTAGCTTGTAGATCAATCAACACACTTACAGTTGTGAGGAAAGGTCGACCCAAGATTATGAGCACCTCATAATCCACCTTGCAATCCAAAATTATGAAATCCATAGAAAATGTGACTACCTTTACCAACACATCATACAAAATACCAATAGATCATTTTACCGACCTATCTGCGATCACAAGTCACATGTTGGTGGGCGTGGGGTCTTCCAAACCCAATTCTTTATAGACAGCTAGCGACATCAAATTGGTGCTCGCTCCCAATCACATAATGCCTTAGCGAATTCCAGTGACCCAATAGTACAAGGAATAGTGAATGCTCCTGGGTCAACTTTCTTCTACAACAAGGACCGTGTAGAAATAGCACTACAATGATGGAGATTATCCACCAGTTCGTAGCTTATTGCTTTTTCGTTCATCATAAGATCCTTCATAAATTTTGCATAGCCTGGCGTTTGTTCAAGTGCCTCAGCCAAAGTCACATTCACTATCAGCTTCTTCAACATTTCCATGAATTTACTAAACTTTATATCATCAGCCTTCTTTTTCAATCTCTGAGAAAAGGGACGTAGTGGTTTTGGGAGAGCATTAACCACTACTTCTTTTATCTTTTTTTTTTCCAACTCATTAACCTGCTGATGATTGGAAGGGATATCAATGCCATCCAGCTTCTTAGACTCCACTAGATAACCTTATTCAAGATTAAAATCTTCTTTAATCACCTCATTATTCACAACTTTTCCCAAAGAAGGGCCTAACAAAAACTTACCACTTAGTGTGGTAATAGCCATGCACGAACCCTCATTCTGAGGGTTCTAATTTGTATCACTTGGCAATGTTCCACTCTTTTTCTGATTCAATGCTGCAGAAAGTTGACTTATTTACTGTTCCAACTATTTGATTAAAGTGGAGTGCGATTTTACCAAATGACTCATAGAAGACAAATCAGTCTTTATAGTAGTCATCCCAGAGTTGGTAGCCTCAACTCCCTTTAATAATTTCTCCATCATGTCCTCCATGGAAATCTTACCAGAGCTAGTTGCCACATTATCTCTGCTTTTGGGAGGTACATACAACTCACTTTTATTATTCTTGCTCTTCCAGTTTCCTTGATCCCGATCCTTATATCCAACCCTGTCTTAATATGTTCAACCTTGATTTCCTTGGCTATTGCCTCGAAAACCCCCTGATTATTCAAATAATTTTCCTCTTCTTCTGAATTAGAATCATCTCTATCATTGGATGTAACAACCTTCACTTTTTGGTCTTTGCAGATAATAGTTCTTGGTCAACAAGTCCATTTGCGTCTTCAAATGTTCCATATCTTGATCGCGTTCTTATTATTTTTTGAATTGTTCTGTAGTAATACCAATAGAAACAGTAGGTCTTGCTACCACAGAATCCCTGATATACCAAGCTCTGCTTCATTTTGTCACCCGATCAAGCATCTTAGAGGCCTCTTAAAAAGTGAGATCCATAAATAGCCCCCTATAGCATTATCAACAACTGGTTTTATAATAGAGTTCAGTGCCCGATAAAGAGTCTCCATTAAATGAATATCTGTCATATTATGATTTGGGCACTGTATCAACTTTTTTTTAAACCTCTCCCAAGTTTTATGAAGAGCTTCGGTTGGGAGATGTCTAAAATTAATTATCTCGTCCCTCAACTATACCCTTCTAGATGGCAGAAAGAACTTTTCTGGGAAAGCCTCCTTCAACTGCCTCCAGTTGGTTATAGAATCGGGTGTCAGTTTGTTAAGACACAATGTTACCTCCCCAGACAGAGAAAATGCAAATAACCTCAAGCGAATAGCATTTTGGCCTACTCCAGGATTATCAAAAGATTTGCAAATGATGATAAAATTTAACAAATGAAGGTTCAGATCATCTCTTGGCAGTCCACCGAATAACCCCTTTTGATTTAGGAGCTGGATCATCGTACTGGTGATATTGAATTTTATTCTAGGTGCTATAGGTGGAGGAATAATAGATCCAGTTGCTCCTACTCCATCCATTCCATCATAATTGTCATTGAGATCATACTGAACAGGTTGGTTGTCCTGTCTTCCCCTGAAAGAGCGATTCCGATGTACATTGCGATTCACAGGTGGAGCTATATTCCTAACATGCCTTGGGTTTACTGGATCCAATAATTCATCATCTCCCAGGTCCTCATCATCTGGATTTGGCACTCGACCTGGGTTATCAATATTTTGCTGATTTACTTGAGCATTAGCCAAGGTGGCTAATCTTTCTGCCTCTTGTAGATCAGCCATTCTACCAATCAACTGAGGCTCCGTATGAATTGGTAATAATGGTGCACCTGATCTCCGTGTATTGTGCATACACAATTATCAACCTGCACACACAAAAACAACAAATAAAAGTAAAGCTTTAGGACACTTTGACCAAAGGGTCGATTAACAATTACAAACTTTTTTGGCAACCGTATTCCCCGACAATGGCGCCAAAATTTGATACACCTAAATTACAACTCTTTTACAAGAGTGTAAGAAGTTGTTGTCAATAATAGAACCCGACTGGGTTGAGTGTCGAATCTCACAGGAAATACTATGTTCACTAAGTTTTGTGTTTATTATTAGACTGTTGATCAAAGATTCCAGAATAAAGAGGTTTTTGATTAAAGTATGAAATAATAGTTTCAGTGTAATAGTGAAGCAATATGTTTAATAATAGTTGAATATAGAGAAGAACAAGCTAGGGTTATGTCCACCTTGTAGTTTTCATATATTCTAACTATGGGTGTCAAGAATTCATACATGCAAGCACTTATAGAGAAACGTATTCTAATTCTCAATCCAAGTGTTTCTCAACCATCAAGGATTAATTCACTTTAGTTCTCACAACTCAAAAGTGTTTACTCAATTTATACAAAATATCCAAGTTGTTAATCCTTTTAAGGCATTAACGTGTGAAATAGTGGTTGGAAACCCTATTATCTTGTCACTACTTTCTTTTCCAAACATTAACCTTTCTATCGAACAAGTTATGTTTCAATGGCACATTCTCTATGTTTGGAATCACGAAAATTCAAGCATAATGAAGAAAGTATGATATAAGTAAATCAATGCATAATGAATTCAAGACCAATAGAAACAGATAATATGCTACAAGATTTCCATAACCCTAACCAATAAGCTTAGCTACTCATGGACAAAACGTGAATCATCATAAGTTTATCCATCGTACCACAGAAAACTAGAAGTCTTGGTGTGCAAATATTGAAAACGAAATAAAAATTCTATTTCTCTCTCCAAGCTATAGCCGCCCCTCTTTCTCCTTCAAAAACTTATACACAATAATAATAAAAATTCAACATCAAGTCTTTTAAAAATCTCTTCTCTCATATTTTCCTTCTAAGTCCCCAAACTAATTATAACTGACAAATTAGTCTTGAGCATATTTTATAGACGTCACATTTGATCCAACAAGTAACTTTTCCCCTTGTGCGATTTATCGTCTTCAACTCACAGTCCCACCATGTCTTTATATACCTCATCACCACCTAAAATTATACTAATCACATTGGTTAGCTCAATTACATTAGAGTAGAGTAAAACATAAGAAACTATGCACTTTTGTTCTCAAAACCTAGCTAAAATATAGGTAAGTTATGATGCTTAGGCATATAAATACACCCAAGATCACTTTGCAAGATAATTCTAGGATGATCTGCATGCTCATTCTCATCGCGGGAGTACACAAGGATGTCATCTATGAAGACAATGACAAATGTATCAAGGTATTGATTGAACACTCAATTCATGAGGTCCATGAAGGCTGCTGGGGTATTGGTTAGCCCGAAATACATGACTAGAAACTCAAAATGACCCTAATGGGTTTGGAAGGCTGTCTTTGAAATATCACATTCCCTCACCTTAAGTTGATGATAGCCGGATCTAAGGTCTATCTTGGAGAAATAACTTGCACCTTGCAACTGATCGAACAAGTCATCAATTCTTGGAAGAGGATACTTATTTTTGACTGTGACCTCATTGTGTTTTCAGTAGTTAATGCACATACTCAATTATCTATCTTTCTTTCACACGAACAAAATGGGTGCACCCCAAGGAGAAATATTGGGCGTAAGGAACCCTTTTACTAAGAGATATTTGAGTTGCTCCTTCAAATCCTTAAGCTTTCCAGGTTCCATGTGGCATGGCAGAATAGAAATAGGCCGAGTGTCAGGAAAAAGGTCAATTCTAAACTCTATCTCTCTATCGGGAGGTACCCCTGGAAGATCTTTCGAAAAGACATCGGGGAACTCTTTAACAATATCTACCGACTAGAAGGTTGGAGTCTCAGACTTAGTGTACCTGACTCTAACTAGGTGATAGATGAAAACTTTTGATATAAGATTTTTGGCTTTGATATAGCAGATAAAATGATTCTTGGGAGATACTGAACTCCTGGACCACTCAATCACTGGTTCATCAGGAAAATTGAACTTGACCACATGGGTATGACAATCAATAGATGCATAATAAGAATGGAGCCAATCCATAACCAGAATAAGGTAAAAATCCACCATGTCTAACTCTATAAAATCCACAAGTATAACTTTATGAAGCACAGTAACAGGGTAATTTCTATACACTTGGTTAGTAACAACAGACTCCCCTACTGGTGTAGAAACTAGGAAAGGCTTGAAAATCTTTTTGGGACTCATTTTGAAATTCACAGCTACAAGTGGGGACACATAAGAGGGATTTGACCCAGGGTCCAACAACACATAAACATCAAGACAAAAGATACGGAGCATACTAGTAACAATATCAAGGGAGTCTTTATGCTCCCAACGAGGTGGTAAGGCATAAAATTTATTCAGGTGATGACCATCAGCAGTGTTAGAAGAAGCGCACAGAGTAGGAGTGGGACGAAGTACCAGAGCTGGTCCACTAGCAGCCTGTGCCTGAGTCGGGCATCTCTGTTCCCCTGTATAATATGGGGGAAATCTCTAATTCTGTGGCCCTGCTTACCACAACCAAAGCAACCCCTCAAATCTATGAAACACTCCCCATGCTAATTCTTACCACATTTAGCATAAGAAGGATAACGGGGCCTATTGCCAACACTGTTTTGCAACCCTGACATGAAAGGCCTACTCCCTTGCTCCTATCTTCCTCTAGGCGTAGGAGAACTAGCTAATAAAGGAACTGGAACCAAAAAATGTCTCTAAAATTGAGGGCGGATCCCTCTTTGGAACTTAGGCCGACTATACTCATGTTGCTCAGATCTAGACCTTTAGCTACCCCTCATTATTCCTCTCTCTCTAAGCTTATCTTCCCCTATCTGTTGGGCATGCATCATCAAACTAGCCAGATTCATATCCTTATGAAATATCACATCCCTACACCCTTTCTGTACCATCCCAAAAACACCAGTAAAAAACTTACTCATACTAGCCCGGGTGTCAAAAATCAAATAAGGAGCGTACTTGGCCAACTGATTGAACTTCAAGCAGTATTTCTTAGCAGTCATGGAGCCCTGCCTCAAGTTCATGAACTCCTCAATCTTTGACTTCTTTATCTCAAGTGGAAAGAACTGGTCCAAGAAGGCATCTTGGAATACTTGCCAAGTCATAGGACCGACATTCTCACCTCTACCCTTCTTCCACAATACAACCCAATCACAAGCAATGTCCTTAGGTCTATAGGATGCCAACTCAACACTTTCTTCTTTCAAAACCTACATCACATTAGTGATATTACTCACCTCCTCCAAGTACAACTGGGGGTCCTCATTGATATGTGAGCAAATGCTAACACATTTTATGCTTTTAGCCATGAATAATAGTGAAGTCTTAAGAAAATTTTATCGTATTTGATTAGTTTTAATTTAATTTTGAAGTAAAAGAAAAGGTGTAGGGGAACCAATAATATATAAGCAAAAGGGTTGAATTCTGAAGAAAATAGAGGACATGTGTGGTTGAAGACATTCATGATAAGTCGTTATCCTGGTGATGAGCTATCAAGGACACCGTCAGACTTAACCAGAGAATGGGAGTTGAAGAGAAGTTGTGATGATATTTTGTGACAAGGCATCGGAGTTGTGATAAGGCGTCAGGATCATCGTCAGCCTTAGGTAGAAATTATAAAAAGGGAAGAAGAGCTGACACATCCATGATACGTCATCAGACTCTTAATACATCATCATCCACATCGTCAGTCTTACACGGAGCTTGTCAATATTGAAGAAAATCTGATGCCATTCCTGATAGGGAATCAGACCCTTGATAAGGCGTCACCTAATGGAGTCACCTGTCCGAGAAATTCACTTAAGTTGTTATTTTATTTCCTTAATTAGACTCAAGTATAAAAAACAGCTTTTAGGTGTTTCTAATCATCATTGACATATCTTGCAATATACGTGGTGCACGATTTTTCTCTCTCTCTCAAGTTCTAATACGCTCTAGAAATTATTGTTGAGAGAAGATTGTCATAAATATTTTGGGAGTTTTGTATTAAGATTCAATTCAAGTTACACTTCTTGATTTTCATCATCGTTGAAAGTTAATCTTCCCAACTATGAATTTGACTTGTGTACTTGTTTATTGCATCATGATTGGCTAAACTCCATTAACGTGAATTATGGGATCTAGGGTTAGGTCTTGATTAGGTGCTAAGTATTCAAGATTCAATAAGTGGTAGGATTTCTTGATAATTCTGAAGCTTTAATTAACATCTGTTTGTTGTAAATAGTAGACACACCTGCTTTGATTTGCTTGAGAAAGAAATCAAATATAGTAGGAAGTGAATTATTAACAGGGACTCGAAAATACTTTATTTCATTATCAGCACTGTAACAAGGTTGGTTAACCTGAGGTAAAATCTGGGCAATGAATAGAAATTCCCTAAGTTTGAGTGGATTAGGAAATTAAATGCTTAAGTAGGTCGAGAGACATTTGATCATAACATCAATATAGATAGCTCGTTATCCTACCCACCATGAGACTCTTGAATCACCTTTAGCATCTATCATGTACCGTAAGCCCTGGTGAACATAATTCTGGTTATTTCATAAACTCTTGATTACAAACATTGAAATTAAAGTGACAAACATTTATTCATGAAACTTAAACCCCCAATTTTAGGAAAAATTAAACTATCAGTGAATTAAATCGCTAACAACTTGGGTTCACACCTTATTCCCCGTGGGATTTGATACCAAACTAGTTGGGTTTTATATTGACAACGATCGCTTACACCCATTCAAGAGTGTACTTTGAGCGTTATCAAAAATAGCGCCATTGCCGGGGAATACAGTTGCAAATTGGAAATTTGTGTGTGCTAATTAAATGTTAATTAAGTTTCCTAGATTTACATTTGTTTGTTGTTTTGTTTAATTGCAAGATCCTTGTTGTTTAGAAAAAAAAGAGGAAGTTTTGGAGAACCGTTATTACCAATTAATCCGAAACTGTAGCTATTCGGAAGAATGGCAGAACAATAAAAGGCTGACAGACTGGTAGCCTTAGCTAGGGATCAGGTGAATGTAAAAAATGAGGGTCAACAAGTACGTCATCCGAACCTTAATGATGAATACTTTGGTGATGAGGAATTGCTGAATCCTCAAAACCCAAGGTGAGCAGAGCAAATTGCTGCACCTGTGCAAAGAAATTTCAATAGAAACCGTCCAATCAGAGGAAGGTATGGTCAACAGCCTATACAATATGAGGTTAGTGACAATGATGAAGGATGGAGCAGGTGCAACGGTGCTATCATTCCTCCACCGTTGGCACCTGGTGCAAAATTCAGCATAACAAGTACCATGATTCAAATCCTAAATATGATGGGATTGTTTTGTGGCCTACCTGGTGATGTTTCGAACATGTACTTGGTGAACTTTATCAACATTTGCAAATCTTTTGATAATCCGGGAGTTAGCTAGAATACGATTTGATTGAGATTATTTCCATTGTCTCTGTCTGGAGAGGCAACAATGTGGTTAAATGAGCTTGCGCCTGATTCCATCACCCATTAAAGGGAGTTGAAAGAAATGTGCCTAAAATGTTTTTTTTCAACCCTCCAGGAGGGTATAGTTGAGAGTTGAGATCAGTAACTCTAGACAGATCCCTACTGAAGCTTTACATGAGAGATATGAGAGGTTCAAGAAGAAACTGATACAGTGTCCGAACCATAATATGACAGACCTACACTTGATGGAGACTTTGTACAGGGCTCTCAACTCTGTAACAAAGCCAATTGTATATAATGCTGGTGGTGGTTTGTTTGTTGATCTACCTTTTTAAGATGCCTCAGACATGCTTAATAGGATGACCAAACAGAGTTGGGCTAGGCATACCAGGGATTCTATATTAGCTAGCCCAATAATTTATGTTGGCATAACTGCGGATCAACGCATAAGAGATGAGGTGCGCAACCAAGACATGGCCCACCTAAAGACACAGATGGACTTACTGGCCAAACACTTGCTGTCAGGCAAGACTGAAAAGGTCAAAGCTGTGAAATCTCAGCACACTGTGTCTACTAATACAGATGAGGAGGCAAACTATGTGAGTAATCAGGGGGGTTTTTAAGGAAGTAGCCAAGGGAATCAAGGTTTGAACTTTTATGAAACGCCTGATTATAAAGATAGGAAGCAAGGAAACTGGAGAAGCAATAATGATAGGAGTGGTTTATATGTTCCTCTTAAACGTCAGGATGTTGAACGAACTAGCTCTGGCTAGATGTCCATAGAGGACATGATGGAAACATTCTTGAAGGGGGTTGAGAATACCAACTCAGGGGTAACTACTATGAAGAGTGAATTCTCTACCTTGAGTCAGTTGGTTAGTTCACACTCCACTTCTATGAAGCAATTGAAGCAGCAGATGAGCCAACTTTCCACAACACTGAACCAGAGAAATATTGGTACTTTACCTAGTGATACGATTCAGAATTTATAGAATGATGGATCATGTATGGCAATTACCACTAGGAGTGGCAAGATCTTACTTAGACCATCTGTGGGCAAATCTATAGATGGTGAAGTAGTTTTTGAGGAATCCGAAGAAAGTATTCCAGTGGACTCTGAGAAGCTAGATAGTTCTGTTGATACTTCGGATAAGGTAAAAGAAAAGAAAGAGAAAGTGGTGTTGAAAACTATTCCAAGATCACCACCTCCCTTTCCTTAACGATTGAAGAAAAATGATGATAATGAAAAATTCAACAAATACATGGAAATGCTCAAGCAACTGTTTGGTTGATGCACTTGAGAAAATGCCAGGATACGTAAAGTTCATGATAGACCTTGTAACCAAGAAACGGAAGGTTATCCATGAGTCGGAGGACAATCTTCTCCATCGTGCTGCTATCTTTACAAGGTCTTTAGTGCAGAAAAAGGTAGATCAGGGTGCATTTACCATCCCGTGTACTATTGGTTTCCTAAAATTCACAAAAGCACTATACGACCTGGGAGCTTGTATAAATCTAATGCCATTGGCTATGTATAAGAAATTGATCTTGGGGGATCCTACCCTAACAAATATACGGTTGGTAATAACAGATAGGTCTGTGAAGCAGCCTGTGAGCATACTACACAGTGTTTTGGTAAAGGTAGCCAATTTTATTGTGTCTACTGATTTTGTGGTCTTAGATTGCGAGGTGGATTTTGAAGTGCCCTTCATCTTGGGTAGGCCATTACTTATAACTGGGAGAGTTCTAGTAGACATGGAGTCAAAGAAGCACGTTTCAAAATACACTTATCCATGATTCAGCCAAAAGAGTTGAGTGTTTTCTCAATCGTTAACATCTTCTATGATGATGGTAAAGGGGTATCAACAGGTTGTCTTGGCGAAGTCTGAGTAGTCAAGATAACCAAGTCGTGCTGCGATAGTATATCAAGCGCTACTGGGAGGCAACCTAAAGTTTTTATGTTTAAGCAAGTGTTTTTACTTTTATAATTAGGATTTGGCATAGAGAAGGTGAAAAATAAGGAGGTCAGCTGAAAGGTCAAGATGGCATCTCAGATAAGCTGTCAAACTGTGATAAGCTATCAAAAATGTCATCAGAAAGGCCAAACTCGAGACAATTTCTGTTAAGACTGATGACATCAGTGATAGGCTATCACACTTGTGATAATCCATTACAAGATATCACCTAGAAGACTTTCAATGCATTGCTAAATGATTTTGGACCCAGTTCAGAAAATCTGACCCAACCCACAATCGAACCTCCTTATGTTACCACCTATGTTATTTTCTGTCCTTCTTTAGTTTATTTCTTTATTTACTTAATCATTCCAACTAATTTCCCCAAGTTAATCAAGAATAACAAGCTCCCTTGTGTGTGGGTTTAAAATTTAAAATCAAGAATTTCTTCCTACTTTCTCTTGTGAGTGTAATCATAGTAAGGGATCCCATTAGGTATGCTCTAAATTTAACTCTTGTTTTCTTGTGGTAAGTGATATATGGATGAAAACCCAAGTTCCCAAGAGGATTGAACCAAATTCAACTTGAAAAGAGGCTAAAAATTGTACCTAGGGTTTGCTGTGAAGGCCCAAGGTTTAAAAGTCAGCTCACAAATTGGAACTCGAGTGGATTTTGAGGAATAATGGGACCAAAAATTGAGTTAAAATCAAAAGTGGGGTTATAATAAGAGCTGAAGACATTCACGATAAGCTATCACAAACATGATGGCTTATCAGGAATGTCTTCAAAGGCTACTAAGAGTGAAGTTGATTCTATTTAAAGCTGACGACATTCGTGATAGGCTATCACAATTGTGACGGCTTATCAAAAATATCACCAGAAGTTAATAAAGTTTCGTAGGTTATGTTTGAGTTTGACGAAAATTGCGATAAGCTATCACAGTCGTGATGGCTTATCAAGAAATGTCGTCACACCTGGAACCTGAAGCATGAATGAGCCTTCTCAAAGGATGTGAAGCTTAAATGATTAATGTGATTGTGTTTATGATCTTGAGGATTGACTAATGTTTTTCTATTGCTACAGGAACCTTATAATGGCACCTAAAGGAAAGAGTCCTCAGCTTACCAAGAGGGAACAACTGAAAAGTTTACGCCAAAAACTTATCGATGAGGAGTCTGATTATGAAGAGGAAGAACCTCTGCTCAGGAAGCGAAAGAAGAAACAAAGCCCTACAAAACCTCCAGCACCCCCACCGGTTGAGGTGGAGGATAGTGAGGAAACTAAAATAACAACAATTTCTGAATAGGATGTATCTGAATATTCTGAACACGAGCAGCATGAGTCTGAACATATCGAATCTAAAGAAGAGAAACAGGAAGGGTCTGAAGAGTGTGAGTCTGAGGGAACAGCATCCGGATCCCCGTCCATTGAACAACAAAGTGATGAAGAGTCTGCATCTAGGGTAACACTTATCAAATGTAAGAAACTAAAGTTAGAGAAAATGCTAGATGGCAAATTCCCAAAGCAGAGGGCATCTTCACTACTGTGCTTCACAGAACTGATAGAAGAAGAGCCAAAAGGCTGATTCAGGAAGAAAAATGGATTATCACCTAAGGGTTGAGCAAGTACCCTAAAGTGGAATAGAAGTTACAAGAGTACGTCTTGGGATAGACCACAAAAGGGGGATGCTCGTTTTACCCTGCACTAGTCTGGGAGTTTTACTCAAACTACCAAGTTCAGTTAGAGTTCAGGTAAGGGGCGTAAGGGTTGATGTCTCAATTATAACCATCTACAAGTTCTTGCATGGCCTAAATATTACTTCTTAGGCCACTGCACTATCAGACTGTGCTCAGATTAAAAATAGAGCAAAACAACATTTGTGGATGGCTAAAATCATTGCCGTAGGAGAACCAACATGGGTGACCACCCCAAATGAGAGAATCTGTAAGTCCTCTTTGACTCAACAGGAAAAGTTTTGGTGGTGTATAGTGCTTAGCTGGTTGATGCCAACTGATAAAGACAACATTCTGGGTGATGAATGAGCTATCCTAGTAGCAAGCATGGTGCAGAAGCTCCTCCTAAATTTTAGGGAAATTATTGCTGATGAGATGAAGATTAGAATGTCAAAAAGCAACACTGCTTATCCTTTATCTTTTCTTATAATAGAGTTGTCCTGAGAAGCTAATGTGCCAAAGATTTCCGGGATTGATGATGACATTCCTACCCGAAAGATTCACAACCCTATATGGTATGATGAAAATCAGCCAGGACTGAGACTTGATAGAGGTACAGGGGTAGCAGCAGACCCTCCAGTTATAGATGCCGGTTCAGGACCTAATATGGAGGTGTAACATTTTGAGACTGCGTTCCCAACTTCTTCAGCACATACAGGTTCAGTGCCCAAGAATGAAACCAACCTCTTAGCTTCTACAGCAGTAGCAGGACTTGTAGTTCATCTAATTGATATTAGAAAAGTGGCTAAACAAGCCAAATTGTGTGAGGCACAACTACATTCCTTTGACAAGTAGTTTGCTACTGCAGTAGACAAGAGAATCAAGGCTGCCCTTGAGCCTTTTGTAACTTTTCCTAAATGGGTTGCAAATTTGGAGAATCGATTCGATGTAAGGGCAAAATAAATGTCAGGGGGAAATCTTTCTAAATTCATAGTGGAATTAGAAAAGGTAAAGGTAAATGTTAGGGGTTGCAGCAACATCAATTTATAGTGTCGACAGGTCTGGCTGTGGATGAATCTAATGAAGAAATTCTAATACTTGACCTCACTGGAGATTCACTAAATAAAAAAAGGGGGGGAGAAGAAGGGCACAGATAAGAGAGAAAAACCAGATAGTGAGGAAGAAAGAAGAGTGAAAAAGAAGGAAAAAAGAAGGCCAAAAAAGAGGAATTGAAAAAATCAAGAATGGAGTCGCTAGCGGACAATGAGAAATAAGAGGCAGCTATCCGAGCTGGGGCTGCAGGTGCCTCATCTAGCAGGGCTCCAACCACTGTAAGGCCAGGTGGTCCCGGTGGAGAGAAAACAACAGATGATATAGCAGCAGGGTCGGAGACCCATAAGCCTCATGCTTGACTCACTCCAGGTATGCCCTAAACCCTGAGTTTATTTTAATTTCTATTTTAAGTTGAAGATGTAGGGTAGAATGTTGTTGTAAAACTTTATGGTAGATAATTTGGAGTAATACAGGTGCTTGAGTTAGTTATCTTATTTTTTAATTTTTGAGTACCTATCCATTGGTCTGATATATTGTTTACTGTGTGAATTGCATCTATTTATCGGCACGGTGTATCTTTTTGTGGCATTAGTGTAGTAACTGAATAGCCTTTTCTAAACAAGCGCATGAACCAGATAAGTAGTAATATGCAAGACACTTGTGTGCCATGTGTGTAAGGTCTTACTTAGTTCCCATTGTATGTTGAATCTAGAACTTTCCCTGTTAGTCCTGACATGGTATACGATAGGAGTTAGGAAAGGATCATAGGCCGTTTTTAATTTTACCCCACTTTAGCCAAAATGATCTTCCCTATGTGCATAATATGTCTTGATCCCTATTTTAATCCTAATTCTCCTATTTCTTTCTACGATACCTCTTACCATCTCATCTACACACAATGAACCTATTTTGGCCCCGGTTCTCCATGGACACTGTGCACCTTGACTTAGGCAATCCAAGAGTTTGATCAGTAAAAGAAAGGAAGAAAAGAAGGTTGGGAGTTGAAAATCCAAGAGTTTAGTGTAGTGTCAAGGAGGAATAGCCACTATAAAATATCCATGAATAACATACCCGCCCCTGACCTACATTAGAAGCTTTAGAAAAGCCCTGTAGTGATCCTAACTGACCTTTCTGAAGACTTGGATTCCAGATATAAGGGCAAGGCTATGGCATTTTTCATGCAATGTTTGGAACTTCATTCTAAGAGTGAGTCTTGTGATTATCCCTATGTTATGTATGTGAATTATGATATGAGTAAAAAGGGGATTTCTTTGTTGTGAGGGCACATCGGGTATGTTGCTAGTCACTAACTTGTTCAGATAGTGTAATCTGGGTATATGCTTGGTTGTTATTGCTAAATTTTTGCCATATCTTGATCCTTGTGAGTTGCATGGTTGTTTTCAATAATAGACACAATTGCTTTTAATTTGACTGACCTTGGAGATGGTCAATATGTTTTGAGCTTAAGTGAATAACTGACTGTTGAAAGTGCTTTGTATCGTATTGGTTGTGTTTAGTTACTTGAGGATAGGTAATTGTTCTAAGTTGAGGGTGTTGATGTGTGAGAAAATGCTAACACATTTTATGCTTTATCTATGAATAATTATGAAGTCTTAAGCAACTTTTATCGTATTTGATTAGTTTTACTTTATTTCGGCAGTAAAAGATAAGGTACAGGGGAACCAATAATAGTGGAAGCAAAAAGGTTGAATTCTAAAGTAAATAAAGGACAAGTGTGGCTGACGACATTCATGATAGGTCGTCAGCCTAGTGATAAGATATCAAGGCCACCGTTAGACTGAACTAAAGAATGTGAGTTGAAGAGAAGTTGTGACGACATTTTATGACAAGGAGTCAGAGTTATGATAAGGCATCAGGATCATCGTCAACCTTAGACAAAAATTATAAAAAGGGAACAGGAGTTGACGACATCCATGATACGCCGTCAGACTCCTAAAACGTTTTCATCCACATCATCAGCCTTAGGCGGAGCTTGTCAACATTGAAGGAAATTTGATGCCATTCCTGATAAGGTGTCAGACCCTTGATAAGGCGTCACCTATCTGAGAAATTTACTTAAGTTGTTATTTTATTTCCTTAATTAGACTCAAGTATAAATAGTAGCTTTTAGGGTTTTCTAATCATCATTGACATATATTGAAATATACATGGCGCACGATTTATCTCTCTCTCGAGTTCCAATATGCTCTAGAACATTATTGTTGAGAGAATATTGTCATAAATATTTTGGGAGTTTTGTATTAAGATTCAGTTCAAGTTACACTTCTTAATTTTAATCATCGTTGTAAGTTAATCTGCCCAACTATGAATTCGACTTGTATACCTTTTTATTGCATCATGAGTGGCTAAACTCCATTAACCTGAATTATGGGATCTAGGGTTAGGTCTTGATAAGGTGCTAAGTATTCAAGATTCAATAAGTGGTAGGATTTCTTGATAATTCTGAAGCTTTTATTAACGTCTGTTGATTGCAAATAGTAGATAAACTTTCTTTGATTTGATTGAGAAAGAAATCAAATATAGTAGAAAGTGAATTATCAACAGGGACTCGGAAATACTTCGTTTCATAATCAGCACTGTAATAAGGTTGGTTAACCTGAGGTAAAATTTGGGCAATGAATAGAAATTCCCTAAGTCTGAGAGGATTAGGAAATTAAACGCTTAAGTAGGTCGAGAGACATTTGAGCATAACATCGATAAAGATAGCTTGTTATCCTACCCACCATGAGAATATTGAATCACCTTTAGCATCTGTCATGTACCGTAAGCCCTGGTGAACAAAAATCTGGTTATTTCATAAACTCTTGATTACAAACATCGAAATTTAAGTAACAAACAATTATTCATGAAACTTAAATCCCCCCATTTCAGGAAACATTAAACTATCAATGAATTAAATCTGAAAGAACTTGGGTTCACACCTTATTTCCTGAGGGATTCAACCCTAACCTAGTTGGGTTTTGTATTAACAACGATGGCTTGCACCCATTCAAGAGTGTAATTTGTGCGTTATCACTCGACTGCCTTGGACCCATAGAACTCAGGCGGATTCAACCACATAAAGTCACGAATCCTAGCCGCGACTACATCACAGCCTTGCTGATTAAAAACTGGGGCTTGGTTATTGGCCCGAACATTTGCGGTGACCGCTTGACCTAATGCCTGAAAGGATGCCTTAAACTCGGCATCAGACACTGTCTCATTCAAATGATCAACAGACGGGGGTTTCTCATTATTGTTTCTGCAGACATTCGCTCTTCGAAGAGGCATTTTCTGAAAATGGAAGAGCACGGATCATTAGATAAGAGGGACAACCGTAGGCACGATAGAATCTGAAAGAAGAAACAACTTTTCCTAGAACGTCTCGTAGCCTTTTCCTCATAGATGTGGTGTGCTAAACACAAATGACTAAGACTCTACTCAACATGACTTATTAGACTCCCTAGGGCTCCTTAGAAACCCTAGGCTCTTATATCAAGTTTTTAACAACCCAAAGTCGTCTCCTGGGATGTCACACGGTAGTCCCAAGCTAATCCTTAGAGTCGGTTTCTACCAATAACACACATTTTAAGATGAAATAGACTCAACACTCACATAGTCATATCACATGAGAAGAAATACGGGAAAGATACTTGGTCCATATGACCACAATTCAGAGAAACCTTAAAAAAACCACAATACTAAACCCTCGACACATCACAAGTCTGATAATAGGCTTATAGGCTTGGAAAAAGTCCAAAATGCCCAGTTTTATAGGCATGCCCAATTTTCCAAAATGCCCCTTTTAACATCTGTACAAAGCTGGAGAAATTGAACTACGAACCCAATTCAAGGGGTCACTGTGACACGCCACTTATCGCGATGGCTCACTGGAAATTGACAATTGGCAATATGGGAGTCAGTGAGACACAGAGCCATCGCAGTTTCCCACTGGTTGGGACCTGGAAACTCCGCGCGATGCGCCAATATTCCAGAGTTCCGCTGGAATTTGACAATTGTCAAATTGACCCTCTCCACGATGCTCCAAGCACTAAAATGACACAGTTTTACGACTAGGTCTTAAATTAGCCATAACTTCTTACTCGGGTATCGGATTTAGGAAGCCATTTCTCAATCTTTTAGGGCCGGAATCACACCTCACTCGACACCCACTAAGGTTCAAACTATGAGAGAACTTTGTGGGACCTTACAATATCTCTCCCTTGGTAACATTCGTCCTTGAATGTCGCGAGTTAGGATAGGAATATAGAAGAAACAGAGTACACATAGATGAAATAATTTATAAATGGTTCAAGATCTTTCTAAACTCATGAATACACCGGAAAATGCAAGAACTCATATAAGGATAGATGTATAGCTGAACATTAGATTAAAAGAGTTGAATCAAGGAAGAATAGTACCTTTAGATTGATCTGAACTCGTGGAAAAGAGGTACAGGTATTTGGCTCTCATGTCTATTTCTGCCTCCCAAGTAGCACCCTCAATAGACTTCTTCCACCACAATACTTTGACCAAGGGAACTTCTTTGTTCCTTAGTCTATGGATCTGAACATCTAGGATCTCCACTAAACTCTCATCGAAGGAAAGGCTATCCTGAATATCAACACTTTTTGAAGGATCAACCACAACAAAATTACTGATATACCTCTTAAGCATGGAGACATGAAAGATAAGATAAACAGCGGACAACTCCGAGGGAAACTCAACCTCGTTGCCCACTTTACCAACATATCTCAAGACTCGATACGGGCCAATATTACGGGGACCAAGCTTTCCCTTCTTACCAAACCTCTTCATACCTTTCATGGGTGAAATCTTCAAGTACACCAAATCACCTACCCCAAACTCAAGATCTCTCCTCCTCACATCTGCATAAGACTTTTGACCACTCTGAGCGGTCTTCAACTTTTCTCTAATCAACTTAACTTTCTCCATAGCTTCAAACACTGCATAAGGCCCGCACGCGGTAGATTCACCCACCTACTTAAAACCAACCTATGGGTGATCTATACCTACTACCATACAAGTCCTCAAATAGTTCCATATCAATACTAGCACGGAAACTATTGTTATAGGCAAACTCCATCAATGGAAAATGCTCATCCCAACTACCTTTGAAATCAGGAGCGCATGCCCTCAACATATCCTCTAGGGTTTGAATGGTACTCTCAGCTTGACCATCTGTCTGTTGGTGAAACGCAAAACTCAAAAGAACTTGGACACCAAGACCCTGCTGAAACGCCCTTCAAAACTAAGAAGTAAATAGAGTACCTCTATCTGAAATAATAGACAAGGGAACTCCATGAAGCCTGACCAACTTTCAGATATACAATCTAGTATAATCCTCAACCGTGTAAGATATATGCACTGGAAACAAATATGCGGACTTAGTCAACCTATCCACAGCAACCCAAATAGAATCATGATGACGGCGCGAAAGAGGTAACCTAGTCACAAAGTCCATATTCACCATCTCCCACTTCCAAGTGGGTATACTAAACTCTTGCATCACACCACCCAATCTTTGAAGCTCTAACTTAACCTGTTGACACATTGAACACTTTACTATAAACTTGGCTATGTCCTTTTTCATACTATTTCACCAATAGATTTCCCGCAAGTCGCGGTGCATCTTGGTAGTGCCAGAATGAATGGAATAACATACGCCATGCGTTTCAACCATAATTCTGTTCCGCAAGTCATCAACACATGGGAAACACAACCTACCACACAATCTTAACACACCATCTCCCCCTTGGGAGAAAACCTATACCTTTTGGTCTTAAACTGAATCCTTTAATTTGTCCAAACTAGGATCCTTACCTTACTTCTCCTTAATTTTAGAAACTATAGAGGATTCGGAACTACTCTGCACCAACATACTCCCTTCCGCTGAATCAAGCAATCTAACACCCAACTAAGACAAACAATACACATCACGAGCTAAGTCCCTCTTACCTTCCTCAATATGCAAAACGCTACCTATGGACAATCTGCTAAGGGCATCCGCCACTACATTAGACGTACCCGGGTGATACAACACACTTATATTATAATCTTTAAACAACTCTAACCACCTTCTCTACCTAAGATTCAACTCCTTCTGGGTAAACACATACTGTAAGCTCTTATGATCGGTAAACACATCAACATAAACACCATACAGATAGTGTCTCAAAATTTTCAAAGCAAAGACCACAACAAATAACTTAAGATCATGGGTCTGGTAGTTCTTTTCATGCGGCTTCAACTGTGTTGAGGCATAGTCGAAACACCACAAAACCATTAGTACCATCCGGTAAAGTCCACACAGGGGCTAAAATGAGTTGAGTCTTCAACTCCTGAAGACTCTTCTCACAGGAATCAGACTACTGAAATATAGCCCTTTTTTGGGTCAACCAGGTTATAGGAGACGTAATGGAAGAGAAAACCTCAACAAAACAATGGTAATAGCCAGTTAGACCCAAGAAACTTCTAATATCAGACAGAGAGATAGGTTAGGCTAATTTCTAATAGCTTCTATCTTTTGGTGATCAACTCTAATACCTTTGGTTGAAACAACATGACATAGAAAGGTTGTAGAACTTAGCAAAAATTCATACTTACTGAATTTAGTGAACAACTGGTGATCTCTAATAGTTTTCAAGACAATTCTAAGATGAGCTGCATGGTCATTCTTGTTGCAGGAGTACACAAGGATGTCATCTATGAAGACAATGACAAACGCATCAAGGTATTGCTTGAACAGTCAATTTATAAGGTCCATGAAGGCTACTGGGGAATTAGTTAGCCCGAAAGACATGACTAAAAACTCAAAATGACTATAAAAGGTCCGGAAGGCTATCTTTGGAATATCACATTCCCTCACCTTAAGTTGATGATAGCTGGATTTAAGGTCTATCTTGGAGAAATAACTTGCACCTTGCAACTGATCGAACAGGTCATCAATTCTTGGAAGAGGATACTTATTTTTGACCGTGACCTTATTGAGTTGACGGTAGTCAATTCACATACTCAAAGATCTGTCTTTCTTCTGCACGAACAAAATAGGCGTGCCCCAAGGAGAAATACTGGGCCTAATAAAACCTTTGTCTAAGTGATCTTTGTATTGCTCCTTCAAATACTTAAGCTCTGCGGTGCCATGCAGTATGGTGGAATAGAAATAGTCTGAATGTCCGGAAAAAGGTCAATTCCGAAATCTATTTCTCTATCGGGAGGTACCCCTGGGAGATCTTTCTGAAAGACATCGGGGAACTCATTAGCAATATCTACCGACTGGATGGTTGGAGTCTTGGACTTAGTTTCTTTGACTCTAACTAGGTGATAGATGCAACCTTTGGATATAAGCTTTTTGCCTTTGATATAGGAAATAAAATGACTCTTGGGAGATACTCAATCACTGCTTTTTGCCAGGACTACTCAATCACTGCTTTATCAGAAAAATAGAGCTTGGACACATGGGTAGGACAATCTATAGATGCATAACAAGAATGAAGCTAATTTATACCCAAAATAAGGTCAAAATCCACCATGTCTGACCCTATCAAATCCGCAAGTATGACTCTATGTAGCACAGTAACAGGGCAATTTCTATACACTTGTTTAGCAAAAACAGACTCCCTTACTGGTGTAGAAACTAGGAAAGGAGAGGAAAATTTTTTTGGGGCTCATTTTGAAATTCACAGCTACACATGGGGTCACATAAGAGAGATTTGACCCGAGATTCAACAACACATAAACATCAAGAAAAAATACACAGAGCATACCAGTAATAACATCAGGAGAGTCCTCATGCTCCCGACGAGGTGGTAAGGCATAGAATCTATTCTGGCGCTGACCGCTAGCAGTGCTAGAAGAAGCGCCCAGAGCAGGGGAGGGATGAAGTACTAGAGCTGGTACACTAGTAGCCTATGCCTGAGTTTGGGCATCTTTGTTCCCATGTCTAGCATGGGGGCAATCTTTAATTCTTTGGCCCTGCTTGGTAAAACCAAAGAAACCCCTCAAATCTCCAAAACACTCCCTACCATATTTAGCACAAGAAGGATAACGGGTCCTGCTGCCAACACTATTCTGCGACACAGACATAAAATGCCCACTCCCTTACTCCTGCCTGCCTGTAGGCACGAAAGCACTAGCTGATGAAGGAATTGGAACCGACGGATGTCTGTGAAACTGAGGGCGGCTCCCTCTATGGAACCTAGGCTGACTATACTCATGCTGCTCAGATCTAGCCCTTTTGCAATGCCTCATTCTTTCTCTCTCTCTAAGCTTATCCACCTCTATCTATTAGGCATACATCATAAACCTAGTCATATCTATATCCTTATGCAACATCGTAACCTTATACTCGTTCAGTACCATCTTAAAAACACCAGTCACAAACTTACTCATACTAGCCCAGGTGTCATAAATCAAATTAGGAGCGAACTTGGCCAACTGATTGAACTTTAAGCAGTAATCCATAATAGTTATGAAGCCCTGCCTTAATTTTATGAACTCTTCAATCTATGCCTCCCTCATCTCAAGCGGAAAGAACTGGTCTAAGAAGGCATCTTAGAATACTTGCCAAGTCATAGGAGTGATATTCTCACCTCTACCCTTCTTTCATGATACAAACCAATCATAAGCAATGTCCTTCAGTCTATAGGATGCCAACACAAGACTTTCTTCATCCAAATACTGCATCACATAGTGATCTTCCTCACCTCCTCCAAGTACAACTGTGGTTCCTCATCCGCCTTGGACCCTTAGAACTCAAGCGGATTCATCCGCATAGAGTCATGAATCCTAGCCGTGGCTACATATCACCCTACTGATTAGCAACTGGGGCCTGGTTATTGGCTCGAATATTTGCGGTGACCGCTTGAGCTAACACCTGTAAGGCCTCCATAAACTCGGCATAGGACACCATCTCATTCAATGAATCAACAGGTGGGGGTTGCTCAACATTGTTTCTATGGACATTCTCTCTTCTAGGAGGCATTTTCTGAAAATAAAAGAGTATGGATCATTAGATAAGAGGGATAACCGTAGGCAAGATAGAATCTAAAAGAAGAAACAACTTTTCCTAGAATGTCTCATAGCCTCTTGCTCATAGATGTGGCGCACTACACAACGATGATCAAGACTCTACTCAACGCGGCTTGTCAGACTCCCTAGGATTCCTTAGAAACCTTAGGGTCTGGTACCAAGTTTGTAACGACCTGAAATCATCTCCCGGGACGTCACACGGTGCTAAAGGCTACAAATAGCCCCAAGTTAACCCTTAGAGGTAGTTTCTACCAATAACACTCAATTCAAGATGAAATAGACTCAACACTAGCATTTTCATATCATATGAAAAGAAATACGGGAAAGATACTCGGTCCATATGACCACAATACAGAGAAACCTCAACAAAACCACATTACTAATCCCTCGATATATCATAAGTCTGATACTAGTCTTACAAAACCTTTACGAATCGAAAACTAAAAAGCCATTGGGAAGGTCCCCAACTGACTCAAAATGAACTAAATATAAAACATAGCCTCTTAAATACAGAAAATATCTGAAGATCGGTCCTCGAACCATGACTACTCACCACTACAAAAAACGTAGGCAAGGGACTCGAAGAATCACAGATTAGGTTGGGACTGAGCACCTGAACCTACATTATAAGATAATATAGCACATACACATATATGTGAATCAGTATTTTGGAATGTACTGCGTATACGGGGGTGAATGCATATGTATTAAAATAGTACCGATCTTATTCAATCAAATCATGTATGCAAAATAAGACGAATCACATGGCTTGTACAAGTATAAAATATAAAGCTCATAAATCATATGGAATGAGGCATGCAACACAAATCTCGTCAGTTATCGCCCTTTAACCTTAAAATAAAAAATCTTCCCTTATTCTCAATACCCAAAGTCTAAGGGACTTTGAACAATACTTTCAACTCATGAATATGTCTCATGGAGGGTAAAACCTCTTAAATGCTCAACATTTCATAATTATTTAGAACTTATATACTTGGAATTCAGAATCATATGACTTGGAAACATACTGAAGGCATTTCATTCACCTTAGGAAAACATCTCATTTCAAGATTTAGGAAAATCATTCTATCTTAAATGGAAAAGTATTCTAGCTCAAGGAAATAACTTATCTCAAAGCTTTATGAAAAGTACTATATCAAGGGAAGATACTTTGCATTAAGGGAAATAACTCACCTCACGAAAGCACTTTAATTAGGGAACAACTTTAAAATCCCACCATTTAGGAAAATAACTCATAGGAAGGGCAAATAAGTATCAAATTTTAAAGTTTAAAAGGGCAAGGGAGGTTCTCATAACCGACATAAACCATGCGAGCTACATGAAATACAATGTTTTATCCTCTTAAGGAGGAGACCCCACATTGGGGAAAAACGTCATACTCTTGCCAGGGAGTATAACCTAGGTCTAGTGATCACTAAACAAAACTTGGCCTTGAGCCCAATCATAATCATCATAAACTCGACCTCATCCCCAACCTATGGTGGCACATAGTTTTGGGGCAAAAAACCATAGTAACTTACTCGCTCGGTGCTAAATACTGCTCCCTTTAGATTATCCACCCCCATATCATAAAAATCCACTGTTAGAATAATCTCATGGTTCACTACAAACCCAATAATCAAATTGATATCTCATATGATAAAGTGGATTTCAAAGCTTTTGGACCATTAGGTCAATTCATTTCTCAATCATCTCAAAATACTCAAAACATAGGTGCTTATAGCACAAGAGTTCATAATTTCACAAGTCTTAAATATGGCTTACTAACCCATAGTTCAACCTCAAGTTAAAGATTATCAAAATCATAATATATAAAGCATATAGATTCGTAAATCATTTAGAAATCTGGGAATTTCAGCAATATATCTCAAAATCTCAATTTAGTCATATGCTTCACCACCTCAAACATTGTAAATATTAAATTATCAAGGAGTAAAATCATGGCGTTTATACCCAACTATAAACACTCAAGAAAACATGTAGAAAGTATGCCATTTAACTCTCAATTTATGGGAAATATCAAGATAATGCCATCAATAATAATGGGTGAAAACCCCCCAATTCAAATTCATGTAAAAACTCCATAGATTTCATCAAAATCATGATGTAAATAAACTTTTTGAGAACAAGGGTGAAAGGGTTACCCTTGTTCAAAACCCCACATACCTTGGATGAAGTCTCACTTTTGGAACTCTATTAGTACTCTTGAATGAGAGTTATTGAGGCCCTTGAATTAGGAACCTTGAATCTTGACTCAATTTAGAAAATCCATGGTGGATTCTTGAGATTCTTGGAAGAGGTTTTGGATACTTACGATTTTTGATGAGATAAAACTTGAGAAAAACCTCATAGGATACTTGTAAATGACTTTGATTCGGTGTTTGTATAGTTTTATAGGCTTGGAAAAAGTCCAAAATGCCCTTTTTAACATCTGTACGAAGCTGCAAAGTTGGAACTAGAAACCCGATTCAAGGGGTCACCGTGATGTGCCACTTATCATGGTGGCTCACTGGAAATTGACAATTGGCAATATGGGAGTCACCGCGATGCGGAGCCATCATATTTTACCATTAGTTGGGACCTGGAACCTCAGCGCTATGCGCCAATATTACGGAGTTCCACTGGAATTTTGCAATTGTCAAATCGACCCTCTCCGCTATGCACCAAGCACTAAAATGACACAATTTTACAACTAGGTCTTAAATTAGCCTTAACATATTACCCGGGTATCAAAATTGGGCAAATCTTATATCGATGGAAAGCTTATCAGATTTCCCACGTGATAGAAAGTTAAAATTAGGGAAATTATATATGGTTAACATGATACTCACTTAGGAAGCCACTTCTCAATCTTTTAGGGTCGGAATCACGCCTCACTCAACACTCTCTAAGGCTCAAACTACGAGGGAACTTGGTTGGACCTTACAGTATTATTTGAAGGCCTTATTCATCATATCTATAAAGGCTGCAGGAGCATTTGTTATTCCAAAAGGCATAACCACAACCTCAAAATGGCCATACCTTGTTCGGAAAGCTATCTTTGGAATATCTTCCCCCCTAACTTTTAACTAATGGTATCCCTACCTAAGGCCAATCTTGGAAAACAAATGGGCACCATGAAGTTGATCAAACTAATCATTGATTCTAGGAATGGGATACTTGTTATTGATGGTAACCTTGTTTAGCTGGTTGTAGTCTACTTATATTTTTAGAGTACCATCTTTCTTTTGCAGGTACATGACCAAAGCACCCCACGAAGAAACACTAGGTTTGATGAAAACTTTTTCTAAGAGGTCCTTAAGCTGCTCTTTTAAATCTTTAAGATAGGCTGGAACCATACAATATTGAGGATTAAAAATGGGCTGAGTATCAGGAAAAAGACCAATATCAAACTCTACTTCTCTGTCTGGAGGTATCCCTGGCTGATCTTGGGGGAAAACCACCAGAAACTCATTTACTACCCAGACTGACTGAATTGTTGGGACTTCAGATTTAGTATCCTTGGATTGAACCAAATGGTAGATACACCCTTTTGATATTAACTTTTGGGCCTTGATATAAGGTGAATTGATCTTTGGGAGACACAAAACTGCCCTTCAACTTAAAACCTGCTTCATCAGAAAACTAAAACTTCACCACGTGATATGACAATCTATAGATGCATAGAATGAATAGAGCCAGTCTATGCCCAGAATAACATCAAAATCTTCCATCTCTAACTCTATTTGGTCTACTAGTATGATTTTATAGAGGACGGTAATAGACACTCCCTATAGAATCGTCTAGCAATAACTGACTCACCCACTGGCTAGTAACTGGGAAGGCCTGGGAGAGATTTTTAGGACCTACCCCAAAATTTATATAAACCAATAGATTTACATAAGAGAGATGTGATTCCAGGTCTAGCAACATATATTAATCAAGGTGAAAGATGCAAAGCATACCAGTGATAACATCTGGCGAACTCTCCTGCTCCGAATATGATGGTAAGTGTTACAGCAATTTTGGCATAGACCGCCACTAGTACTAGATGATGCTCCTTGTAGAATAACTGGGCAGCCTTGCCGAACTGATGGATTAGTAGCCTGAGTCTGAGGACGAATATTCTTGCTTTCCTACTTAGCATACAGATACTCCTTGATCCTATGGAAGAACTTACTACAACCATAGAAACCCCCTTTACCCATCAAAAACTCACCAAGAAAGGTCTTACTATACTTTGAACTGTCGGATAACTGGGCCTCCCGACTACACTATTCTAAGATCTCAAATTCAAAGTCTTTCCCATTACTTATGCTTTGTCCTGGGTGTAGGGGCACTAGCTGAAGATGGCACTGTAATTGATGAATAACCTTAAAATTACAAATGAATTCCCCCTCCGAACCTTGGCTAACTATACTCTAATTGTTCGGTCCTAGCCCTTTTGTTTTTCTCATCTTTTTACTTCAACTTTTTTGCCTCCGTCTATTGAGTATGAGTAATCAAACAAGAGATATCCATATCCCCAATCATAATGGTAGTCCTACACTCCTTGACTACCAGATCAAACACATGGTAAAACGCTTACTCATACGAGCTCAAGAGTTAGATAACAACTCGGGAGCATACTTAGACAACTGAGTAAACTTAAGGTAGTACACTTTTACTGTCATAGAGCCCTACCTTAGGTTCATGAACTCCTCCACTTTATACTCCCTCATATAATATAGAAAGAACCTATCTAGAAAAGTATTCTAAAATACCTATAAACTCATTAGAGCTGCATTCTCACCCTGATCTTCCTTCCATATTATAACCCAATCATAAGCAACATCCTTCAGTCTATACGATGCCAACTCTATACTTTCCTTTTCGGTTACATACATAATCTGGGTAATCTTTCTCACCACATCAATAAAGAGCTGGGGATCCTCATCTACCTTTGACCCATGGAACTCAGGTGGATTCATCCTCATAAAGTCCTAAATCCAGACTGCGGCTAGGTTACCATTTTGCTGAAGTGGTATTACTGCCTGTTGGTTTCCCTGAACATTGGCATTCACAACTTGGGCTAATATTTGAAACGCATCCCAAAATTCAGCATGAGATACATTATCATTTAGAGGGTCTACGAGTAGGGTGGTTGATCACCATTTCTGCATGCACCAGCTCAGTAAAGAGTCATATTCTTTCATGTAAGAACATGAGTTAAGAAAGATAGATACAACTTTAAGCATGATAGATCATGAAAGAATTGATGATTCCTAACTCGTTTTGTAGCCCCTTGCTTATAAAGGTGGCGTGCTTCACATTTATGATCAAGACTATACGTAACGCGACTTATCCGACTCCCTAAGACTCTATAAACCTTAGATCTAATACCAAGTTTGTAATGCCCCAAAAGTACTCCCTGGATTTCACATGATGCTCAAGGCTATGAATAGCCCAAAGCTAACCCATGATATCTATTTAACATGAAAATTACATAAAAAGTGGACAAAATTATATAGATACTGAAAGTAAGCAATGTCATATATTAATGAAAATCTTAAAATTGGGAACTTTAAACGAACTTGTTGATCTTAAAATATACACAGTCTAACAAGTCCCTACTACTGACTAGAGAGCCATTGGGATAGACCCCACCTGACCCGAACATAAATGAAAATCAAATAACTAAAGTACTTACATCACTAAAAAAAAGTCTGATAAAATAGGTCCTCGGACTATGAAGACTCACCAAAAGTCGGGATGTAGGTGATGATGCCCTTACTTAATCGTATTGCTGGAGATGAGCACCCAAACCTATATTATAAGACAAATGTATCATATAGACATATATATGGGTCAGTACCTCTGGAATGTATTAAGTATGTGGGGGTTAATGCATAGTTAAAAATAAGGTTAAATATGTACGTACACTTTCAAATGATGCATGCTAAGGGTAAATAACTCACCTTGACTTGAGTATAAATAACAAATGTAAAATCATAAAACATGGATATCAAGGCATATGAATAAGATTGGTGAGCCATAACACTTAGATTCTAAAATCTTTGCTTTTAGTCTTTCTTACGGGAGATTCTTCTAATCGACATAAACCATGTGAGCTATCATGGATTCCAATGTCTTACCCACGTTGGGGGGAGTTGTTATACCCTTTCCATCAAATAGAATCTTATATTAAGTGATCACTGAACTTCATCCATATTGGGAAAAAGCTTAACCTATGGTGGCTTACAGTTTACAGGAATTTGGGATATGCTCAACCGCTTTCCATTCTCGGTGCTAAATACTACTCCAAGAATACTTATATTCTCATACTTTAAGAAATCCAAGTTAAAATATCATAAGGGTTTATAGAATGAGAATTGGTTATGCTTCTCTTTACTTTAAGTCATAATAAAGATGAACAATTTGTGGATTTTATGCCTCATCTTTAGATCAAAAGATCAAGCTTTTCCTTTAATCATGTTATAGAACATATCAATGGAGCTTAAGAGCATCAACTTCTTGAAAACTCAATACTTATACTTAGGACATGGAATTCATTCTTTAATTCATAGAAATTCATAACAAAACATCATGCTAAATGGTCATCTTGAAATCTTTCAACAATATTATAGTCAAGATAATGAAATTCAAATCACAATATGAATCTTATAAGTCAAAACATGGACATATGTAAACTTTGGTGCACTTAAAGCTTTCAATCATATGATAGTATCAAACTTCAAGAATATGGTTATTTGGGTATGAAACCTAATTAAAAATAAGTAAATTAAATCTTAATATCATACTTTTTGGGCACAAGGATGAAAGAATAACCTTGTTCATAAACCCCACAAATTTGGAATTTCTTGACTTGTGAAGAGTGCTTGAACTTTGGGACTTGAAAGGTGGCTTGGTGAGAGAAACCCTAATCTTGATGTTCTTGAGGATAGGAGGAGAGATGATGCTGTTAATTGATTGAAAAAAGAAAGGAAAATAACACACCTTTGGGAATATAGGTCGTGGATTAGGAGGTAATACAGGGGAAAAAACCAAAATCCCCTTTAATTGAAATTCTTAGAAATTGGTTGTTAGTCTTATGACTCAACCATACAACTCATATGGTAAGGTACGACTAGGCCTCCTAACTCTTAATCTTGGCTGAATCCAAAAGAGTATACACTGATTAACATACGAGTCTAAACCTACGACTAGTAACATCTCTATACCACTTATAGCCCCCCATTTGTAACTTGGATAGAATCTTAGGGAGCCTACATTGCTGAATTCATGACTTTAAATAATACGACTTATATGAGTTTTGACGACTTCTAGGGTCAACTCGCACCTTGAACAAAACCTAAATTACCCCACATTTACATGGGTACGAATCACTATATACGACTCATATGAAGTATGTACGACTCAATAGACCGAGTCATATGATGCACAGAAGCTTTCAGACACGGGCTATTATAACTTAGTATCTCTATAACCTACCCTTAGTATCTCTGCAACCTATACTTAGCATCTCTATGACCTATACTTAGTATCTCTATGACATATACTTAGTGTCTCTGTGACCTGCACTTAGCATCTCCGTGACCTACTCATCCATTAACATTTTGTATATCTTTGTCTTTGACTGCCTACTATAACTGGTATCCCTTAATAGAGTTTACAATTCTTTAAGCTATAATCAATTTAGTCCTCTCAGTACTCACAATCATGAGACTTTACCATAGAATCATATTTCTAGCTTAGCCCCCTCAAGGGACCCATTTTAGTCATAACTCTCATTTCTCATTCATTGCAACAAAGAAACACATAGGAGAACATATATAAAATAAAATCATGTTAAAATATGAATGAATGCATGAAAGAAAAATTTGTGCATCATCTCTCCGTATCTCTTCAACATCATAATGTATTGGCGTGGTAGCCGATGTATTATCAGAACATAACATATTGTTATGATGTGGTACCCAATCCATATCATAATATACCATATTGTACCAGTGTGGTACTGTCACAACCCAAACCAGGGCCTGGCAGTGATGGATATCTCAAGTTTACCATGGATCGGAGACCACCCCCTTTGCCTAACCAAACAGAACCTAATACAGCTAATATTGGATGAATTCCGAACATATCACAAGATAAATAATTAATAATAAGAATGTGCTAAGAATCCATAATACCAACTCCCAATCCATAGTAATACACAAAACCTCTAAACAGACCAAGACCAATATATTTTGGGACATGCCCCCGATGATAGCCAAAACAAACCATGATAAATAGTCTATGATATAGCCAGGAGACACGGAGACACTTTTATTTTTCTTGTGCACTTTTATTTCGTTTCATTGACTTCAACAAAACTCCAATTCTCCTAGTAAGAACCATACCATTTAGTCGAGTACGACTCCAACCTCTGGGCCAATAGGAATACAAATTTCCAAGTAGGAACCAAATGATCAATCCAAGCGGGACTCTAATACCTCAGCCAATAGAATTCCAAATTTCCAAGTTAAAACCATTTTCGTGGCCATCAATACCTTTATAAAACTATTTTTAACCATTTATGCAAGGCATTAGTTTAAAGTTGTAAGCAAAGGCAAATGCTTATCCACATTCCAAAACTAATCGTTCTAATCAATTTCAATACCAAAATCCAATTACTTGGGGGAATCCACAACCCCTTTCCATCACCATGACCATGAACCCAAATGGGTTTATAAATCATCAATTCTAAGTGTAATTATTCCTTAAAATACATGAGAAAAACATTTACACAATTTTCATCAAAAACCCTCAACTCATCATTCAAAACCCACATCAAAATCATGTAAATACCAAATCTATTCATTCCATAATTTAAAACACAAGTTTAGGGAGAGAGATACATGCCTTAATCACCAATAAATTTAGAGAAGAAACCACCCTTGAGCCCTAAAAGGCCAAACTCTTAAAACCCTAGCCTTGTCTTTGAATGGGGAATTTGAGAGAAGAGAGGAGAATAATTTTTTGAGTAATGATGAGGTATGAGGTTCCCTAGGATATGTTAGGTCATGGGTCTCAATTGGGGAAAGAGGGAAATGTCCATAGTGCCTTTAATTAAAAGATGAAAATTTGTCGCCAATGATAATGGGTCACCCTGCGACTCGTGAGGACACATTTAACACATCACCAGGAGCTATAGTTTGGATAGTAGAATAAGGCACGCTCACTGGTCTGACTATGATTCCTACCTTATGACTCAAGCTCAGACCTTATGACTCATAAGGTTCAATCATAGACACTTCAGAAGCAAGGAACCATTGCATTGGTTTGGCTACGAAGGGACCCTATGACTTGTAAACAGTCTATATGACTCATTAAGTGCAAGTCATCATCAAGGTAGTGACCTAGGAAATATTTATTGGTCACCCAATAGTTTGGGTCTTACGGCCCGTAATGACACTGTACGACTCATAAGGTGAGTCGTATTCTAGGCAGTAAGCTCAAAGTCAAGAAATTTTTAGAGGCAAAAATCTGGGGTGTTACATTCTCCCCCCTAGGATCATTCATTCTTGAATAAAGAGTTAAGATATCCATTGGCACGATTCAATATAGAAACATAACAACACTTTCCTTTAACAAAGTCAGAAAACAAATATTATAAAGAAATAACATACCTTAAGCATGAATATCTAATTTGAGGAACAATAACAGATACTTGGACTTCATGTTCTCTTCAGCCTCCCTAGTAGCTTCATCTACCCTTTGATTACTCCATAGGATCTTCACCGAAGAAATATCCTTAGTCCTCAAACAACAGACTTGCCTAACCAAAATTACAACTGAGACTTTCTCATAAGATAAGGAATCTAAAACACCAACACTCTCCAAAGGAACAACCAAGGAAGGTTCATAAATGCACTTCTTCTACATTGAAACATGGAATACCGAATGGATACAACCCAAACTTGAAGGCAACTCCAACTCATAGGTCACATTGCCCACCTTTCTTAAAATTAAGTACGGGCCAACATAACTAGGGATAAGCTTCCCTTTCTATCCAAACCTCATCACCCCTTTCATGGGAGACACCTTCAAGAACACCCAATCACCAATATCAAACTCTAATTTCCTATACCTCACATCGGCGTAGGAATCTTGGCGACTATAAGCAGTCATAAATCTATTTTGAATTGCCTTCACCTTTTCCATGGCATGGTGAACCAATTCCGGGATGAACAACCTAGTCTCACCATTTTCGAACCACCCAATAGTATACCTACACCTTCTACCATACAAAGTCTCAAACAAAGCCATTTGAATACTCGAGTGATAGCTATTATTATACACAAACTCTATGAGTGGAAAATGATCAACCTAACTACCACCAAAGTTAATCACGTAGGACCTTAGCATATTTTTCAAAGTTAGAATATTCTTTTCTACTTGTCCATCTATCTGATGATGTAAAACAGTGCTAAGGTTTTCTGTAGTCCCCAAACCTCTCTGGAAAAAATACAAAAAATGAAAGGAGAATTGCGTATGTATATCAAATATAATATAAACAAGCACACCTGTAAAATTGAAGATCTCCATAATGAAAAGCTTAGCATAATCCTCTGCAGAATAATTAGCCCTCACTGGCAAGAAGTGAGCGAACTTAGTCATCCTGTCCACGCCGACCCAAATCAAGTCAAACTGACCATAAGGTAGTGGAACACCGATAATAAAATCTATATTAATCACCTCCCATTACCATATAGGCAACTCAATCTCTTGAGATAAACCACCTGGAATCAAAATCTCTACCTTTACTTATTGAGAAACTATATACTTGGCCACTAAATTGGCCACATCCCTCTTCATATTATTCCACCAATAGATCTCTTTCAAATAATGGTAAATCTTTGTCACACCAGGAAGAACAGTGTACCTCGACTCATGAGCCTCAACAAAGATCCTCTTTCATAGCCTATCAACACAAGGAACACATTCTACCTTGGTACCTCAAGATATTATTACAACTAATCTCAAAAGCTAGGACTTTCTACTGACCCACATTATCCTTGATCGATATCAAAATCAGATCCAAAATTTGCTTCTCCTTTACCTCAACACCAAGAGATGACTTCACCACCTCTTGCACAATCACACCTCCATCCTCAGAGTCCAAAAGACAAACTTTGAGATTAATCAAATAGCGAATATCCTTCACCAAACCTCACTTCTCCTTATACGCATGTGATAAGATCCCCATGGATAATCTGCTAAGAGTATCAAAAACCACATTAGCCTTACCTGTATGATAATGGAGACTCACGTCGTAGTCTTTGAGAAACTCAAGCCATCTACTTTGACGGAGATTTAACTCCTTCTGGGTGAAAACATTCTACAAGCTCTTATGGTATGAATATATGTAAACATGAACCCCATACAAGTAATGACGCCAAATTGTCAAATCAAAAACTACATCCAGAAACTCCAAATCATGAGTTGGATAGTTCTTTTAATACACCTTAAGCTACCTAGGAGATACGCTATGACCTTACCACGCCGCATCCATACACAACCCAGTTCCACACGAGATGCATCATAATAAATAAAAAAACTGTTAGTACCCTCGAGTAGGGTCAAAACTTAAGCAAAAGTTAACTTATCTTTCAACTTCTTAAAACTACCCTTACAAGCATCAGACTACAAAAAATTTACCTTTTTATGAGTCAACCTAGTCAACAGAGCAGCCATCAAAGAGAAAGTCTCCACAAACCTCTTATAATACCAGGCAAAACCCAAAAAGCTCTGAATGTCAGTTGGAGTCATGGGTATTCCCCAGCTCTTAACTACCTCAACCTTCTGTGGAACCACCATGATCCCTTCACTAGAAATGATATGAACTAGAAAAGTCACAACAGTCAACCAAAACTAACACTTTGAGAATTTAGCACACAATCGTTGATCCTTAACGGTTTGTAACACTATACGAAGGTGATTGACATGATACTCCTCGCTCTTAGAATACACTAGGATATCATTAATAAATATGATCACAAATAAATAAAAAATTATATGAATACCCACTTTATAAGATCCATAAATTCTGTTGGGGCATTAGTCAAATCAAAAGACATGACAAAAACTCATAGTGACTATACCGGATATGAAAAATAGTCTTAGGAATATCCACTTCCCTTATCTTCTGGTGATATTTTTATTAAAGATCTATTTTATAAAAGAACCTAGCACCGTGAAGCTGGTCAAACCGGTCATCAATCTTAGGAAGAGAATATTTTTTTTCACCATCACCTTATTCAACTGACAGTAATTTATGCACATCCAACGCGACCCATCCTTATTATGCATGAAGAGCACAGTGTCACCCCACAGAGATATACTAGGGCAAATAAAACTCTTATCAAAAAGATATTTCAACTGCTCCTTAAGTTCTTTCAACTCAGCCAGAGCCATTCTATAAGGAAAGGTAGCGATATGATGGGTATCCTATAGAAGATAAATCCTAAGGTCTATTTTCCTATCTGGAGGAATACCAGGAAGATCATTAGGAAATACTTTAGGAAACTCGCTAACCGCTAGAACAAATTGTAAAGAGGGAACCTCCGAATTAGAATTTTTAACTCTAACTAAATAATATCAATGCACCTCAAAATCAATTTCCGAGCTATAAGATTGGAAATGAACCTTTCCTTAGGCACTAGGGAACTCCTTTCCCACTCAATCATTGATTTATTAGGAAATTGGAGCTGACCCTTAGGGTCCTAAAATAATGAGATGCATAACACAAATGGATCTAATCCATCCCTAAAATAACATCAAAATATCATATCTTCAACGCTATCAAGTCCACTAAGGTATCCTTATTATAGATAGTTACCACAAAACCCCTATACACCCATCTAGCAATAACAGAATCGCCCACTAAGGTAGAGATATAAAAGGTGTTTGAAATGATCTTATGACCAAAACCAAAATGAACAACCACATAAGGGGTCACATAAGAGAGGGTATACCTCACATCAGGTAAACAATACACATCATGAGAAAAGAGTTTTAACGTACCAATAAAATAATTAGGAGATGCCTTAGATTCCTAATGGGTATCAAGAAAGTAGAGATAATTCCGACCAGTGTCGAAACTAAAAGGGGCACCCTTTGGTATGGGAGCTGATGAAGTTACAACTGAGACATTATTAACTCGCGTTGCAACCCTAGTTAAAGGACAATCTAACTGTATGTGACCATGTTTATCATATCTAAAATACTAATTGCTCTCTTCACTGTACTGGCCATGATACGACTGTCCACAAAATCTATAAGGAGGATATAATAGAGCTGACTGAGCTCCACTAGCCTAAGATTAGGCACCATGCACCTTGAATCCGCTGTCAATTTAAAAGAGACGATCACCAGATGACTTTGGATATGGAGAACTAGCCATAGAATATGAACCCGACTTTCCCTAAGTCCTCTTCCTAGATCACTGCCTACAATCTCTACCACTATTCTGCTAGCCTCCACGCTGCTCATAATATCAAAACTTCTTATTTGACCTATCTCCAATTTTTTATGCTTCTTTTTCTCATCCTTTACTTATAGCATGTACACCATTAGCCTGGAGATATCCATGACATTATTCAGCATTGCAACATTGCACTCCAATACCAAGTCCTTAGATAAGACCGAAACAAACTTCCTCATCCTAGACCTTATGCTAGACACCAACTCCAGAGCATAGAGGGACAACTGATGAAGCTTTAAGTCATACTCCTTCACAGTTAACTTGCCCTGCCTAAAATTCACAAACGTCTCAGCTTTTGCCTTTCTCAAATCTTGAGAAAAGAAGCAATCTTGGAAGGCACCAAAACACTCATCCCATAATGCTAGCTCTGCATCATCACACCTCGACTGCCCCCACTACTCATACCATTGATAGGCTATATCTTCAACTGAAATAAGACAAACTCCACACCCTCAGAGTCAGAATGGTGCATCAATCTGAATATCATTTCCATCTTATCTGTGAATCCTTGAGGATTCTCCTCAACCTTAGAGCTAATGAAAGTTAGAGGACTCAACCTCATAAACTGGACAACTCTAGTGACCTCAAAAGATGGAGTAACATAAGCAATATGCTCTAACTAATGAGTCTGTGAGGTAACCAACTGAGTAAGCAAATGAATCGACTAACGAAACTCAATATTTGTCATATTATCATGAATGGCGCAAGGAGGACTAATGGGAACCATTGGAACTCCATGAGAACAAGCAGAAGTAGGGGCCCTAAACCGAGTTTGATCTCCATCAGTAGAATGAGTTTCATCTAAATTATACTCGAGTGGGATAAAAGAGTTTCCACGAGCATCAAATCTTCATGGAGGCTTTATTTGAAATACGAATAAATGGGAATTAAATGATATTTCAACATCTTAGACACTATAACCTGAAAGTAGAACAAAAGAAAGAGAAACATTCCAAAATGCCTCATATACTCTCTGTTATAAGTGTGGCATACTACACACCCGTAAAAGAGACTCTAATTCACTTGGCTTTGTGGACACCCAATTAACGATGAGCCTAGGGCTATGATACCAACTTGTCATAACCAAAACAAGGGCCTGGTCATGATGGGTATCTCAAGTTTGCCATGGATCATGGAAAACCCCCTTTGCCTAACCAAGCAAAATATAATACAACTTATAACAAATGAATTCCAAATATATAACAAAATAGAATACTCGATAATAAGAATGTGCTAAGAATCTGTAATACCAACTCCCAATCCATACTAATCCACAAAGACTTTAAATAGTAAAAGACCAATATAAGTAGTGACATGCCCCTAACGATAGCAAAAAAAAACCATGAGAAATAGTTTATTACACGAAATAAACCAAGAAGTAACAACCTTTCGAAAAGAGGCTCACCAATTCAAGCTGACTAACAAGAGGTCTAAGAATCACCTATCACTACACAGGAAAAATAGAAGTATCTTGATGTTGGGCATATTTACACGCCTAAACACCATAATTTACCCATATTTTAGGCTAAGTTTGGAGGATAAAATATATAATTCCTGCAATTTTAGGCCCTTTTCCTGTAAGTGAGCTAACCTATGTGATTATAATGTTTTTAGGTTTTAATGATGAAGATTTTAGCACTCTGTGGACCTTTAAGCAGCAGAGGAAAACTTCACGTAAGAAGGAAGGCAACTTTTGGAAGCTTGTGGACTGAATGTGATTCATGGAAAATCTGTCCTGGGCAAAATCAGTATTTCTTAATACTTAGGGGTGCAGCAGTAACCTAGTAGGACTTGGACAAGGATGCAGTAACCTAGTAGGACTAGGACAAGGATGTTATAAAAACCCTATTTGCTGAATTTTTCAGCATTCATTCTATTTTTTCTATTCATTCACTATTATTCATCCAAATTTTTGGAGTAATTCACATTACAATTCTGTAACTTGAGACAGAGAAACACGGCTCAGAGATCAATGGACGAAGGAAAGAAAACGTCAATCCCTTTTGACGCCAAATCACTTCCATCGCCAAGATTTTTCTAGGTTTTGGTATGATGATTATATCTATTGTGATCTCCGTTGTAATCATGAGTTGCTAAAATTCTCTGTTAGGGTTATGGAAACCTTATGAGATACTATCTATTACTATGAGTTTGTGAATTCTTGATGCGTATGCTACTTATATCATTACTCTCTTCGTTTTAATTCAATTCTTGTGGTTGCAAACATATAGAATACGCCATTATAGCATTAACTTGTTCGAGAGAAAAGTTACATGTTTGAAAAAGAGAGTGTGACAAGGAAATAGGGCTACCAAACCCTGTTTACACGTTAATGCCTTAACTGAATTAACCTCTTGGAGAATTTTTACCGTTAGTTATACACTTTAAGCTCGAGAGAGTTAAAGTGAAATAATTCTGGATGGTCGAGAGACACTAGGATTTACCATTATAATACGAATCTCTATAAGTGCATGAATATCTAAATTCCGCATAACTCATAGTTAATAGATACGTAGAACTCATAAGGTGGGCATAACCCTAACTTATTATTCTCTGTGATTAAATCTTACTAAACAAAGCATTCCATTGTTACTTCAATATTATTAGTTCACGCTATCATAAAATCCCCCCTTTTCGTGGAATTTACGACCAACAGTCTACTAATATTTGCAACACTTAGTGACCAAGTATTCCCTGTGAGATTTGACACCCAACCCAGTTGGGTTCTATATTTGACAGCAACTGCTTACACTCTTACGAGCTGTAGTTTGGGCGTTATCAAATTTTGGTGCCGTTGCCGGGGAATACAGTTGTCAACTAAGTTTGTGATAGTTACTAGACCCTTTGGTCAAAGATTCTCAGATTTTACTTTTAGTTTTTGTTTTTGTTTTATTCAGGTTCTGTTGAGTGCATGCCAAATACTCTAGTTCTGGTCAACCGCTATTACCCATAAATCCGAATCCACAACTTATTGGCAGAATAGATGCGCAATATGATATTAAAAGAAGGGCTGCTCAACAGGAGCAGGCTAGATTAGCCGCATTAGCAGCACTCAAGTGCATCAACCGAATATTGATAACCCAGGTCGTGTAACAAATCCTAATGATAAGTACCTGGGTGATGATGAGTTACTAAATCCACGACGTGTAGATGAGGTGGCAGCGCCTGTGAACAGGAGAGATTGTCAAGCTAGAATGAGACCTGAATGCTGAGCTGTGCTGGTTTCTTTTGATGATTATGATGATGATCTGGATGGAGCTGGTGCCACAAGGGCTATTATTCCTCCGCCCTTGGCACCTGGAGCCAAGTTCAATATCACTAGCACCATTATTAAACTATTGTAGCTCAAGGGATTAATTGTTGGACTTGCAGGCGATGATTCGAATATGCATCTGGTCAATTTTGTCTCAACATGCAAGTCGTTTGACAATCCAGGAGTTGGACAGAATACAATTCAGCTGAGCGTATTTCTATTGTCTCTGTCTGGGGAGGGAACTCTATGGTTAAACAGGCTAACTCCTGACTCTATCACTAATTGAAGGCAACTGACAGACACTTTCCTAGAAAGATTCTATCCGTCATCCAAGAGAGCACAATTGAGAGATGAGATCAGCAATTTTCGACAACTTTCAACTGAAGTTCTCCATGAAACATGGGAGAGGTTCAAAAAGAAGCTTATGAGGTGCCCAAATTATCATACGACCAATGTCCACTTGATGGAGAATTATACAGGGCTTGAATTCGGTGACTAAGCCAGTGGTTGATAATGCTGCCGGTGGGTCATTCATGGTACTTACTTTTAATGAGGCAAGTGGTATGCTAGATTGTATGACAAAGCAAAGTAGATCTTGGCATACCAGGGATTCTGAGGTAGCAAGCCCTACATATCTATTAACATGACTGTAGAACAAAGGCGAAGAGAGGAAGAACGTGATATGATATGGCGCACATGAAAACACAGATGGATCTTCTTACCAAGCATTTATTATCAGGGAAAACTGAAAAAGTCAAAGCTGTTGTGTCACAGGGAAGAGATAAATCTGATTCTGAAGAAGAAGGCTGATGACACTCTTGAAAAGGTTGATAATCGGAAGCAAGATAAAAAGAAAGTGGTGGAGAAAACAATTCCCCTTCCACCACCACCTTTTCCTCAGAGATTGAAAAAGAAAGCTAATGACACCAGGTTCAGTAAATTTATGACTATGTTGAAGTAACTGACTATTAATGTTCCTTTGGTGGAGGTGTTGGAACAGATGCCTGGGTACGCTAAATTCATGAAGGACCTTTTGACAAAGAAGCGGGCAGCAAGCTATGAGCTAGCATATAATATTCATCATTGCAGTGCAATCACTACAAGGTCGTTAGTTCAGAAGAAGAAAGATCCTGGTGCTTTCACTATTCCTTGCACTGTTGGATCTTTGGATTTTGCCAAGGCATTATGCTATTTGGGGGCCAACATCAATTTGATGCCGCTATCCGTTTACAGGAAATTGGGGTTGGGCGATCCGACACCAACCAATATGCGGCTCGTGATGGCAGATAGGTCAGTAAAATGACCTATTGGTATCTTATATGATGTACTGGTGAAGGTTTCTACCTTCATTTTTCCCGCAGAATTTGTAATTTTTGATTGCAAGGTGGATTCTGAAGTTCCCATAATCTTGGGATGCCCTTTCCTCGCAACTGGAAGTGTGCTTATTGAATTAAGATCTAATGAGCTTTTAGTTCGACTGACTGACGAAGTGGTCCATTTTGATGTATGCAAATCGATGAAGCAGCCTAGAGATATGGATGTGTTCTCTGTAGCTGATGTTTATTATGAGGATGAGAATGAATTATCTGTAGAGAAATAGCTTACTGTTGAGCTATTATCTGCTGTGCTGTTGAATTTTGAGCGTGAGGAGGTTGAAGAATATGAAGAAACTGTTTGTGCTCTAATTGGAATAAGGTCCTATTCTCATGCTTCTAAGAAGCTGGACCTTGATCTTAAGAATCGACCGTCACCAACAACGAAGACTTCCATTGCAGAGCCATCAGTGCTAGAATTTAAAGAACTCCCCAGTCATCTAAAGTATGCATTTTTGGGAAGTGGTGATACACTTTCGGTGATTGTTGTGGCCGATTTAGGTGAACAACAAGTAGAAGCTCTCATCTCTATTCTTAAGAGATACAAGAGAGTCGTTGATTGGACTATTGATGATATAATTGGTATCCCTCCTGGGATATATATGCACAAGATTCATCTTGAAGAAGAGTGCGTGCCCGTAATGAAGCATCAGTGTCGTCTGAACCCATTCAGAAAACGATCCACCATCTATCTCGATGAAGTCTAAGTAATCGAGGTAACTATGTCATGCTGCGACAATAAATCAAGCGCTACATGGGAGGCAACCCATTGTTTTTACTCATTTTGTTTTCCTAGGAGTTTGTTTTGTTAAATAAAAATCCAAAAAGAATAGTCGAGCCATGACCAAAACTAAGGCGCTTGGTGGGAGGCAACCCATTGTTCTAATTATTTTTGTTGTCTTTGAGTAAGTGTAGGTGCAAGACATATAAAGAAGGAGATCTAGCCCAAATTTTGATTTGGAAGTGTGCCATGATGAAGGTGGTAAGTTAGGAATGAAGGAGCAAAGGCTATCGGTTAGGCATTGCCTATGCAAATCTAGGCAACGAACAAGGCAAGGCCTATGTAAATCTAGGCAACGAACAAGGCAAGGCCTATGCTATGGCCGAAGCTCTCTGAATCTACATACCATAGCATAGACGCCACCTAAGCTCAAGTAGGCAAAGCATTAGGCGCCGCCTATGCTCAACTAGGCAAAGCATTAGGCGCCGCCTATGCCAAGGCCTTTGCTCTCTAAATCGATAATTCCATAGCATAGGCGGCGCCTATGCCCAACTAGGCAAAGCATTAGGCGCCGCCTATGCCATGCATAGGCAAAGCATTAGGCGCCGTCTAACCTTACTTTTTGGTCTCCTAACCCGATTTTACATGGGTCAAACCCAATCCATAGCTTGTTCTATAAATAGATCTTCAACATTAGAACAAAACACACTTATTTGCTCAACCTAGGCGTCGCCTTTACTCTCCAAATATCTCAAAAATTTTCTTTTTGCTCATCTAACCTTGCAAGATCATCTTCCAAGACCACCAAGCAGAATGGCACCAAAAGGATGACAAGGAAAAGAAAAAGCGTCCACCTCACAAAAAGGTAAGAAAAAGGGAAGAAAAGAGCAAGTTGAATCCTCCTCGCTGCAAATACCGTGATGCATATTTGGGATAAAATGGTTCATAGAGGATGAAGGAAAGGAGTGGTACAGGAACAACAAAGTTAAAAAATATGTTCACGTGGAGTTGATACCAAAAGAGAGTCTAGCGAAGAGAGAACCTCGCATTTTGGCTAAAATCATGAGGCTAAATCTTGATTTCATTTTCCAAGATACGAGAGAATGCAATCTTGATCTAACGCGAGAGTTTTATAAAAATTGGTCTCCAAAGACTACCAGAAGTGAAGTGAAGATTCGGGGCCAAGTCTTGCAACTAAATTCGGAGTTTTTCAATACTTTTCCGGGACTTCCATCTGTCGATCCATCACCGCCTAAGGATATTCAACAAAGACCTCCGTAAAGGGTAATCAAACACACACTGTGCGGAATTAGATCAATGGCACGTTGGAATCGTCACAAGGATACCGATCGACACAATATCTTCCCGTATGCTTCCCTAAATAGAGAAGCTCGTATATGGTTGAGGATAGTCAATTATTGCCTCATTCCTGGGACACAGTACACAAAGATCACACGTGATAGAGTATGCTTGGTGTACGCTCTATGACTAATATCCCCATCAACATTGGTGCGGTTATACGATCATCAATGCATAAGGCTAGGATTCACAAAAGGTCCAACTTCAGCTTTAAAAATTTGTTGACTGCGATATTAAGGAAGGAAGACATTGAAGAAGAACCTGCAGATCATAAGCTTCCGCACAACCCAAAGAAGGTTGATCTGACAAATGTTAAAGATTCTGAAACTATGCATGGCGTTAACCTGACCACTGCAGAAAGACATGCTCGTGATGAAAGCTTCTTCCGCTATTTATATGGCATGATGAGGCTTAACATGATGAGTGTGGGTCATTTTCTAAGTGATGCAGAGCTCCAGCAGTTGGATTATGACTACCTGATGAATGACCATGCGCGGGCTATGTGCAGAATAGGGGTACATTTTGAGGAACCTCTCGATGATGACGTGTCGACTGATGATGATTGCCGAATGATAGACTCATACATGGAGGATAACTCTCATGAAGACGACTCTGATGATAATTCTGAGGCAGGGTGTATGACCCAGACATAGAGGAGGAGTCCGACTAATCAGATTTTCCTTATTTATTTTTCACTGAGGGCAGTGTGTCCCGTCTAATTGTGGGGTGCTGGTATTTGTATGCTGTAATTCTTTGCCTACATTTATTTATGTTTGTTTATTTATTTGAATTAGTCATAGTTAATCAGTTGTAATTAGTTAGTTAATTTTTTTTAGAGTTTGCATGAAATTGTTCTGGTAGACGGCATGGTAGTATAACAAGAGTTTGTGCTAAAATCATTACTATTGAGACGTTTAGGCTCCAAGTGTGACTTACTGTGTGATAATTATGTGGTTTAATTCATTCATCTGTTGGGTCAAGAACCTATACTGCTCCCAATAAAGTTGACCATGTGCCTTGTGTGTGTGATGTTATAGTATATTCTGTGTTGTGACTGATGCTAGAACTTGCCTGGTGTGTGTGTAAAGCAAAATAAAGAGTGTGAGTTTAGGATATGATTTAGGCGTTTCTTGGCAGCCTGTGATTGTTTACATTCTTTTTACCTACCCTTGTACATTATCCTAGTTAACCCCCTTTGAGCCTTTAGCTATTTTCTTTGACAGCCTCATATGTAGCCTAATCCATTTTTTTTCAAGACCGTAAATTGATCCTAATTCCTAAGCTCTTTAAATTGTGGATTCATGTGATAAAATAAGAGGAAAATGGTAAGAGTGCTACCTCAGAGTATATTGGTACTTGAAATTGTTATGAAAAAGAGTGCTATCATAGAGGTGCCTTAGAAAATATGAAAAAAAAGAAAAAATAAAAGAAAACGAAATAGAAAAATAAAAAGATAGTTGTGTTTATGTTTGAATAACAAAATAGGTGAAAAGGGGTGGTAGATGAAAGAAAGGTAGCAAGGTTGTTTAAAAGAGAGTGTTAAAGACATAACGTTGTGTATTAAAGCGCTTAGGGAACATAGTCACTACTTCTGGCCAAAATAGTCCTACCTGTCCCTTAGCCTACATTACAACCATGTAAAGACCTATTTGATAATAAGCTTAGCATTTTGATATTAGTGGAGCATTACACTAAGGGCAAGCCTATGGCCATCAGTTGCAACATATGAATTCTTTGTGAGAGTTAGAGCAAGGAGAATTTTTTGCCCATGTTTCGAAAAATGCTTATGAGTGATTATGGGTGATATCTTGTGTGAGACACACACGGTTGACCAGATTTGGGTAGTTTTGCATGATTCTTTGTGCCTTAACTTGTGGATACGAATTAACCATCATCACGAGTCTATGTTGGAGGTTCAATTATTTCTAGTAGTGATAGAAAAAACTACTCTTTGTTAATGATTGTCGTGCATGTATTGAGGATAAATTTTGTGCTGTTACTGTGAAATTCTAAGTAGATGTTTGCATGGACGTAATATTTTGTTCGAGGACGAACAAAGCTTAAAGTATGGGGTGTTGATGTTGGGCGTACTTACACGCCTAAACACCATAATTTACCCATATTTTAGGCTAAATTTGGAGGATAAAATATATAATTCCTGTACTTTTAGTCCCTTTTCCTGTAAGTGAGCTAACCTATGTGATTAGCATGTTTTCAGGTATTAATGATGAAGATTTCAGCACTTTGTGGACCTTTGGGTAGCAAAGGAAAACTTCACGTAAGAAGGAAGACAACTTTTGGAAGCTTGTGGACTGAATGTGATGCATGGAAAATCTGTCCCGGGCAAAATCAGTATTTCTTAATACTTAGGGGTGCAGCAGTAACCTAGTAGGACTAGGATAAGGATGCATTAACCTAGTAGGACTAGGACAAGGATGTTATAAAAACCCTATTTGCTGAATTTTTCAGCATTCATTCTATTTTTTCTATTCATTCACTATTATTCATCCGACTTTTTGGAGTAATTCACGTTACAATTTTGTTACTTGAGACAGCGAAACACGGTTCAGAGAGCAACGGACGAAGGAAAGAAAACGTCAATCCCTTTTGACGCCAAATCACTTCCATCGCCAAGATTATTCTAGGTTGTGGTATAATGATTATATCTATTGTGATCTCCGTTGTAATCATGAGTAGCTAAACTTCTCTGTTAGGGTTATGGAAACCTTATGAGATACTATCTATTACTATGAGTTTGTGAATTCTTGATGCGTATGCTACTTATATCATTACTCTTTTCATTTTAATTCAATTCTTGTGGTTGCTAACATAGAGAATACGCCATTATAGCATTAACTTATTCGAGAGAAAAGTTACATGTTTGGAAAAGAGAGTGTGATAAGGAAATAGGGCTACCAACCCCTGTGTACAGTTAATGCCTTAACCAGATTAACCTCTTGGAGAATTTGTACCATTAGTTATACACTTTAAGCTCGAGAGAGTTAAAGTGAAATAATTCTAGATGGTCGAGAGACACTAGGATTTACCATTAGAATACGAATCTCTATAAGTGCATGCATATCTGAATTCCGCATTACTCATAGTTAATAGATACGTAGAACTCATAAGGTGGACATAACCCTAACTTATTATTCTCTGTGATTAAATCTTATTAAACAAAGCATTCCGTTGTTACTTCAATATTATTAGTTCACGCCATCATCAAATCCCCCCTTTCCGTGGAATTTTCGACCAATAGTCTACTAATAGTTGCAACACTTAGTGACCAAGTATTCCAGGTGGGATTTGACACCCAACCCAGTTGGGTTCTATATTTGACAGCGACCGCTTACACTCTTATGAGAGCTGTAATTTGGGCGTTATCATATCTCCGATTCCTGCATCGCATGGGGATACAACTTACGAAGATGATTAGTGGGATGAGCACTAGCATGTAACTTCAGGTATCAGGGGATAAAAATAATGTCATGATCAACATTTCAATGTCATTCAAAACCAATGCACACAATCATATGCTTATATATATATATAACGTGCTGGGATAGGGTGCAAGGTTTAGCATAAAGTTTAAAACATTAGCCTGGATTATGTAGCTTACCCTTTATAATAGTACCCATAGACTATATGGGCCCCAGCTCTTACCTCCTGGCCGGGCCCCAATATGTGCACCTGCATGGACCAAAAAATAATCATAAAGATACTCGAACCTCTCGGTCATACATTAAGTATGAATTCAACACTAGATCATTTATACTCCCACGTCGATAAATGTGGTTTCTAGTATCAGTCTTCTCGGGTCCTCCGCTTTTATGATGAACTACACAACCCCCTTTAAGCCCAATTAAAATATTTATCACTTAGCCAATTTATTAAATCAAGGATTTATTTATATAGGAAATATCTAGTTGTATCTTCATATCGACTATAGCTTGTAAGTACAGGTCATTATGACAAATCAAACAATTAGCCAATTGGGACTATAACCCACAAGCCAACAAAACTCTAACATTCCGAGTAGAAACCATACTATTTAGCCAATTGGGACTCTAACCCTTCGGCCAATAGGATTCCTAAGTTCTAAGTATGAACTAAATCATCTAGTCAAGCGGGACTCTAACCCCTTGACTAATAGTACTCTAAATTTCCATGTTAAAACCATTTCCATGGATATCAAAACATTTCCAAAACCATTTTAACCATTTATTCAAGGCATTAGTTTAAAGTAGTAGGTAAAGCCAAATGATTATCCAAATTCCAAAACCAATCATGCAAGTAGGTTGAGGTTCTCATCAATTTAAATACAAAAATCCTATTATGTAGGGGAATTCACAATCCCCATTCCTTAACCATGACCATGCACCCCAATAGCTTTACAAATCATCAATTCAAAGAGTTATTATTCCGTAAAATACATGAGAAAAACATTTACAAAATCCTCGGATGATACTTTAAAAAAAAACAAAACCTATATATAAATCATGTAAATACCAAATCAATTCATTCCATAATTTACAACACAAGTTTTGGGAGAGAGATACATGCCTTAATTTCCATGAAATTTGGAGAAAAAACTACCCTTGAGATCTAAAAGACCAAACTCTTGAAACCCTAGCCTTGTCTTTGATTGTAGAATTTGAGAGAAAAGAGGAGACAAATTATTTGAGTAATGAGGGGTTATGGGGTACCTTAGGGTATTTTAGGTTGTGGGTCTCAATTGGGGAAAGAGAAAAATATATAAAGTGCCCTTAATTAAACGATGAAAATTTATCGCTAGTGACAATTGGTAACCCTACGATTCGTCACCATGAGTCTTAGTCTAGATAGTAGCATAAGGTACCCTTACTGGTCTGACTACAAGTCATACCTTACGACTCATTCTCAGACCTTACGACTCATGAGGTTTGATCTTTGGCATATTAAAAATAAGGAGCCACTGCACTTGATTGGCTATGGAAGTGACTCTACGACTCGTAAAGAGTCCATACGACTCGTTAAGTGAAAGTTATCACAAGGAAGTGACCTGGGAAATATTTATTGGTCACCCTATGGTTAGGGTACTACGACCACTAATGATACCTCACAACTCATAAGGTGAGTCATAATTTGGGCAGTAAGCTCAAAGTCAAGAAATTTTTGGAGGCAAAAATCTGGGGTATTATAGTTACTCGATACATTACCTCAATATATCATCACCATGCTTATGAATGTGTGTAAGAATTACACAAATCATAACTCATGCAAAAGGTAATGACAAGTATCGGCCTACAACACGTCGTAGTACAATTCAGTCTACCATTTTGTCCACTGTCTAGTTCATTTATTCAGCGACCTTAATTATCACATAGACATCATAGTCACGACTTAAAAAGCTTACTAACAGGACTATTAACACACAGATTCATATCATTATGCATTTTCCTATCACGACCCAACCTCGGGCCTATTCATGATGGGAATTCAAGTCCACTGAGGGCCTTAGACCACCCCCACTGCCTGTCCAAAATGTCACCCCAAACTACAATAAAAAATAACCAAACATGATAAGATAGGTAATACAACATCAAGACATGCTCTAAGAGCCAATAAAAATCACACCCTCAATCTTGTCCACAAAAGCCTCTAAAGAAAAACAAACATCAGTCTAAGTTGAGAAATACCCCTGACAATAGCCAAAAGAATTCAAACGAATAGAATAAGACATATACCAAACTAAGAAGTAATAGGTTTTCTAGAAGAGGGAGGCTTACCATTTCAAGCTGACCGACTGATGAACTAAAATCACCTAACATTGCGTAAGGAAGCAGAAGTGTCCTTGGATCCTACATTATGAAACAATATAGTGTACTAGCACGGTTAACAGGGTGAGCGCTAGCATGTAACTCAAGGATAAGTGTATAAAATAATGCTATTTTAAAATATCCAAAACAACTGTACTATACATGTTCACATATATATATATATATATAAATATATAGTGTCGGGATAGGAGCGAGGCTTAGCATGATATTTAAAAAATTAACTTAGACTGGGTAGCTCTACTTCTATAAGAACACCCATGGGCTATATGGGTCCAGCTCTCCCACCAGAAGGCCTTTTGCGTGTAGCCACATGAACCAGAGATATCCAAGGAATTCTGACGAATCCATGACCTTACACCATTCTTGATAGAAATACATATAGTCTGATGCAAACACATGGATATCAAGACAACCACGCCGGCAAATGTGGTTTCTAGAATTGTTCCTCTCGGGACATCCATCTTTACGGTGAGATAGACAACTACATTTTTGCCCAATTAAAAGATTTGCACATAACTCATCCATTTAATCAAGGAGTAATTCATTAAGGTAATACTAAATGGTATCGTTATACCAATTCAAGCTTTCATGAAAATATGGCTACTTGAGGTTCCAAAAGTGAACAACGTCCACTTGAGGTTCCAAAGTGAAAGATAGTGCCAAGTTTAGGGGGCCGTCGATGTGTTTGGCCGAATAAAAATAATCATGAAGGCAAAACAATTTAAGTATGCCTATAATTAGCAAGTTAAGCTTTTACATAACCATCCCCTACCTAGCATTGTGCCATCATCTTGGGGGAATCCACTACCCCTAAACTCCATTATCCATTATGGGAATCCACGACCTCTAAGCATTTAGTTAAAATAATATTGTAGCCATTAGGGACTTTAAAAACCATTTATAGTCCTTAACCTTTTATGAAAGGCATTTGTTTAGGAGAGTGGTCAAAACTATATAAGTATTCTTGTTTGTAATCCAATTATGCAAGTGGGTTGAGGTGATTACCAATTCAAAGACCAACAATCTATTTATTTGGGGTAATCCACGTTCCCCATAATTTATTAAATCAACTTGGGAGAATCCATGACCCCCATTCCATCTCCAAAGCTATACACTCCAGAAGTTTACAAACTATCAATTCAAAACTTGAATAAAACATAAAGCCATCGGAAAAGCATTTAAGCAAATACCATCCAAAACCCACAAACCATCATTCAAAACCAAACATCAAAACCATGTGAGTACTAAACTAATTCATGCCATAATGAAAACACAAGTTTAGGGAAAGAGACACATGCCTGATACACCAAAAATTATGGAGAAGAAATCACCCTTTGAACCCTAGAGGACCAATCACATGGAAAACCCTAATTGTTCTTAATTAGGGATTTAAAAGAAGAGAGAAGTGTGTTTGGTGTGTTTATGGATGACAATGAGGTACCAAGGATGTTTTATGGTCATGGGTTTTAATTGGGGAAAAGGTAAATGACCAAAGTTCCCCCAATTAAAATGTAGAAAAAACTATTGCCAGTGTTTATAGGTCACCTTACTACTCATAAAAAACGTTATGTGTTATTACCACGACTCATGGTTTGGAACGTAACTCAGGGAACCGTTGGTTTTTTGGTCACGAGTCCCACCCTATGACTTGTGACCAGACCATACGATTCATAAGGTCATGGTCATCATCGCAACAAAAATAATGGGCCACTACATTGGTGAGGCCAGAGTCCCACCATACGAGTCGTAATGTCTCACCATGATTTGTGAGGTCTTAATAATACTCAGAATAAAAACCATAGGCAACCTACTGGTCAGGCAATCACTGGTACCCGACAACTCATGAGAAGTTTTCACTACTCATTACCTATGTCATAACTTGGATAGTGATCTCAAAACTCAAAAAGTTTTAGTGTAAAAAACCTGGGGTACTACATTACCCCCTAGGATCATTCATCTCGAAATAATGAGTTAGGGTACCTCTAGTACAAATACAAAATAGAAAGTAACCACAAAACCAAGAGAAATTTAAAGACAACAAGTACAAAAGGGGAACCCATACCCTAAACATTACCATCCTACGGGGGAACAAGAACAAATATTTGGATTTTATGTCCTCTTCGGCTTCCCAAGTAGATTCTTCCACGTTTTCATTCCTCCAAAGCACCTTCACAGAAGCCACATCCTTAGTCCTCAATCTATGGATTTTCCTATCCAAAATCTCAAATGGGACTTCCTCATAAGACAAGGAATCTGAAAGATCAACATTCTCAATAGGGATAATTAATGAGGATAACCCACATACTTCTTCAATATCGACACATAGAACGATGGATAAATATAAAACAAACTCCCAGGCAGTTTGAACTCATCAGCAATATTCCCAACTTTCCTCAAAATCCAATACAAACCGAAATAACAGGGACTAAGCTTCCCCTTCTCCCCATACTACATCACTCCTTTCATAGGAGACACTTTGAAGAAAACCCAATCAGCAACCTCAAATTTTCATTCCCTTCACTTCACATCCGCATAGGACTTTTAGCAACTTTAGGCGGTCTTAAGCCTATCCCTAATCACCTTTACATTATCTATGGATTGGTGAACCAATAAAGGACCAAACAACCTATTCTCACCAACTTTAAACTACCCAATAGGAGACCTACACCTCCTACCATAGAGGTCGTTAAAAGGAGCCATTTGAATACTTGAATGATAACTATTATTATAAAAAAACTCAATGAGAGGCAAATAATCCACCCAACTACCTCCAAAATCAATCACGTAGGAACTTACATATCCAATAAAGTCTGGCTAGTTTGCTTAGCTTGTCCAACCATCTAAGGGTGGAAAGCAGTGCTAAGGTTCACCTTAGTCCCCAAACCTTTTTGAAATGAACACTAAAAGTACGATGAAAATTGCATACCTTAATCCAAAATGATGAACATCGATGAACCAGGCAATCTGACTATCTCCCCAATGAACAACTTGGCATAATCCTCTCTAAAGTAGGTGGTCCTCATAAGCAAGAAGTGCACATACTTAGTCATCCTATCCACAATGATCCAAATTAAATCATACTGACTGCATGACTACAGAAAACAATCAACGAAGTCCATATTGATAATCTCCTACATCCATATGGGTAACTCTATCTCTTGAGATAAACCACCTGACCTCAAGTGGTCAACCTTCACCTGCTGACAAACTATACACTTGGTAACAAAATTAGCTATATCCCTCTTCATATTGTTCCACCAGTAAATTTCCTTACAGTCATGGTGTATCTTCAATAGGGATGAACAATATACCTCAACTCATGATCATTAATCAAAATCCTTTCCCATAGCCAGTCAACATGAGGGACACACAACCTGCCTTGGTAGCTCAAGATACCATCACCACTAATCTTAAAATCCATGAACTTTTGTCGACCCACAAGATCTTTTGTCTACAAGAGATTAGGGTGCAAATTCTATTTCTCCTTTACCTTGGCACTAAGAGATGACTTAACCACCTCCTGTATAATTACACCTCCATCCTTCGAATCCAAAAGATGAACTACCAAATTAGCCAACTGGTGAATATCCTTCCCCAATCCTCTTCTGTCCTTATACACATGAGATAAGATCCCCATATATAACATGCTAAGAGTATCAGCAACCATATTAGCTTTACCTATATGATAGTAAACACTCATATCATAATCCTTGAGCAATTCGAGCCACTACCTCTGCCTGAGATTCAACTCTTTCTAAGTAAACACATAAGCTCTTAGGATCTTAATAGATACCCGCGTGCACCCTATACAAATAATGGAGCCAAATTTGTAGAGCAAAAACCACAGATAATAATTCTAAGTCCTACATCAAATAATTCTTCTTATGAACTGTATGTTGCCAAGAAATGTACGCTATAACCTTGCCATGCTGCATTAGAACACAACCAAGTCCCACACGAGATGTATCACAGTAAATAATAAAATCACCAATACTATTAGGCAGGGTAAAGACCAAATCCGATGTCAACTTATCCTTCAAATTTTTCAATACTACCCTCACAAATATCAGCCCGTAAGAACTTCATGCTTTTTTGAGTCAACTTGGTCAATGTAGTAGTAATAGAAGAAAAACTCTCCATAAATATCCTATAATACCCGGCCAAGCCCAAAGAGCTCTGAATATCGGTTGGAGTCATAGGTCTAGGCCACTTCTTTACCACCTTAACCTTATGTGGATGACCCTTGATCCCTTCGCTAGAGATAATATGCCCGAGAAAAGTTACGACCTTTAACCAAAACACACACTTAGAGAACTTACCATTCCAACATTGATCCTTAAGGGTTTGCAATACAATCCAAAGGTGATTGGCATAATCCTCCCCACTCTTAAAATACACCAAGATATCATTGATTAACGCTATCACAAATAGATCCAAAATTTTCCTAAACACTAGTCCATAAGATCTATAAAAGTAGTAGGAGCATTAGTCAATCTGAATGACATAACCAGGAATTCATAGTGACCATACCGGGTTTGAAAAGTAGTTTTAGGGATATCCACCTCCCTATTCTTCAACTGATGATAGACCAAATGAAGATTAATCTTAGAAAAGCACCTAGCACCCTAAAGATGGTAAAAAAGATCATCTATTCTAGGAAGATAATACTTATTCTTCATCATCACCTTATTCAATTGATGATAATCTATACATATCCAAAGATATCCATCCTTCTTATGGATGAAAAACATAGGAGCACCCCGCAGAGAAACACTTAGGTGAATAAAGCCCTTATTAAAAAGTTCTTTCAATTGATCCTTATGCTTCTTTAGATTAGCTGAAGCCATTCTATGTGGAGGATTAGAAATAGGATAGGGATCCGGTAGAGGATTAATCCCAAAATCAATTCCCTATTAGGAGGAATGCTAGGAAAATCATCAGGAAAGACTTCGGGAGTTCATTAACCACAATGACTGATTAAAAGGAACGACCCTCCTAGTTAAAATTTTTAACCCAATAAAAATGATAAAGACACCCCTTAGAAACAAGCTTTTGGGCTCTAAGATGAGAGATAAACCTCCCTTAAAGTACTAAGGAACTCCCTTCCCATTCTATAATTAGCTCATTAGGAAATTGAAAGCTGACCCTATGGGTTTGACAATCTAGAGAGGTATAGAACAAATGGAGCCAATCTATCCCTAAAAGCACATTAAAATCAACTATATCTAATTTTATCAAATCCACCAAGGTCTCCCTATCAAAGATAGAAACCACACAACCCCTATAGACTTTTTTTCCTATAATAGAATTGCCCATTGGGGTAGACACAAAGAAACGCTCAGAAATAGAATTAGGACCAAAATAAAAGTGCACAACCATAAAGAGAAAAGATCTTTAATGTACTAATGAAAAATCAAGAGGTTCCACAGACTTCTGAAGAGTGGAAAAAGCATAGAGACGATTCCATCTAATGCCGATATCAGAAGCATCACCCTTTGGTGCTAGAGATGATGAAGTAGTAACCAAGATATTGTTAGCTCCCATAGAAATCCAAAAAGAAGGGCACTATCATTGAATATGACCTGGCTGACCATAATTAGAACATCAATTCCTCCTCTCATCATACTGACCATGATGCAACTGACTACAAAACTGACAAAAAAGATGGGGTAGGTCTGACTGAGATCTGCTATCCTGAGATTGGGCACGCTGTGCCTTAAACCACTATTATCCTAGAAATTATGATCACCAAATGACTCAGGATAAAAAGAACTAGCCATCGAATAGAAGTTAGAACTCCCCTAATTCTTCTTCTTAGACCACCGTCTACTATCTCTACCATTGTTCTTCTATCCATCACCCTACTCTGAATACCCAAACTTCTTATTCTGCGTCTTTCCCATTTCTTCCTACTTCTTCTTCTTATTCTCCTTGTTTTATGTAAAATACAAGTCTAGAAATATCCATATCATTATTCAGCATAATGACCTTACAATCCAAAATCTAGTCCTAAGAAAACTCCAAAGAAAACTTTCTCATCGTAACCCTTATGATAAACACTAAATTCAGAACATAGTGAGATAGTGGATGAAATTTCAAAGCATACTCGTTTACACTCATCCTTTCCTTCTTTAGATTACAAACTCCCCTGCCTTCACTTCCCTTAACTCCTAAAGAAAGAAATGATCAAGTAAGGCACCAAAAAAATCATCCCATAATGTTGACGCAGCATCATTACCCCTCGATTTCTCCCTCTCCTTATACTACTAATAGGCTACATCTTTCAATGAATATGCAACAAACTTTACACCCTCAAGATCAGTATCATACATAGCCCAAAATATCTTTTCCTTATCATCTACAAAACCTTAAGGATCCTTCTCAACCTTAGAGCCTATAAAGGTTGGTGGATTCAACCTCATAAACTGCCCAACTCGACTGACCTCAGAAAAAAAGAAATAAAAACCTATATCATAAGAGGGACAGACTGAGATGTCACCAACTGAGTCAATAGATAAATAGAGTGGCAAAACTCTGCATTAGAGATGTCTCTTTATGGTGACTGAACATGAGTGTCACCAACTTAAAAAGGATCAGTAGGGAACAGTGGAACTCTAAGTGGAGTAGTACAATCAGATATTGGGACCTTAGACCGAGTTTGCACTCCGTAAGTAGAGAGACTTCCCTCTACATTCCCCTTAGATGGGGTAGAAGTACCAGAAAACTTTTTTGTACTTCATATCTTTGAGGAGGCATGATCTAAAATGCAAGGAAACTAGGAGTTAGAGGAATTTCAAGACACCAGACTCCATAACCTAAAATAAGACACAAGAAAGAAAAATATTCATAAATGCCTTGTAGCCTCCACATTATATTTATGGAAAACTACATATGCATAAAAGAGACTCTACCCGATATGGCTTTATGGACACTTATAGACATTGTACCTATGCTCTTATGCCAAGCATTTTATGACCCAACCCTGAGCCTAGTCGTGTCAGGTATCTCAAGCCTATCAAAACCTGAAGACTAACCCTATCGCCTATCCAAAACATCACCCAAACAATGACAAAAAACAACCAAACATGATAAGATACGTAATTAAACATCTAGAAATTTTCTAAGAGTTAACAACAATCACTACTATAATCTTATCCACAAAAGACTCTAAATAAAACCAAACATCAATCTAAGTTGTGACATTCCCCCGACAATATAAAAAAGAATCCAAAGAAATAGTCTAAGACATAAACCAAACTAACAAGTAATAGGCCTTCCAAAAGAATGAGGCTCACCACTTCAAGTTGACTGACTGATGAATCAGAATCACCTAACACTTCATATGGAATTAAATGTGTCCTCGAGCTCTACATTTTGAAATAATGTAGTGTAATAGGATGGTTAACGGGGGGATTGCTAGCATGTAACTCAGGGGTAACTGGATAAAATAATGCCATTTCAAAACATCCAAAATAGTTTCTATGTACATGTTCACATACACACATTTACATATATAAATATATACATACATACATACATACACATATATAGTGTCGAGATAGGTAACGAGGATTAGAATGATATTTAAAATAATTAACCTGGACAGTGTAGCTCTTTCATCATAAAAATACCTATGGGCTATATGGGTCCAGCTCCCCCTACCAGAAGGGCCTTGATACATGCATTTTATTATTTTGTTTCCATAATTAGGGTGAACTATTTAAATCTTTGTTTAGGGTTTTCTTGAGAGTTCGGAACATTGAGTTTTAAGAATATACTTTGATATTTTCTCTCTCTACTTTTGGGTTGAGAAAGAAATTCCTTTGAAGAGATTATATTTATTATTTTGGGATTTCCTTTGTAATTTAATCTGAGAATCTCTAGTTTATATTCATATTGTGGTAAGTTTATCTTTCAAAGCACGAATTTATCTAGTTGCTTCGATTTTTAAGTCATGAGCGTCTAAATTCCTTTAACCTAAATTGTTGAATCTAGGGTTAGGTCTTGATAAGGTGCTGAGTGATCAGGATTCGAAAGGTGGTAGGACTTCTTGATAATTCTGAGGTTAAAATTAACGTCTGCTGGTTGCAAACAATAGGTAAAACCTACTTTGATTTGCCTGAGAAAGAAATCAAATATAGAGGGAAGTTAATTATCAACAAGGACTTGAAAACATTCTATTTAATAATCAACAATGTAACAAGGTTGGTTAACCTGAGGTAAAATCTGGACAACTAAAATAAATTCTCTAAGTCTGAGAGGATTAGGTAATTAAATTCTTAAATAGTTCGAGAGACATTTAAGCATAACTTTAATAAAGATAACTTGTTGTCGTACCTACCGTGAGAATCCTGAACCACTAGTAGTATCTGTCAAGTACCGAAATCCCTAGTGAACATATTTCTGGTTTTCCATAAACACTTGATTACAAATATTTAAACTAAAGTGAGCATAAATTGTTTGTTAACTAAAAAACCACCTTTTCTGGAAACATCCAACTATCAGTTGATTAATTTGCAAATGACTTGCATTCACACCATATTCCCTATGGGATTCGACCCCAACCTAGTTGGGTTTTATATTGACAATGATCGCTTACATTCTTATTAAGAGGTGTAGTTTGAGAGATATCAATGTACCATAATTTGAAAGAGATCTACTGGTGGAATAACATGAAGGTGGATGTGGCAAATTTTATAGCCAAGTGTGTGCTTTGTCAGCAAGTGAATGTGGAGCACTTAATGCCTAGTGGTTTGTCTCAAGATATTAAATCGCCTATGTGGAAATAGGAAGTGATTAATATGGATTTCATTACCGATCTTTTGTGGTCTCACTAGCAGATTGATTCGATTTGGGTCATTATGGATAGGATGACCAAGTCCGCTCATTTTCTACTAGTGAAGACTAACTATTTGACATAAGACTATGTTAATCTTTTTATTCAGGTGATCATGAAGGTGCATGGTGCTCTAGTCTCTATGATATCGGATCGAGGTACACAGTTCTCATATCAATTTTGGAGGTCACTTCAGAGAGGTTTAGGGACTAAGGGGGACCTTAGCACCGCTTTTTATCCTCAAATGGATGGTCAAGTGGAACAGATGATACAAACATTTGAGGATATGCTAAGGTCCTGTGTCATCAACTTTGGTGGTATCTAGGTTGATCATTTTTTGTGTGTAGATTTTTCATATAACAATAGCTATCATTCCAACATCCAGATGGCTCCGTTTAGGACCTTTTATGGTAGGAGGTATAGGTATCCTATTGGGTGGTTTGAGGTTGGTGAGAATAGGTTGTACGGTGATGTTGGGCGTATTTATACGTCTAAGCACCATAAGTTACCCATGTTTTAGCTTAGTTTTGAGGATTAAATATATAATTCCTGTACTTTTAGTCTATTTTCCTCTAAGTGAGCTAACCTATGTGATTAGCATGTTTTTCTAGGACTAATGATGAAGATTTCAGCACTTTGTGGACTTGTGGGCAGCAAAGAAAAACTTCACATTAGAGGGAAGGCAGCTTTTGGACTGAGAGTGATGCATGGGAACTTATTCCCGAGAAAACCAGTATTTTTAAAGACTTAAGGATGCAGTAGTAACTTATTAGACAAGGATGCTATTAAAAACCTTATTTCTGAATTTTTCAGCATCATTATCATTATTCATTATTCAGTTTTTAGATTCTGTAATAGTTTTGAGAACAGAGAACACGGCTTAGACTTGGGTAACGGATAGAGGGCAAAACATCATCCTCTATTTGACGCTAAAATCACTTCCATCGCCAAGATTGTTCTAGGTTGTGGTATGATGATTATATCTACTTTGACTTTCGTTGTATCCATGAGTAGCTAAACTTCTCTGTTAGGGTTATGAAAACCTCATAAGATACCATCTATTAACTATGAGTTTGTGAATTATTGATGTGTATGCTACTTATATCATTACTCTCTTCGTTTTAATTGAATTCTTATGGTTTAAAACATAGGGAATACACCATTATAGCATTAACTTGTTCGAGAGAAAAGTTACATGTTTGGAAAAGAGAGTGTGATAAGGAAATAGGGCTTCCAACCTCTATTTACATGTTAATGCCTTAACCGGATTAACTTCTAGGAGATTTCGTACCATTAGTATACACTTTAGGCTCGAGAGAGCTAAAGTGAAATAAATCCTTGATGGTTGAGAAACACTTGGATTTAGAATTAGAATACGATTCTCTATAAGTGCATGCATGTCTAAATTCCGCATTACTCATAGTTAATAGAGAAGTAGAACTTACAAGGTGGACATAACCCTAACTTATTATTCTCTGTGATTAAATCTTACTAAATACATCATCTCATTCATTATTTTGATACTATTAGTTCACACATAAATCAAACCCCCCTTTTTCTTGGAATTTTCGACCAAAAGTCTACTGATTATTGCAATACTTAGTGACCAGAGTATTCCCTATGGGATTCGACACCCAAACCAGTTGGGTTCTATATTTGATAGCGACCGCTTACACTTTCTAACGAGAGCTGTAATTTGGGCGTATCAAATTTTGGCGCCGTTGCCGGGGAATAGGTTGTCAACTAAGTTTGTGATATTTAATAGACCCTTTGGTCAAAGATTCTATGCTTTTACTTTTTATTTGTTGTTTTTGTTTTGTTCAGGTTTAGTGGAGTGCATGCCAAATACACGAAGTTCTGGTCAGCCATTATTACCTCTAAATCCTGAACCACATCTTATCGGCAGAATGGATGCACAAAGAGACATTGAAAGAAGGGCTGCTCAACTGGAGCAAGATAGATTAGTTGCATTGGCAGCTACGCAAGTACATCAACAGAATGCTGATAACCCAGGTCACGCAATAAATCCTGATGATGAGGACCTGGGTTTTGATGAGTTACTAAATCCAAGGCGTACAGATGAGGTTGCGGCACCTGTGAATAGGAGAGATCATCAAGCTAGAATAAGACCTGAATGTCGGGCTATGCAGGTACCTTTTGATGATGATAATGATGATCTGGATGGGGCTGGTGACACAGGGGCTATTATTCCTCCGCCCTTGGAACCTGGAGCCAATTTCAATATCACTAGCACCATGATTCAGCTATTGTAGCTCAAGGGGTTATTTGGTGGACTTGCAGGCGATGATCCGAATATGCATCTGATTAATTTTATCTCAATATGCAAAGCGTTTGACAATCCAGGGGTTGGACAGAATGCGATCCGACTATGCTTATTTCTATTGTCTCTATCTGGAGAGGCAGCTCTATGGTTAAACGGGCTAACTCCTGACTCTATTACCAATTGGAGGCAACTGAAAGACGCTTTCCCAGAAAGGTTCTTTCCGCCATCAAAGAGAGCAAAATTAAGAGATGAGATAAGCAATTTCAGACAGCTTCCAACTGAAGCTCTCCACGAGACATGGGAGAGGTTCAAGAAGAAGCTTATGCGGTGCCCAAATCATCAGATGACCAATGTCCACTTGATGGAAATATTATACAGGGCTTTGAACTCAGTGACAAAGCCAGTGGTCGATAATGCTGCGGGTGGGTCATTCATGGACCTTAATTTTATTGAGGCAAGTGATATGCTGGATCGTATGACAAAGCAGAGTAGAGCTTGGCATACCAGGGATTCTGAGGTAGCAAGCTCTACTGTATCTATTGGCTTGATAGCAGAACAGAGGCGAAGAGAAGAGGAACGTGACCAGGATATGGCTTACATGAAAACACAGATGGACCTTCTTACCAAGCATTTATTATCAGGGAAGATAGAAAAAGTCAATGCTGTTGTATCAAAGGGAAGATATGACTCCAATTCTGAGGAGGAAGCAAATTACTTGAATAATTAGGGGGTTTCTAAGGCAATGCCCAAGGAAACCAAGGTCAGAATTATTATGATAAATTCGGATACAAGGACCGAGACCAAGGGCGTTGGAAGAATAAGACTGACAGGAGTGGTTTGTATGTTCCTCCTGGAAATCGTGAAGCTGCTGCATCTGGTTCTGGAAAGATGTCCATGGAGGACATGATGGCTAAGCTGTTGAAAGGAGTGGAGGCAACCAACACGGGAGTAACTGAGGTAAAAAATGATTTTTCCTCAATGAAGCAATTGGTTGACTCGCATTCCACTTCAATAAAACAGCTGGAACAACAAATGAGTCAACTATCAGCGGCATTCAATTAAAGAAAAGCTGGCACTTTACCTAGTGACACTGTGCAAAATCCAAGGAGAGATGGATCAAGTTTGGCTATTAACACTAGGAGTGGTAAGGTGCTGGAAAATCCATCCAAGGGCAAGCCAGTGGTTGATGATATAGAAGAGATTGTTATTGAATTAGATTGTGATAATTCTATAGAAGTTGAAAATCAGAATGAGAATGTTCATGATACTACACCTAGAGGTCAGCAGTCTGAAAAGATTGATAATGGGAAGCAGCATAAAAAGGAAGTGGTGGAGAAAAATCTTCCAAATCCACCACCACCTTTTCCTCAGAGACTAAAAAAGAAGGCTAATGACACCAGGTTCAGTAAATTCATGGCTATGCTGAAGCAGCTGACTATTAATGTGCCTTTGGTGGAGGCACTGGAGCAAATTCCAGGGTACGCCAAATTCATGAAGGACCTTTTGACAAAGAAAAGGGTAGCAAGCTATGATCTGGCAGATAATTTTCATCATTGCAGTGCAATTGCCACGAGGTATTTAGTACAAAAGAAGGAAGATCCAGGTGCTTTCACTATTCCTTGCATGGTTGGATCTTTAAACTTTGCTAAGGTTTTATGTGATTTAGGGGCTAGCATTAATTTGATGCCACTAGCCATCTATAGACAGTTGGGGTTGGGCGATCCTACACCAACCAACATGCGGCTTGTAATGGTAGATAGGTCGGTAAAATGACCTATTGGTATCTTGCATGATGTATTAGTGAAGGTTTCTACTTTCATTTTTCCTGGAGACTTTGTTATTCTGGACTGTGAGGTGGATTTTGAGGTGCCCATAATCTTGGGTTGACCTTTCCTCGCAACAGGAAGTGTGCTTATTGATTTATGAGCAAATGAGCTTTTAATTCAGATGAATGAAGAAGTGGTATGTTTTGATGTAAGCAAATCAATGAAGCATCCCAAAGATATGAATGTATTTTCTATAGCTGATGTTTATCATGAGGATGATAAGGAATTATCGTTAGAGAAGTAGCTTACTGTTGAGCCATTGGCTGCTATGCTTTTGAACTTTGAGCATGAGGATGTTGAAGAGTACGAAGAAACTATCTATGTTTTGACAGGAATGGGGTCATATTCATATACCCACAAGAAGCTAGACCTCTACCTTAAGAACTGACCTTCACCACCAGCGAAGCCACCAAATATCTTGATGAAGTCTGAGTAATCGAGATAACTATGTCGTGCCGCGACAATAAATCAAGCGCTACATGGGAGGCAACCCATTATTAGGAGTTTGTTTCTCTAGGATTTTGTTTTTGATAAATAAAAGTTCAAAAAGAAGATTCGAGCCACGACCAAAACTAAGGTGCTTGGTGGGAGCCAACCCATCCTTCTAATCATTTTTGTTGTTTTTGATTAAGTGTAGGTGCAAGACGTATAAAGGAGGAGATTAATCCCAAAATTTTGATTTAAAAGCGAGCCATGATAAAGGTGGTAAGTTAGGAATGATGGAGCAAAGGCTATCAGCTAGGCATTGCCTATGCCAAACTAGGCAATGGACAAGGTATTGCCTATGCCAATATAGGAAATGCTATAGGCATTGCCTATGCCATTGCCTATGCTCACTGCCTCACATCGGCAATGGACAAGGCATTGCCTATGCCAATCTAGGAAATGCTATAGGCATTGCCTATGTTCACTGCCTCACATAGGCAATAGACAAGGCATTACCTATACCAATCTAGGCAATACCATAGGCGCCGCCTATGCTAGCATAGGCAAAGCAAAAGGCGCCGCCTACTTATACTTTTTTGCCTCCTAACCCGATTGGAAATGGATCAAAACCGACCCATGGCTAATTCTTTAAATAGATCCTCAACCTTAGAACACAATGCCATTGTTTTCTCAACCTAGGCTCCGCCCAAGCTCTCATATTCTCTCCAAGTTTTTTTTTGTTCTCATTTATTCTTGCAAGCTCATCTTCCCGATCCATCACCAAGTAAGTTATTCTTTTATATTCTGTAGTTGTTGCAATGATACACTTATAATGGTTTATTAGATTTTGATGTGGTACTTGGTGATAAGAATATGGATGGGTTGTTATGATGCATATCATTGAGTGAAAGGATTCTTGTGGGTATTCTTGACTTTACTCCGACTTGTATTAATTGGTATTCACTGTCATATTTTTTCTTATGGAGTCGAATTTGTAAAGTAATGCATAATCTTAAACGTTGTAAGCTTGAATGTTTGAATGACTCATTCATTGAGGTACTAATTATGATTGACCACAAGCATAAAATGGTGTGATTATTTCTATGCAATAACCTGATAAGATCTCTATGTGGTAGTCTTGTTCAAAAAGTTCATTAATCTATTGAAATAAAGTTGGAAAGGATAGTCAAGATTACATGAAAGTATGACTGCGCTAAACATATTGTTGGAACATACTGCCAAGTTGGAAAGGATAGTCAAGATTACATGAAAGTATGACTACGCTGAACATGTTGTTGGAACATACCGCCTAAATGTATGTCGATGAAGTCTGAGTAATCGACATTACTCACTTAATTAGTCTGTGCCAAAAAATTAAGTGTGGGGTGGTGCCATCACTATTTGTTGTTCGATTATAGTGAATCTTCCGAGATGAAACTAACATGACTCTATTGTGATCTCAGGTAGAATGGCCCGAAAAGGACGACAAGGAAATGAAAAAGTGTCCATGATAACGCTCAATCTACAGCTCTTGTGAGTGTAAAACGGTCGTTAACAAATATAGAACCCAACCTGGGTTGGGTGTCGATCCCACAGGGAATAGCTTGGCCAACAAGTAAGTAAAATTAATAGACTTTTGGTGCAAGTCTCGTAAGAAGGGGGGAGTCTTGTCGTGCAAGTAAAGTAAACAAATGATGAAAATAATAAAGTAAAGAGAGAGATTGTTACGTTGGTTGTAAGAAATGAGAATTGAAGCGTTGGGGTTATGTCCACCTTCTGAGGTATACGTCTCTATTGGCTATGAGTGTGTAGAGTCTTGATATGCAATTTCTTATAGAGAATTGTAGTCGATGGTAAATCCAAGCGTCTCTCGTCCTAAACAAGGACTATTTCACTTTAACTCTCTCGAGCTTAAAGTGTGTCTAACGGTACGAATTCTCCAAGAGGTTAGTCCAGTTACGGCACTAGCTTTTGAATAGGAAAGGGTGTCCTACTACCTTGATATTATCTCTTTTCCAGACAAATAACCTTTCTCTCGAACAAGTTAAATGTTAGACTGGCGTATTCTTGCGTTTGCAACCGCAAAGAATATAGATTAAGATGAAGAGAATAATGATATAAGCAATATACGTGTCACGAACTCACAAACTCACAGCAATATATAGTATCTCATTCGGCTTCCATAACCCCAACAGAGAGGTTTAGTTACCCATGAATGCGAAGGAGATCACGATTGACATTGTTATTATATCACAATATTGAGTAATGGCGTGTAGATCAAGTGATAGGCGTGAGGAGTGATTCCTTAGCAAGTAACGTTTCTCTTGTTGCGGAAATTAAGAATTGAATAGATGAATAGAAGAAGAAAAATAGAATTAATGGAAAGATTAGAAGAGTTGTAGAATTGTTGTGGTGGAAGAAGAGAGGGATGGAAGAAGATTAATTGTTGAAGTAAGTGAAGAATGAATAGTTGAAGAATGTCAGAAGATGAATAAAAATCTCTAGCATGATAGGGTATTTATAATACCCATATCCTACTTCTACTAAGCTAAGGAAATAAATAACCAAATCCTACTAGACTAATGAAATCCTTAACCCTAAATGTACTAGGTTAAGGTAACATTATCATAATCCAAATAAAATAATGAAATACATAACCTAATTGTATTAGGTTAATGTATCATTGTCAAAATCCAGCTTTGTGTCTGTAAGTTCCCAAAGTCTTCAGAAATGCTGTTTTAGCCCGGGACAGATTTTCCATGCAGCAGATTTGGTCCTTTAGGCGTCCAACTTCCTTCTCCTTCATTCATGAGCTTTCTTTTGCGTCAAGTAAGCCATAAAATGCTGTATTTTGCATCATTTATACCTGAAACTTTCCTAATCATGTTCGTTAGCTCATTTACAGGAAAAAGGACTAAAAGTGCATGAAATAGATAATTTGTTCTCAAAACTAGGCTAAAATATGGGCAAAATATATTGATATAGGCGTGTAAATTCGCCTATCATCAACACCCCACACTTAGAGCTTTGTTCTTCCTCGAACAACATATCATGTCCTTCTAAGCATCAACTTAAGGTTTTTACAGCAACAACACAAAACATTCTTCAAGACAAGCACAACAATTCTTAACAAAGAGTAGCTTTCCGATCATTAGTAGAAATAGTTTAACCTCAAGCATAGACTCGTGATGGTGATCAATTCGCATGCAAACGTTAAATTACATAGAATCATATACAACTATCCAAAACTCATCAACCATGTGTGTCTCACAATATAGTACCCATAATCACTCACAAATATAGCATATTTTTCACACATGGGTATCGAAATGTCCTTTCTCTCACTCTCACAAAGAATTCATATGTAGCAACTGATGACCATAAGCTTGCCCTTAATGTAGCACTCCACTAAATGTTGGAATGTTAAGATGAGGATCAAGTAGGTCTTTTGATGGTTGTAATGTAGGCTAAGGGACGGGTAGGACTATTTTGGCCAAGAATAGTGACTAAGCTCCTAAGCGCTTTAATACATCACTTTGTATCATTGACACTTTTTTCTTTCAACCTTTCTTCTTTCTTTTATTCTACCACCCTTGTTCTCCTCTTTTGTTTTTCAATTTTAAGAACAACTCACTTTTCAGCTTTCTTTTCCTTTTTTTTTTCACAACATACCTCTTATGATAGCACTTTCTTTTCCACAACACATTCAAGCACCATTACAATTTATAGCATCATACTTACCCAATTTCCTCTTATGTTGTCACATGACTTTTTTAATTTAAAGCACTTAGGAATTTGGATCAAATTACGGTCTTGAAAAAAATGGATTAGGCTTACATACGAGGTTGTCAAAGAAATAGGCTAAAGGCTCAAAAGGGTTTAACTAGGGATGATGTCCATGGGTAGGTAAAACTGAAGGTAAACAAATATAGGTTGCCAAAGAAATGCCTAAATCATATCCTAACTTACACTCCTTATTTTCGCTTTGCATACATACCAGGCAAGTTCTAGCATCACCCACAATCATAGAATATACGATTAATTTAACACACACAAGGAACATGGTCGACTTGATTGGATGTAATATAGACTCTCGACCCAACAAGTGAAGGAATTGAATCACACAATATCAGATAATGAGTCACAACTAGAGCCTAAACATCTCAATAGTCACAATTGTAGCACATACTCTTGTTATAATCTCATGCTGCCTATCAAAATAATTTCATACGAAGCTAGAAAAAATTTGACTCCTAAAAACTAAAAAAAACGTCAAACGAAAAAAAAATGGACTCACAAAAACAAAGTAAACAAACAAACATACAAACATAGGTGCAAACAGAGAAGTATAGGATGCAATACCGCCACCCCACACTTAAACGGGACACTGCCCTCAGTGGAAAATAAATTCGAAGAACCTGGTCAGTAGGACTCTTCCTCAATGTCGAGGGTCAGACCCCCTTCGTCGGAATCATCATAAGAGTCATCGTCAGAGTTCTCATCCTCGTCGGAATCAGGCAAGCATCTATCATCATCAGTCGGCACATCATCGTCTAGAGGTTCCTCAAAGTATATGCCCACTCCACACATCTCCCGTGCATGCATGTTCATTGGGTAGTCGTGGTCCAGCTGTTGGAGCTCTTCAGCAGTTGGAATATGTCCACCACTCATCATAGTGAATCGTGTCATGCCATAGAGATGACGGAAGAAACTCTCATCACGAGCATGTCTCTCCGCAATAGTAAGGTTGACTCCATGAGTTGTTTCAGCATCTTTGACCTTGGTGAGGTCAACCTTCTTTGGGTTATGTGGGAGTTTGTGGTCAGCTGGTTCCTCTTCGATATCCTTCTTCCGCAACATTGCTGTCAATAAATTGCCGAATGTGAAATGGGACCTTTTGTGGAGTCTGGCCTTCCTCATGGTAGATCGAATGATTGCCCCAAAGTTGACAGGGACATTCGTCATCAAATCATAGACCAAACACACTCTATCTCTCGATATCTTGGTGTATTAAGTCCCAGGAATAAGACATGAGTTGACAATGCGCATCCAGATTCTTGCTTCCCTATTCAGTGGAGCATAGGGGAAGGTGTTGTGTCGGCCTGTTTCTTTATGTCTGCCCCACCTTGCCATTGATCTACTTCCACAAAGCATGTGTCGTATCGCTCTATAGGGAGACCTGCTGTACAGCTCTTTGAATGGTGCTGTGTCGATCGAAGGTAAGCCAAGAAAAGAGTTGATCCAATCCGCGGTGAGCTGTAACACTTGGCCCCGAATTTTAACTTCGTTGCTTGTTGTGTTCGGCGACCAGTTGGCATAAAACTCTCTTGTCAGATCAAGATTACACTCTCCCATGTCGCGGAAGATGAAATCCAGTTTCAAAGCCATTATTTTTGCCAACATTCGCGGCTCCTTCTTCGCTAAGGTCTCCTTGTTGATCAAGTCGACGTGCACATACTTTCTTTCTTTGTTGCTGCTTTACCATGCTTTGGCTTCTTCCTCAAGAACCCATTTTATTCCGAACATTCTGCGTGGTAGGTGTGCTGAGGATGATTCTCCTTGGTCTTTTCGACTTCTCTTCTTGCCTTTTTGGGAAGTGGTCGCCTTCTTCTTGCCTTGCCTCGCTTTAGGTGCCATTGTACCTGACACTAGAAATAATGTAAGTTGTAGCACAATCTCACTTGATACAATCTATATGCAGGCACTAGGGGTACCACCCCACACTTAATTTTGTTACGCAAATCAGTGAGGTGAAAGTAGTCGATTTACTCAGATTTCGTCGACATACGTTTTAGGATTGTATTCTGACAAGAAAATTAGCATTGCATCACCTATTTGCAGCCATTGGACTACTTTCATGGTAGATATAGCAACACTATGACATAGGGGTTACCACATGGAATCATTATTCTTACAACAAGCACAACCTCCTAAGTCGATAAGTACTATACTCTTATCCCGATGGTCGGGATAGTCTAACATGTAAGCATCCAAAAAACCATTTTAAGCAATATTCATAGCCATATCAATTCCACAAATATCATAACAATGCTCTTGAAACCAAATTCAAGTCGGAAACAAGTCAAGAATTCCCTACGTTAATGTTCACTCACATGATTTTGCAACAACAATCCAAACACATAAACATCACGAACAATCTTATATGATTTAGCAATTCATAATAAACATGGCAACGTAGTACTTACGATAAATAAATGAAGTATAAGAGAGTACTTACTTGCCTGAAACTTGTGGAGATGGTTTTGTGAATTGGAGGAGCAAAAGAAGAAAATTTTGAGAGGATTTGGAAGATTATGCGGCGCCCTTAGGGTATTTTCTAATGTGGTTGTGTTATTAAACTAAGTCCCCTTTATATAGGAAGAGTATGGGTCGGGTTATGACCCATTTACAATCGGATTTGGAGACAAAAACACCATATATGCGACGCATAATACTCGGCATATCAATAACATATGCGGCGCATTGTCTATGGCATAATAGGACATATGCGCCGCATAGTCTATAGCATTTGTAGACATATGCGCCGCATAGTCTATGGCACATGAGATACTGAGACCAAATGCCATAGCATAGGAGGCGCATAGTCAAAAGCATACCTAGGAATAGGGGGCGCATAGTGTATAGCACACTAGATTCCGAGACCTTAGGCTATAGGATAGGTTGTGCATCGTTCGTGGCCTAGTTTTACCAAGGCTTAGCCTTCCTCGAAGCCTATTTTGCCATGACCGTTCCTATCTTACCAACTTTACCATACAATGCATCCAAATCATCAATTGAAATCGATCTCCTCATTGAATACTTCTTGCACCAATATTTGCTCAAAACAAATGAAAACGATTAGTACGATGGGTTGCCTCCCACCAAGTGCCTTAGTTTTGGTCGTGGCACGACTTTTATTTTTGGATTTTCATTAATCAAAAACAAAATAAGTACTGAAAAGCGATAAAGTGTTAAAACGATAAAATGATAAAACGATGGGTTGCCTCCCATCTAGCGCCTTATTTATTGTCGTGGCTCGACGTAGTAATCTCGAGTACTTAGACTTCGTCGAGATAAGTGATGGCCATGTCATTCATCGAGTCAAGAGGACTGATATATGGCTTAACACGTTGACCATTCACTTTGAAGACAACACCCTTATTGCCTTCCAATTCGACTACTCCAGACGAGTAGACTTGGATAACCTTAAATGGACCAGACCACTTCGATCTTAACTTACCTGGGAAGAGCTTGAATCTGGAGTTAAAGAGTAGTACCATGTCACACTTTTGGAAGTTTCCTCGAACAATCCTCTAATCATGATACTTCTTCATCCGCTCCTTGTATAAATCCGATCGTTCATATGCATGGAGACGGAATTCATCTAGTTCGTTCAGCTGCTCCAACCTCAGATTCTTCACATCATCCCAATTCAAGTTCAATTGCTTTAATGCCCACAATGCCTTGTGCTCTAGTTCGATGGGTAGATGACAAGCCTTCCCATAAACTAGCTGATAAGGTGACATACCAATGGGTGTCTTGAATGCAGTCCTATACGCCCATAGTGCATCATCTAGCTTTCAAGACCAATCCTTCCTATTTGCATTAACCGTCTTAGCAAGGATTTTCTTGATCTCACGATTGGAAACCTCAACTTGTCCACTAGTTTGGGGATGATAAGGCGTAGCTACCTTGTGTTGTTTGACACCATACTTGGCCAATACAGATTTGAATAACTTGTTGCAAAAGTGAGATCCTCCATCACTTATGATAGTACGAGGTACTCCAAAGCGAGAGAAGATATTCTTCTTTAAGAACGCTACAACACGCTTTCCTTCATTGTCGGCCAATGCTACAGCTTCAACCCATTTCGAAAAATAATCCACAGCAACCAAGATGTACGTCATTCCAAACGAATTCACGAATGGTCCCATGAAATCAATACCCCACACATCAAAGAGTTCTACCTCACGAATTTTGGACATGGGCATTTCATGGTGTTTTGAAATAGCACCTTGACGTTGGCATTGGTCACACCTTCTCACATAGTCGTATGCATCTCTGAATATCGAAGGCCAATAATATCCACTTTGCAATACTTTTCTTGCCGTTCGATTGCCTGCATGATGTCCTCCAACTTGCGAAGTGTGGCATGCTTCCAATATAGTAGGCACTTCTTCATGGGATATACATCGTCGAATGATACCATCAGCGCATCTTCGAAACAAATAAGGTTCATCCCAATAGTAGTGCTGAACGTCATGCATAAACTTCCTCCTTTGGTGGTAAGATAAATTGGCGGGTAGCACATTACTCACCACGAAATTTGCAAAGTCGGCATACCATGGTAATTTCTCCATTGTTGTCGCTAATATCTCCTCGTCAGGGAATGCATCATCAATCTGAATTCCAGGTTGCTCCACTTGCTCATTCTCAAGTCTAGATAGGTGATAAGCCACTTGGTTCTCGCAACCCCTTCTATCTTTGACTTCGAAATCAAACTCTTGCAGCAGCAACACCCATCGAATCAACCTTGGTTTTGCATCCTTCTTCGTCTAGATACCTAAGAGCTGCATGGTCTGTATGAACGATCACCTTAGTACCCAATAGATAGACGCGAAACTTCTCAAACGCATACACAGCCGCTAGGAGCTCTTGTTCAGTAACAGTGTAGTTCCTTTGGGCTTCATTTAGGACCTTACTTGCATAGTAGATAGGATGAAATAGTTTCTCCTTTCTCTGTCCAAGAACAGCACCAACGGCTACACCACTAGCATCACACATGACTTTGAACGGAAGCGTCCAATCTGGTGCTACCATGATAGGGGCTTCAATGAGTTTTCATTTAAGGCATTCGAATGCTTTTAAGAAATCGTCATTAAAGTCAAAATTCGCATCTTTCTCCAGTAGTTTGCATAATGGACTAGAAATTTTAGAGAAGTCTTTGATGAATCTATGATAGAACCCAGCATGGCCAAGAAAACTACGAACTCCCTTCACCAAAATTGGAGGCGGTAGCTTCTCAATTACCTCTATTTTTGCGCGATCAACCTCTATTACTCTTTCAGGGATCTTGTGCCTAAGAACGATTCCTTCTTTTACCATGAAGTGGCACTTCTCCCAATTCAGCACAAGGTTAAACTCTACACATCTTTGCAATGGCATGCTCAAGTTTGCCAAGCACGCTTCAAAGGACTCACCAACAACTGAAAAGTCGTCCATAAATACCTCCAAAGTGTCTTCAACCATATCAGAGAAAATAGACATCATACAACATTGAAAGGTGGCTGGGGCATTACATAGGCCAAATGGCATGCGTTTGAAGGCAAACGTACCATATGGGCATGTAAACGTTGTCTTCTCTTGGTCTTCAGGAGCAATACAAATCTGATTATAACCTGAATAACCATCCAAGAAGCAAAACCATCCTTTCCCCGCTAATCGATCTAACATTTGGTCCATAAATGGCATGGGGAAGTGATCCTTGAGCGTCCAAGAATTCAGCTTGCGGTAGTCCATGCATACTCTCCATCCAGTAACGGGCCTGAGTGGAATAAGCTCATTCTTTGTATTCGCGACCACCGACATACCTCCTTTCTTGGGAACACATTGTACAGGACTTACCCATGTACTATCAGAGATAGGATATACAACTCCTGCGTCTAACCACTTGATAATCTCCTTCTTCACCACTTCTTGCATTGGTGGGTTTAAACGCCTTTGATGTTCAATGGTGGGTATGCACTTTTCTTGAAGCTGAATTTTATGTGTCCAAATCGCAGGTGGAATACCAATAATATCCGCAATGGTCCATCCAATAGCTCTAATATACTTGCGTAAGGTTGCAATAAGAGCTGCAACTTGTTGTTCACCCAAATCGGCTGCCACTATGACTGGAAGAGTGTTTCCGCTTCCTAAGAATGCGTACTTCAAATGGCTTTGCAGCTCCTTCAATTCTAACGTGGGTGGTTCTTCAATTGATGGCTTAGCTGGTGGTGTGGGTCAATTCTTGAGATCAAGATCCAGCTTCTTGGGAGTATAGCGATATGTCCCTAATCCCGTTAGAGCATAAATATCATCTTCAGAAATTTCAGCATCATCATTCTCTCATTTCATGAGCAAAACCTCAAGAGGATCATCAAGAATTTGCTCTTCTGCAAGTAACTTTTTCTCATCATCAAAGACAACATCAGCCACAAAAAATACACTTAGTTCTTTGGGTTGCTTCATTGATTTGCAAACATCAAAGCGAACCACTTCGTCATTTATTCGAAATGAAAGCTCATTAGCTCTCAAATCTATGAGCACACTTCCCGTAGCAAGGAAAGGGCGTCCCAAGATTATGGGAACCTCTGAATCTGCTTCACAATCCAAGATGACAAAGTCTGCTGGAAAGATAAATGAAGAAACCTTTATCAAGACATCGTATAGAATACCAACTGGTCGTTTTACCGACCTATCCGCCATAACAAGCCTCATATTAGTTGGTGTAGGATCTCCTAACCCCAACTTCTTGTAGATCGATAATGGCATCAAGTTGATTCTGGCTCCTAAGTCACACAATGCTTTGGCAAAGTTCAAAGATCCGACGGTTCAAGGAATAGTGAAAGCTCCGGGGTCGGCCTTCTTCTGAACTATCGATCGGGTAGCAATTGCACTACAATGATTCACATCATCCTTCAGCTCATAACTTGCTGCCCTCTTTTTAGTCAAAATATCTTTCATAAACTTCGCATACCCAGGCATTTGTTCAAGTTCCTCTACCAATGGAACATTAATGGTCAGTTGCTTCAACATAGCCATAAATTTGCTGAACTTAGTGTCATGGGCCACCTTCTTCAATCTTTGGGGAAAAGATGGTGGTGGGTATGAAAGTGTTCTTTCCGTGGCTTTCTTCTCCTCTTGCTTCTGTTTTTCCATTTTTTCAGGCTGCACGTCACTAGGTGTAGCGTTCTTGACGTTGGAAGTAGTGGTTGCGACGTCTTCTCCTTTTGTAACGTCACTAGGTGTAACGTCCAAGTCCGCAACTTCGTCAACTACTTGCTTGCCTTTTGCTGAAGTTTCCAGCACCTTACCACTTCTGGTAGTGATGGCCATGCATGACCCATCATTCCTTGGGTTTTGCACAGTATCGCTCGGTAAGGTGCCAGCCTTTCTTTGATTGAATGCTGCTGAAAGTTGGCTCCATTGCTGCTTTTTTTGCTTGATAGAAGTGGAATGAGAATCAAATAATTGCTTCATGGAGGACAAATCATCAATCACCTCCTTAACTCCTGCGCTCGTTGCTTCCACTTATTTCAATAACTTAGCCATCATATCTTCCATAGAATTAGATGTGGTGGTATCACGTCTACCAGGGGGAATGTACAAACCACTCTTTTCATTATTTTTCTTCCAACTACCTTGGTCTTTGCTTCCAGATTTATCATAATAGTTCCGACATTGGTTTCCTTGGGCATTCCCACGGAAACCCCTCTGATTGTTCAAGTAGTTGGCCTCCTCTTCAGAATCAGATTCGTCTCTTCCTTTCAGCGCCACTGCTTTTACTTTTTCGGTCTTCCCTGATAATAAATGCTTTGTTAGAAGATCCACTTGTGTTTTCATGTGCGCCATGTCTTGATCACGTTCTTTTTCTCTCCTTCTTTGGTCTGCAGACATGCCAATAGATAAAGTGGGGCTTGCTACCTAGAATCCCTGGTATGCCAAGCTCTACTTTGCTTTATCATGCGATCTAGCATATTGCCTGCTTGACCAAAGGTGAGGTCCATGAAAGAACCTCCAGCTGCATTATCCACCACTGGTTTAGTTACTGAATTCAAGGCTCTATACAATATCTCCATGAGGTGAACATTAGTCATGTGATGGTTTGGGCATCTTGCTAGCTTTGTCTTGAACCTCTCCCATGTTTCGTGAAGAGCTTCAGTGGGAAGCTGACGAAAGTTGCTGATTTCATCTCTCAATTGCGCCCTCTTAGATGGCGGAAAGAATCTTTCTAGGAAAGCGTCTCTCAATTGCCTCCAATTTGTAATAGAATCAGGAGTCAGCCCATTCAACCATAGTGTTGCCTCCCCAGACACAAACAATGGAAATAGACGTAATCGAATAGCATTCTGACCAACACCAGGATTGTCAAAAGACTTGCATGTAGAAATAAAGTTGATGAGATGCATATTCGGATCATCGCCTGCTAGTCCCCCAAATAATCCCTTGAGTTGCAATAACTGAATCATGGTGCTAGTGATGTTGAACTTGGCTCCGGGCGCTAATGGTGGTGGAATTATAGATCCAGTGGCTCCGGCACCATCAAGATCATCATCATCATCGTCGAAAGCTGGCTGCAAAGGTTGGCGATCATATCTATACCGAGCTTGTCGACCTCTTCTATTGGCAGGTGTTGTAGTTTCAGCAACATGCCTTTGGTTTATCAACTCGTTATCACCTAAATCTTCATCGTCATGATTTGTTGCTCGCCCAGGATTATCAATGTTTTGTTGTTGGACTTGAGCAGCGGCAAGAGCAGCTAATCTTGCTTGCTCGTGTTGAGCAGCCATCTTGTCGATTTCAGCTTGTGCTTCCATTCTTCTAATTCGTTGTGGTTCAGGATTGATTGGTAATAACGGTTGACCAGAACTTCTAGTATGGGGCATGCACTAAAGTTAAAACCTGCAAGAAACAAAAACAAAAACTAAAAGTAAAAGTACGAGAATCTTTGACCAAAGGGTCTAGTAATTATCACGAACTTAATTGACACTCGTATTCCCCGGCAATGGCGCCAATTTTTGATAACGCTCAATCTACAACTCTTGTGAGTGTAAAGCGGTCGTTAGCAAATATAGAACCCAATCTGGGTTGGGTGTCGATCCCACAGGGAATAGCTTGGCCAACAAGTAAGTAAAATTAATAGACTTTTGGTGCAAGTCTCGTAAGAAGGGGGGAGTCTTGTCGTGCAAGTAAAGTAAACAAAAGCTGAAAATAATAAAGTAAAGAGAGAGATTGTTACGTTGGTTGTAAGCAATGAGAATTGAAGCGTTGGGGTTATGTCCACCTTCTGAGGTATACGTCTCTATTGGCTATGAGTGTGTAGAGTCTTGACATGCAATTGCTTATAGAGAATTGTAGTCGATGGTAAATCCAAGCATCTCTCGACCTAAACAAGGACTATTTCACTTTAACTCTCTCGAGCTTAAAGCGTGTCTAACGGTACGAATTCTCCAAGAGGTTAGTCCAGTTACGGCACTAGCTTTTTAATAGGAAAGGGTGTCCTACTACCTTGACATTATCTCTTTTCCAGACAAATAACCTTTCTCTCGAACAAGTTAAATGTTAGACTGGCGTATTCTTGCGTTTGCAACCGCAAAGAATGTAGATTAAGATGAAGAGAATAATGATATAAGCAATATACGTGTCACGAACTCACAAACTCACAGCAATAGATAGTATCTCATTCGGCTTCCATAACCCCAACAGAGAGGTTTAGTTACCCATGAATGCGAAGGAGATCACGATTGACATTGTTATTATATCACAATATTGAGTAATGGCGTGTATATCAAGTGATAGGAGTGAGGCGTGATTCCTTAGCAAGTTACGTTTCTCTTGTTGCGGAAATTAAGAATTAAATAGATGAATAGAAGAAGAAAAATAGAATTAATGGAAAGATTAGAAGAGTTGTAGAATTGTTGTGGTGGAAGAAGAGAGGGATGGAAGAAGATTAATTGTTGAAGTAAGTGAAGAATGAATAGTTGAAGAATGTCAGAAGATGAATAAAAATCTCTAGCATGATAGGGTATTTATAATACCCATATCCTACTTCTACTAAGCTAATTAAATAAATAACCAAATCCTACTAGACTAATGAAATCCTTAACCCTAAATGTACTAGGTTAAGGTAACATTATCATAATCCAAATAAAATAATGAAATACATAACCTAATTGTATTAGGTTAATGTATCATTGTCAAAATCCAGCTTTGTGTCTGTAAGTCCCCAAAGTCTTCAGAAATGCTGTTTTAGCCCGGGATAAATTTTCCATGCAGCAGATTTGGTCCTTTAGGCGTCCAAATTCCTTCTCCTTCATTCATGAGCTTTCTTTTGCGTCAAGTAAGCCATAAAATGTTGTATTTTGCATCATTTATACCTGAAACTTTCCTAATCATGTTCGTTAGCTCATTTACAGGAAAAAGGACTAAAACTGCATGAAATAGATAATTTGTTCTCAAAACTAGGCTAAAATATGGGCAAAATATATTGATATAGGCGTGTAAATTCGCCTATCATTAGTCCACCTCACAAAAAGGTGAGAAAACGTCAAGAAAAGACAAAGCTGAGTCCTCCTCTCTGCAAGTGCCTCGACTAACCTTTTGGTAAAGTGCCAGACTCAGATGTAGAGGAAAACTCTGATGACGACAACTCTGATGATGATTTTGACGCAGGGGGTATGACCCCAGACATAAAAGAGTAGTCCGACTAATCTGGTTTTGTTTATTTATTTCCACTGAGGGCAGTGTGTCCCGTCTAAGTGTGGGGTGCGGGTATATGTCTGCTGTATTGTACTTCTTTTCCTACATTTATTTTTGTTTGTTTGAATTAGTCGTAATTGGTTAGTTAGATTTTACATTTTTCATGAAATTATTCTGATAGACGGCATGGTATTTTAACAAGAGTTTGTGCTAAATTATTTCTATTGAGACACTTAGGCTCTATGTTGTGACTCACTGTGTGATAAATTATTGTGGTTTAATTCATTCATCTGTTGGGTCAAGAATCTATAATGCTCCCAATGAAGTTGACCACGTGCCTTGTGTGTGTGAGGTTATTGTATATTCTTTGTTGTGACTGATGCTAAAACTTGCCTGTTGTGTGTGTGAAGCAAAATAAAGAGTATTAGTTTAGGAGATTATTTAGGCATTTCTTTGGCAGCCCTGAAATTGTTTACCTTCTTTTTACCTACCTTTGTACACTGTCCTAGTGAACCCCTTTGAGCCTTTAGCTATCTTCTTTGGCAGCCTCATATGTAGCCTAATCCATTATTTTTTCAAGACCATAATTTTGATCCAAAATCTCCTAAGCGCTTTAAATTGAAGAATCAAGTTGAGTAGAGCATGTGGAAAATAAGAGACAAATGGTGAAAGTAACGCCCCAAAATGTATTGGTACTTGAGAATGTTGTGAAAAAGAGTGGCTATCATAGGGATGCTTATAAAAAAAAGAGAAAAGAAAATAAAAGAAAATAATAAAAAGGATGGGTTGTATATTCCCATCATTGTGTTTATGATTGAATAGTAAAATGGGTGAAAGGGGGTTGGTGGATGAAAGGAAGGTAGAGTGGTTGTTAAGAGTTAGTGTAAATGACATAATGTAGTGTATTAAAGTGCTTAGGGAACATAGTCACTATTTCTGGCCAAAATAGTCCTACCTGTCCCTTAGCCTACATTACAACCCATAAAGACCTATTTGATCCTAAACTTAACAGTCTGATATTAGTAGAGCATTACACTAAGGGAAAGCCTATGGTCATCAGTTGCAATATAAGAATTCTTTGTGAGAGTGAGAGCAAGGAAAGTCTTATACCCATGTTGAAAAATGCAAAAATATGAGTGATTATGGGTGATATCTTTTGTGAGCACACATGGTTGATGATTGTTGGGTAGTTTTATATGATTTTTGTAACTTAACTTGTGTATACGAATTGACCATCCTAATGAGTCTATGTTGGAGGTTGAGTTGTTTCTAGTAATGATCAAGAAACCCACTTTTGGACAACTGTACATTAGAAGGAAGACAACTTTTGGACTGAAAGTAATGTGTGAGAACTTTTTCCCGGGCAAACCCAGTATTTTTAAAGACTTAAGGATGCAGTAGCAACTTATTAGACAAGGATTTTATTTAAAACCTTATTGCTGAATTTTTCAGAATCATTATCATTATTCATTATTCAGTTTTCAGATTCTGTAATAGTTTTGAGAATAGAGAACACGGCTTAGACTTGGGTAACGGATAGAGGGCAAAACATCATCCTCTATTTGACGCTAAAATCACTTCCATCGCCAAGATTGTTCTAGGTTGTGGTATGATGATTATGTCTACTTTGATTTTCTTTGTATCCATGAGTAGCTAAACTTCTCTGTTAGGGTTATGACAACCTCGTAAGATACTATCTATTAACTATGAGTTTGTGAATTATTGATGTTTATGCTACTTATATCATTACTCTCTTTGTTTTAATTGAATTCTTATGGTTGCAAACATAGGGAATATGCCATTATAGCATTAAATTGTTCGAGAGAAAAGTTACATGTTTGGAAAAGAGAGTGTGACAAGGAAATAGGGCTTCCAACCTCTATTTACACGTTAATGCCTTAACCGGATTAACTTCTTGGAGAGTTCGTACCATTAGTATACACTTTAGGCTCGAGAGGCTAAAGTGAAATAAATCCTTGATGGTTGAGAAACACTTGGATTTTGAATTAGAATACGATTCTCTATAAGTGCATGCATGTCTAAATTCCGCATTACTCATAGTTAATAGAGAAGTAGAACTTACAAGGTGGACATAACCCTAACTTATTATTCTCTGTGATTAAATCTTACTAAATACATCATCTCATTTGTTATTTTGATACTATTAGTTCACACATAAATCAAACCCCCCTTTTTCTTGGAATTTTGGACCAAAAGTCTACTAATAATTGCAACACTTAGTAACCAGAGTATTCCCTGTAGGATTCGACACCCAACCCAGTTGGGTTCTATATTTGACAGCGACCGCTTACACTTTCTAACGAGAGCTATAATTTTGGCGTATCATACGGTCCCGACTTAGTTCACAAAGCTATGGAGAAGGTGAAGGTGATTCAGTGTCACGCCCCCAGTTTAAATTAGGTGGACAAGAACCATATAAGAATGAGTTACATGACTGGCATATATATTGTGCAGAGTTGTTATTGTTCATAAACAATGATAACGGGATATGTACAAAACAATTCTATCTCACTGAACACTCGTCTAATACAAACTATGAAACTGTGACTACGTATGACACCTATATCTGTCTATGAAGCCTCTAAGAGAAATTATAACTGTACCAAGAAAGGCAAGTGGGATAGAGCCACTACATACCCAAACTATAAATAGAAACACAATTAAATAGTACTCAATATTTATTAGCCCTGGGTATGAGAGGATCTCACCTACTACTTGATGGATACGAACAAGTGCCTAGTATAGAAGTCTGCTCTTCGATATACCTGATCCTGAATTTATTGAAATGCAGTGTATCCAAACATAGGGATGTTAGCACATATAAAATATGTACTAGTATGTAAAGCAGACAAAATAACAAGTAGATGTCTAAGGATGCTCAATGAATCAAATGATAAAATGAGTAACTGCGGATGTTTGAATACCAGAAACCCTTATACGAAGCTATAACTTGTGAGAGACGGTGACAAATACATTATATGAATGATTACCTATGCATTTACCTTATTAATTTATCATGTAACCGCTTACGAGTAAGTCATCATTATTAAGGGCCTAGTAATTTTCCTAAGTGATGTATTGTGCCTACCTTTAATATAAGTAATCATATGATGGCCCACCAAGGGAAATCTATGTCAAATGTATGACATGTGTTACCCACATACTTCTGACTATGATTTTATACATATAACTATAAATACAGTCTGATATAGGGTACGCCCCTCGTTAGGGGCTTACAATAAGGTTCTGCTCGTAGGACATATGTGCCATATATTTGCTCGAGTCAGGGGTATCCCAGCTGACTCCAAATACAAATGATGCCACAAGGTTGGGCACAACAAAATGTTTGGGCTCTCTATAATGGTCAGGTCTCGATCCTGTTTATAGAATCACGTCGAATGATATACCAAGCCAAATCTATGTACCCTCCCATTGTTAACTTTGTCAAGTAGTGCCTTATAGGCCTATGCAAGAATATCGTGATAAATTTTATTCAACCATTAAAGTAATGCTTCTCATATTCCACTAATTTCTTTACTAGTATCAAGTTATTTAAATGCTAATTCTTATTTTATTCTATAACTATATTGCTATGTTATCCAATATACTAATGTGAGTATACTATGGCCATTTATTCTAAACATATTGCATATGATAGACATGATATATGAATTCTAAGAATTACACACACGAATACAATCATATGTCGCATTATAGATATTTGACTTGACAAGAGTTAAAATAAATACTGCAGCTCCAATAAATAGACGATGAAGAATGGAGACAAGTAATTTAAAATGGAATAAAACATGAATATTGTGGCAATATTAGGCATATAGTCTTGTGTTCAACATATAGAAGGTGAAAGATTGTTCCTGTATGTCAAGTAAACCATATCGACTCTGCTATGAGAATCAAATGACTATGAGGTGTGCTGTCATAGTGAAGTTGGGTTTAGCTTGACATACCTTAAGGTTTTACTGGCTACAATAGTATTCCGAACCTTTATTCTTCCAGTCAACTGATTAAGATATCCAATAGCCAATCTAATAACTAAAAGAATAACATATATATTCATTAATGACCCGTAGATGCATTTAAGAAATTATTTCTATAATCTTATATTATGATCAAAACCAATCAGATTTCTTAACAAGAATATGAAGTGAATTCTAACTTTTTCAACTTATTCAATCCAACATTAAATCCTTTAATTGATAGGAATCCCTAAAAACCCCTCCTTTATAACAATTTCCCTTTCTCAAGAACTCATTCCAAAGAGAGTGCAAGTGTTCAATTAAACAATAGTCAATGACTAATATAACACCCCAACATATATTATGTAATTAAATCCAAGTACGGAGTGAGAAAATTATCCTTTTTGAAATTAACCCTAATTTGAAGTCTTGATAGAATTTAAGAAGTCCTTGGATAAACACTAGCTTAAGGTCGTGATGATATACGTCTCCACGTAGAAAAAACCTTCCTATCCCTTAGATCCCATTAGATTCTTCAAAGTAATTTATTTTTTTGGTGTAAAGTAGAGAAAGAGGGAAGTAAGAAATAGAGATGTAAAGAAACAGGGAGGTACGCTGGTTTTGGAAAACAAAATACTTGGAGTGAAGTGTTAATAGTGCCCTACCCCTTTAAAACTTTTGACACTAATATATATATATATATATATATATATATATATATATATATTCATTTATTTGAAATTATAAAATATTTCCCCCAGTTTCTAATAATGGTACTTTGTATAATTAAGGAGCACCCTTTAATTTACTTACCATCTTTTGACACATCACACTATACCACACAAAATACAATTCCTTATCAAGTGTGTACACTGCACTAATAATCCTTCATAGATCAAAAATTGAACTTATTTTAAGGTGTTAACTTAATTCAAAATTTTCTTAAGGTGTCACAAAATAATACAAATATATATACACACAATATAAATTTCTTTAAAAATATATATATAGCACGTAAATCGCTATAGATTAAGAGCTATACTTATCTACCATACTAAAATAATTTTTTAAAATTTATGGAGGTGTTACTTTCAGGATAGGCTTAAGGCCGCCCAAAGTATCCAAATGTCCTATACAGTTGTAAGGAGAAGGGACTTGAAGTTTGATGTAGGTGATTTGGTGTTCTTGAAGGTGTCTCTCATGAAATGAGTAATGCAGTTTGTAAGAAAAGGGAAGCTCGGTGTCCTTTATGTTGGTTCATAACATTATTTGAGGCAAGTAGGCAACGAGGGTTGTGAGTTACAGTTGCCGTTGAGTTTTGGTTCCATTTATCTGATCTTTAATGTTTTAATGATGAAAAAGTACGTAGGTGATCCTTCCTTGGCTGCTCTTTTGGAGAGTGTTGGTGTCTCAGATTCCTTATCATCTGAGGAAACCATGATTGAGATTTTAGATCATCAACTCTGTTGGTTGTGAACGAAGGACGTGTCTTGGTAAAGGTAGTATGGAGGAACCAAAAGCGTGAAGAAGCTACTTGGGAATCAAAAGAGGACATGAAGTCCAAATATCTATTCTTTTTTGCCTCTTTAAAAAATTGTGATTGAGGTATGTGTATTCCTTAACATCTTAGTTTTCTGACTCTGTTAAAGGAAATTGTAATTTCCTTGATGTCATTATTATCTGTCTTTGTTAAAGGAAAATGTGGTTGTGATTAATGTTAACACATGCTAATGAAATCCATGTCTCATAATTCAGGGATAAATGATCCTAAGGGGCGGGAGAGTGAAATACCCTGAATTTTCAGTCCTTGAAAAATTTCTATGTTTTTAAACTCACTGCCAAGATTACGACTCTCTCTATGAGTTTGGGGTTTCATTACGGGTTTTGAGGACCCATTCATAGCCAGACCATACTGTTATCCTGATGTTTATCTTATGACTACGACTAGCGTTTACAAGTTCTAAAGACTCAAAAAAAGTCTTATGGTCCCATCCGTTGCCAAACCAGTATGATGCCCAAAATATTCTGTCTTGCCTATGACTTGGATCCTACGAGTCGTAGGGTCACCTGATGAGTCGTATGGTGTTAATAGTAGGGTCACCAGAGAAGGGTCCTTCAACCACTGTCTTAACTACGACTCATGGTGTCGAGTTGTAATGTGTCCTTACGAGTTGTATAGGGACTGGTAGTCTTAGAGATGATTTTCAGCTTTTTGATTAAGGGCACTTTAGACATTTTCCTTCTTCCCTAATCATGAACCACGAATTAAACCCCTTTGTGGTATCATTATCACTATAAAAAAATTAAAATAACTTCTCAAACTCGTTCAAATCTCCAAGGTGAAGAGCACTTAGGTTATCCATGAAGTTAATCAATTAGGGCTCTCAAGGGTGATTTATCTCCACAGTTGTGATACTTTTAGGCATGTTCCTCTTCCCTAATTCTTATTTCTTGAAAAACATGTGTTTTAGATGTTTTATTTATATCGACTTAAATATGGATTTTGATATGGTTAAGGGTTTTAGAATGTTGATCCTTGAAATATTTTCCTATGATTTTTATGAGTAGTTCATACTTTAAATTGAATATTTTGAACTAAAGTGGTGCATGGGTGTGGGAATTGGAATGGGGGTTCTGGTATTCCCCCAAATTGATACTTTTGGACTTGGAATTAGTTTTAAATAATTCTATTCCCTTAACTTACTTGTGTAAACGACTTGAATTATGGATTTTGCCACACAGTTTGACTTAGTCACTTATCCTATTGTATTGCATGAATGGTCAAACAATGAATATGGAATTTAAAGGACTTTTTGGCCATGTTTTGATTTGATTTAATCCACAAAAGGGGTCGAGGCATTCCGCTAAGTTAATATGATTGTTATGGCATAGAAATAAGCTTGCAAGTGTAAGGGTGTGACGATGCCCATGGTTTGACTTAATAGTTAATTCCTTGGTTAATAAATAGGTTATATGAAATATGTTTTAAATTGGGCTTAATGTGGGTTATGTATCTAAGATGTGAAGCTGTGGGTCTTGGATGACTTATATTGGAAACAAATGTTTACCGACGTGAGGTTTGGTCTTGATGACCGTGTGCATGATTCACACTATTGATATATATTTGTATCTTGAATTAATGTGAAGTTGGGGGCATTTACTAGTCTTCCTTTATACCTCTGATTCATACGACGAACACGCACTGGGGTCCTTTTAGAAGGGGAATTGAACCCATATAGCCCGTGGCTATCTATTTGTGACAGTTAAGCTATATAGTCCAGGATAATGGTTTTCTTAATGCTAAGACTTGTTCCCTATCCCATATGATATGTTTATATATAAATGATTATGTGCATTGTTTTTGAATTATTTTTGAATATGGATCATGGAATTATTTTTATCCCTATCCCTGAGTTTTATGCTAGTGCTCAATCCACTAACCGTCTTCGGACGCTATATCCCTATGCGATATAAGGTTCATAGGAAATTCTACTTTTCATGCACAGTGTTAGGTAGATCTGCTTGATTCGTTGGTTATTTGTTATGAAGTGGTGAGCTTATATTCTCCTAAATACTTAATCATTCCATTGGTTTCTTTTCATAATTTAGAATTGAAGACTTGACATTAACATTATCATTATCATTGTCATTGTCAGGGCTGGGGCAGGTTCCGACTTAGATTATTTTTGGATTAGTAGAGGATTTATGGATATTACTGTGGATTGGTATTGCTGTTTACTAGCTTAGATGTCTTTGAGGTTATTATTTTCTATCTTGTTTTATTTTGGAATTCATCCACTACCAGGTGTGTTATGATCTATTTGACTAGGCAACGAGGTAGGTCTCCGATCCTCTGTGGACTTTAGATACCCATCATGGGCAGGCCCTGGTTTGGTTTGTGACAGAGTTGGAGATTTGAGTGAGGTCTTGTCGAGATTTCGATCTGCGTCTCTATTATTACATCAAAAATTCAAATTAAAAGTTAAAAAGATAAATGAAATTACAAAAGTCCTATCTATGCAGCTTCTTTTGACTCTTGACTTGAGTCTTTAATGCTTGCAAAAGGGATAAAATATCTGATATTTTGGATTGAACTGGAAAATAGACTCTTACCCCATGCAAAATTTGTTATTGAAGAGGAACTCAAAGATTGACTATGTTCTACAGGTGGTACTTTTGAATTTGAATTTGAACCTGAAAATCTTCACCCTATTTTTCAGGCAGTCTCCTAACTTGCAATTTCTTCAGCCTATTATCCAAGCGAGCTCTGGACTTGTAATTTCTCTACCGTATTCACCAGAATCGCTCTTGACTTGAAATTTCTTTGCCCTATTCTCTAGGAGGGCTCCTAACTTTCTATTTCTTCACCCTATTCCACGGAGGAATCCTGACATATAATTTTTTATCCTTGTTCTCCAAGTAGGCTCCTGACTTGCTATTTCTTCACCCTATACTCAACGCGGTCTTCTGACTTGTAATTTCTTAACCCTATCCCTTAGGCAGGCTATTGACTTGCAACTTCTTCACCCTGTTCTCCAGGTGGGCTCCTAACTTGCAATTTCTTCACCCTGTTCTCCAGGCGGGCTCTTGATTTGCTAATTCTTCACTTTATTCTCCAAATAGGCTCCTAAAATCAAAGTAAAAACAGAACAAAAATTATCTTAAATAAAAATTATCATAAAGAAAGATCCTTAACCATTCTCCAGAGGGTCCTGAATAGAAAATAAAATTTCATTCTTCAGGAGGGTCCTAAACAAAAAATAAAATCCCATCTCCAAGAGGGTCCTGAACTGAAAGTAATATTTCAAGTAGCATGAATAAAATTCTTGCCTCAGTTTACATCAAAAAATTTTGTGAGTGTCAAACCAAATCATAACTACCTGCAAAAATGCACAATGATATAGTGAATCAAGACTCTGATCAATAAATAAATCTCTAGAGAGTAAAATTGAATTACCAAGACTAGGAAGTGCATCTCCTAAAAATTAAAGTGAGGTACTTTTACTAGAAATATCTTCTAGTAATAAAGGTCCAAGTTAGAAAATGCATCCAGCTAAAAAACCAAACTTGAAATACCCCAGTAAGGAAATGCATCGCCTAGGGGTTAAATGGAAGGATTCAACTAAAAAGTGCAGCTTACAAGTGTTAAGGTTCAAATTAGAATGTTTGTCACCTAATAAATAAAATTTGAAGTACCCAGACAACGAAGTACGTCTCCTAGGGGTTAAAGGGAATGACTCGACTAGGAAGTGCATCATCTAGGAGTAAAGGTTCAAGTTAGGAAGTGCTTCACCTAACAAAAATAGCTTGAAATACCTAGACAATGAAGTGCATCTCATAGGGGTTAAATGGAATGACTCGACTAAAAAGTGCATCTTTTATGAGTAAAGTTTCAAGTTAGGAAGTGTCATTTAACAAATGAAAATTGAAATACCCAGTTAAGAAGTGTGTCTCCTTGGGCTTAAATGGAATGAATTGATTAGAAAGTGCATCTTCTAGGAGTAAAGGTTAAAGATAAGAAGTGTATCACCTAACAAATGAAAATTAAAATACCCATTCAAGAAAGTTTGTCTCATAGGGATATAAGATGATGCATTTTTACCATGATTGTGATTATCAAACTTGTGTAGCAATATTGCCTCCTGCATTTGCAGAAGTAAGAAATTACCCCTTTGGAAATTTAGGCTTTGAATCCCTTGATTTGAAGGTAACTTGTGTTCCTATTTCATATGGAGAAAACTTGTGAGTATAAGAACATAGTGACTGGTTTATGTCTTCAGATTTCGAGGCAATCATTTTTGCACTTGTCACATTTAGCTTTGTTCAAACTATTGACATGTGTCAATGCCTTGCTTCACCATTGATCCATACTTATATTATTAAGAGTGACTCTGAAACAAATATAGTATCTCTATTTTACTGTGTCTCTCAGATAAACCCTTTGAAGTTTTGTATTTTCATAAATCCCCAAAATTATCTGTTGACAAGTGTATGCCTTGTTTCAACTTACAATTATGTTTTTTTCATGTACTGGCAATTTGTCTTTCTTTGTGCATTTGAAAAAGTTGGTAGCAAGTTTTGGAATCCTTTCTCACTTCTTTTGACATGAACTTGACTCAAAGACACGAGAAAATAATAATGCTTTTCTATTCGGATAACAGACTCAAAAGAACAAAATAGAAATATAGAGAAGAAAGAAAAGCTAATGAATGTTCATTTTTGAAAATAGATCAAAGAAAAATTTATCTGAAAATGACAGTCAACTCTAATGATTATGACATGCATTTGTATTAAACTTACTGATCTTTCCATCCAAACTTTTCACCAATTGTTACTGAGTTAAGGGACCTGTTATTGTGTTTCTTCCTCAAAACCCATTACACTCATAGACATCATTCAGCTAGTGACACCTTGGAGGATTTTTGTCAAAAAGCCTCTTTAATTCATATTTTTCTCTACTCACTATTTCTTGCTGTGTTCGTGAGGGTTTTCACCAATAAGACTTTCTCATTTTAATTTTTCTTAGGTCAACATCACCTACAATGTTCCTGACGGTTTTCAATAATGAGACTCTTATTTTCATTTCTCTTATCTTACCATCTTCTTATCGTGCCCATGAGGGTTTTCACCAATAAAACTCTCTCATCTCACAATCATCTTACGATGCTTGTGAGAGTTTTCTCAAACCATACTCTCATTTCACTTCTCTCCTAGTTTCTTATGCCGACGAGGACAAGTAGTACCCAAATACAATTTTATATATTTATTGTATGCTTAGCATTAACATTGTCAAAGATTGATCTGAAGGTCTTTCTTTGGTTGTAATGTGGCTTTTGAATATAGTAAGAAAGAAAAGATAGCATGAGGTTCAAACGTCATTTGAAATAGGTGAGATTTAAAAATTTTTGAATCGACTCAAGAAATAAAAATTAACTCTTTCCCCATTTTCTTACTGGATAACTCTAAATTATTTATTTAGTTGGACCAAACACTAGTGTAGGACTACCTACGTATCTTGTCGTAGAAAGAATTAGATCAAAAGTAGTTTAGGCAACTTATTCTTTTGCTTGGATTTGGTTTCTTTTCTTGTTTAGTCTTTGGGACTTTTTCTGACTCTATTTTTCTTAACACTCTTATCTCTTTGTTTTGGCTTACTCTTTTTTTGAACTTTTCTGACTCTATTCTTTTGCTCGACATTTTTTTGGAACTTTTGCTGACTTCACTTTATTTCAAAAGAGGGATATGTAATAAAAATAGAACTAAAAATCAAATGGGGTAAACAAAGGATGACATAATGTTTGGATAGTAGAATGAAATGCCTTCATCATATCAATCTTTAAATATGCCAGTACAAAACATGCAATATGAAAGTGGAAGATAAGATCACTTATGACATATTTCACAACACTATAATTTAAACTGAGCATGTGTGTTAATTTTTCTTCTATACTTGTCAAACATACAACCCCCCTTTTTTTGTACACACCTCACATTGGACGACTCATACTTTGGTAAAACAAATTTTCTTTTGTTTCTCATGACAGGATATCATACATCCACTGTTTGATCCAATTCAAAATGTTTGATTTACACCTTTCAATTGATGACCATGTTATTCTTGTGATTCCAAAAGTGAGTTTCTTAATTTATTCAAGTGAGGCTTCAATTTGGTCACCAACGTCTCAACACTCTGTCTACTTTCCCAAATACTCTTTTTTATTTTTGATTCAATATTTCATGTTTAAACTAAATTTTCATTTCTGGAAAAATCTCACAAGTACATCAAATCACTGAACTAATCATAAGATGAACAATGTAAAGAAGACAAAGAAACAACACAAAATAGAAAAATAAGAGGGACGCTACATTTCATTGGAAAAATAGAAGGATTTGAACAACGATGATAAAGAAACAAAATAAGATAGATCGCGAACTATAACCCTAAATTATTTTGGATAACATAAAGGAAAAGAAAACAAACTACCAACGATCCATTCTAGTAAGGAGAGGATTCACTTTCCAATTATCAATCTTGACATCTTAGCCACTGGTTTGCATATCATCATGACTAGACCTTTCACTACTATCAATGTCCTGCAGCATAATGAATTTATCTTGAATCATCCTTGTTATTTCTCTTTTCAAACTATGATAATCTTCAATACTGTAAGTCTGAACATTAGAATGATATGTACATATTACATTAGGATTAAAATTTCTTGAATGATGGTAAGGAGTATACCCAAAGACAGAAGTGGTCATGCCCCAATGTATCAATTTCTGAAACAAACTGGTATATTATTCCCTAATTGGTGTGAAACTATCCCTTGGCTTCGTCCTCTTTGCCTATTCTGGCCTACACTGTGAATTGGGCCTATAAGGACTTTGGTATGTTTATGGGGTTGAAGGATAATATTTAGGTGTTGATGCACTATATTATGGGTAACAAGGGGGTTTAACATGTGTCTGTGCATTATCTACTAGATATGGAGGTTAGAGAATAAAGTATAATGGATTTTGGGGAGGATAGAGATGTTAGGAGTGATTATATGGAGCTTGGGTATAAATTTGGGCTTAATATTGAGGGTAATGCCAAGTTGATATTCTTGGATATGCATGTGGTCCACCAACAACAGTAACTACATCTTCCTTTTTCTTCTTTCCTCCAAAAGACCTCGAACCACTTTGCTTTGCTTGAGTAGTGGCCTTTAATGTATCAAAACTCACAATGTGATTGGTATTAATCCTATCCTCAATATCCCCCCATTTAAAGGACCTCAATAAATGGCTTTCCTAATGTCGGTATCAGCTGTTGAAAGTATGTTTCATCCCGTGCTTAAATAAACACCTCCACCATCTTGTTTTCTTTCATTGGTGGGTTCACCGTAGTAGCTTACTCACACCATCTAATGGAATATTCCCTAAAACTTTCGACACTGTTATTTGTCATGTTGGTCAAGGATTTTTCATCGGGGAACAAGTCAATATTGTATCGAAATTGTTGCACAAATTCATTAGCCATATCATCCCAGTTATTCCACTTAACAATGTCTTGATCAACAAACCATTCGGAGGCTAAACCCACTAGAATTTTCCCCAAATAAGCCGTAAGCAATTATTTTTTCCCTCCAACAACCCTCAATTAATTGCAATAATGTCTCAAATATTCTATGGGATCACCCTATCCATCATACTTCTCAAATTTTGGTATCTTAAAGACAAGAGGAAGGATAACACTTGGAAATATGCAAAAGTCCTTATATGAGACACTTTTGTACCTATACTTGTAATTTTTTTCTTAGCCTATTATAAGTTTTTCACCTTTCTAGTTATTTCTTCTTGCTCTTCCGCCATAATGGGCTTCTCAATGTTAAGAGGAAATTCAGGGGTTTGAGTATAGCCATAATGATTAGTTAACTTAAGCGTAGGCTCAAGAGTATAATGTTGATCAACAAAAACATTAAATACAGGATCACTTGCAGAGTGGGAAGCACAACCGTTGGATGGACATCAGAAGTAGGAGCTTTATATAGGGGTGGATCCACAAAAACAGTAATTACAGGTGGAGCCGAGTATGTGGCAGTTGTTTATTGAGGAGATAGGAAATGAATATTGAAATTGTTTGGATGGTTTTGCCCCAGAGTAAGCCCTGATGCATGTCGTGGCGTGTCAGCAGAAATAGAAAATTGTGCATATGACACTAAAGGTAAGATAGAAAGATTTTTTTAAATTATAGTGGGAAATGAAGGAGGAGGCAACCCATTAGCCCAAGCTCGATGCATTTCAACCATTTATTTCCTTAATTTCAAGATCTCTTCATTAGGTCCTAAATTCTTGTTCCCCAAACTCCTTGTCTAATCAGTGACAACAACCTCTGTATCCTTGTTGGCCATGACTAACTTCCTCTCAAACTTTGTTTAATATGAAGGACCACCAATCAGAATGCCATAAACTAACACCTTAAACTAACTGAATAATAGAAATTACAAAGGCAGTAGAATGCAATACATTTTCGAAAACTTTTTTCTTTTTTAAAAAATAACTGAACCCTAGAAGGGCGCCTACGTATCTCACCCTTGAGAGAGTAGAATCAGGTACGCTTAGTTCATGAAGTTTTGTCTCAAAATGGCCAACCAAACTCTTTCTTATCCCTTTTTACTTGAAATTTTAGAGGAAAAGAAGCCAACAAATTTTCAAAAGTAGACGAAAACATTTTTGAATTTTTCAGCTTTACCCTATGCAAAATGAAACCTATGATTATTAAAGAAAAATCTTTTTGATTTTCGATTTTAAATTTCATACGAAAATAAAACCTAAAACCTATTAAAGAAATTTTTTTTTTTTAAAGTTGTATATGAAACACCTACTCTCAATGAGGACGAAAGAAAATATTTTTAAATAGAGATAATATCCAATTACCCCCCTCCCCCTCCCCTCGAACTATACCCGAAAGAGCTGTGACATACCTCAACTTCAACGGAGTCCTATTACTCCCCTGAACTGATTAAAAGTAGAATTTTCACCCCCTTAGTGCCTATGTGTCACATATGTGGTGCTTACGTGGCACAACACACTGAAGTACCCACATAGGCACATGTGTGTGCCACATATCTCATCGAACCCAAGAAGGGCTGCCTACATGTCTCACTCCCAAGAGAGGAGAATCAGGTATACATAGTTCATCTAGATTGGATAATTAACGATTAAACAATAGAATGCACCCTTACTTGAGATATGATTAGACACAAATGATGAAACACGCAAATAAAATCTTTCTTTTTGAGTTTTCAATTTGAAACTTCATATAAAATAAAATCAAAAACTCTGAATGGAAAATCTTTTGTATTTTTTATACAAAATTATTCGAAAATAAAGCACAAACATTAAAATATTTTTTGATTTTTTTTACATAGAAAACATAAATACACTAAAAGAAAAAATATTTTTGGTATTTTCATTATATGAAATGTACAAGACTTATAACATTTTTTTGGATTTGCTTCTATAAAAAATGTATAAAGCCCTTATTAAATAAAAATCTTTTTGAAATTTTCAAGTTGTGAGTGCATTCTAAAGGAAACAAAGAAAAATTATTTTTTATTCTTTATTTCTTTTAGAAAAAAATACAAAAGGTAATATTTTTTTATTGTGAAGACAAAGGACAAAGAGAAACTCTGCAAATTATGAAATTTTCTTCTGTTTTTGTTTCGACTCTTTCTTCTCTTTTTGAGTTATTTTTTGAACACTTTTTTTTCTTAATCACCCTTGCCTAAACATACAGTTTCCAACAAATTTAGCACATACCTCCCTAAATTCATCCGTCAAATAATCTTTTTATCCTCAAATATGCAATATGTAGCACATAGGAATGCTTAAGGACGAGTCTCCTACAAATGATCAAACGGTCCCCACTAGGTCTAAACATGATGTAAATAAGAATGACCTAAAGACCGACCAAGGTTGGAGTTCAATTAACAAGGTTGTTCAGGGGAGCGTATGGTCCATGGTGGCTGCGATTGCTTTTCTCCCACTCCATACTAGCCGATGGATCCCCCTCATAAAATAAAGGTGACTCAATGAAGTTTGGTATACTAATCATGTACTATGAGACTTGTTTTGAAAGAAATAACTCAAGGTGATGCATATGATGACAGATATAAAGCATGAACACATAAAGAAAAATGATAAGAAAATAGAACATACGTATCTATCAATTATTAAATGATAAAACAAACAAGCGTCTATACACCAATAGTATCAAACCCAGCCAATACAACTTAACAATGAAGCTCAGATTTTGAAAATCTCTAGCAAAGTCTTCAGAGTTGTCGCACCAATTTTTTATGAAAAAATATTTGTTATTTTATGTTCAAAAAGGTTTTATATTATTAAAGTGACTAAAAGAAAAAAATATTTCAAAAAAGAATTTTTCAATTAAACTCTAAAGTCCCCACTTAGTGTTGTTTGGTATTCCAAGACACCTTTTTAAATTTTCTTTTAAAAATGGTTGACTCTTAAAAATAATCTACGAACAAAGATTCTGGCTAAGGAATTCTGTTGATCGAGGGGAAGGTGTTAGGCATCCCTCGGTCCCGCGGTTCAACCACGGTCGCTTTATTGAGTTATATTGGATACTACGACACTGTGAGCTGATAAACTCATAAAATAACACATACATAAACAAACAATGAAGTCCTGAAAATAATGTTTAGTCCAATTAATACAATCCAAAAAAATGAGAAAGTCCTGAAATGAAAACCTAAACTAATTTAAACTACCTTAAACTATGCTCTACCCGATGACTCAGGCCTTGATCATGAACATCCTCCCTATACATAATACTTAAGGGAATTCTCTAGTGAATAGGTACAATTTATCTTAGGACTTTCTCTGGTAAAATAAATACATTTGAGTGAACACGATAAACTAAAACAAGAAAATCAAATTAGTTATTCAATAATTCACAAATCCTAAAATTGTATATCCAACTTGCCATTTTACTACTAATTTTGACCTGAACATGATACAATAGAATGAAAATTAATAGCAAACAACTAATTAAACGAAATCACTTGTGTTGTGAATAAATCATTTTTCAACTCTTACCCGAATCATTGATTTATCTCAAATTGAGTCCAACTTATTCAATTTCATATTTAAACCAAATCAAATCAACCATTATCAATAAAATCAAATGATAAATCGACATCACCAAATATTCATATAACGCTTCACACAAATCAGTCATATATAATGAAATTAAAATGAGAAGAGATAAAATTAAACCTCCAATCAAGATTTTAAGGTGTCAAATTACACGATCAGAGTTTTGCAAACCCAGAACCTCGCACACAAGAACCTCAAACCCAAACTCAATATTAAAACAAAACTAACTGTTGGTCTATTCACGGATGGATTTTGACAAGAATTGCTAGAGATTCACCAGAATACAGAGATGATTCACGTCTGAATAGAATTTTTGTCAATTTTTTGGTGGATCTTTGGCGATGGTGTTTTGGGGTAGTGGAGAGTGGTTATTCCAATGAGATTTTGCTGGAAAAATCAAAACAAAGCCACTCAGCTTGTTGTTGTTTTCCCTCTTATTTTCTCTCTATTTTTCCTCACTCTACTTTTATCTGTTTCTCAGTTTTGCTCTCTCTCTCTCTCTCTCATATTTTTATCTAATGGTTTTTCATAGTGTATGAGTATGTATATATTTCTCTCTTCTTCTTTACTCCCTCTATCACCTCTTTTTTTCTCTTTCTCTCACTTTTCTCTCGTTCTTTTCTTTTTGTTTTTCTGTTTCTCTCTCTTCTAATTGTTATGGGTTTTATTATTGACTTGTGTTTAGTTGTGTGTGTATGTGAGTATGTGATTATGCATATTTATGTGTGTATGTATGAATTTATATGTACAGTGAGGTTAGTGTATGTGTTTTTGTATTATGTGAATGTAGTAATGTTGAGGAGTATCATTATGGTGGCTAAATTTTGAAAGAGCATCCGCTGTGTAATTAGCTTCCCTGTAGATGTGATGACACTGAAATGACACGAGCTGTCTGATGATATTTTGAAGTTCCTGAAGGTTGGTATCAATACTCCAAGGTTAGGGAGTTAGAATTTTTCAAAGTATTTTTCAAGGAAAGAGGTAGCCTTGGAATATAAAACTAAGGAGGGTTTCTAAATTTCCCCCGACCGACACACTATTTTTTACCGTTGTAGTAGATCTTGTAGTGGTATTATTGCAGGGGTTAATTTTCTGCTGTAGCGGCTACCGATAGTTCGGCCCAACCTTTTATTGGGCCTTTTGTCCCCAATTCGTTTACGCCCCAATTTAAATTGTTTCTCGTCGTTTTTAAGCTTATTCTTTATCGTAAATTATTTTGGACATTTTCACATAGAACGAGGATTTAGATTGCTACAAAATGAGCCCCAAATCATCTCAATATGACAATGTATTCATGATATAGATCATCTCACAATATCATTGGAATAAAATGTCACGTAAGGCGTCTCTAATATCAGCTCAAGCTCCTCTCTCAGGCATTACTATAATAATAGAGGCAAATAATGCTCAAAATCAGGCATATAATATCTATTCATGCTCCCGTATAGGAATCACTTTAAGTATAATGTCTTAAGTCAACTTTACATTATTATAAGCCCTCCTTCCCCGAGCAACAGAATAATCATGCACAATCCAAATAACACAAATAAATCAAACTTACCCCAAAACCGAGTTTATTCTAAGCAATAAGTCTCATCTTTCTCAAAGATGACATCATTAAACTAAGTAGCTAAATAGTGTACTTTAATATTTATTCACTTACCTATTACTAAGCCATTATTCCTATATAAAAGTGTTTATCTAGATTACTGTCAATCATTTCCTTAGAGATACTAAACCCTATCAATTACATCAACTATTTACTAAAAAAATGATTCAAGCTCTTCAATAGGTACCTACTATCAATTACTAAAGATTCATAAGTCACCTATGTATAATTTATTGTTGAATATTTGCAAGTAACTATACTAAATAATATGAACTATTGCTTAACTACAACCCATCAAAAGAATTCAGTAGCCACAGAGATTCTCACTATTTTATTTAAGCGGAAACCCCAACCCTAACAAATTCACAAAATACAAGCAAGTAAGCATACAAAACATAAACACTTTAGAAAAGAGTCAAGTTACATCTCAAACTTACCTTTAAGAAGACCCATAAAGACAAAATATAGTTCAAAGCATCAACCGAAAGCTCTACTCCCTTGAATCGTCACCAAACATATTTAATCTATTCAAATATCACATCTACATATAAATGTAAGACTAATGATATCTATATTGACATACTTTTCTTTGGGGTCTAAAATTACTTTGAAAATAAAATTAGAAAATTAAAGCATAAAACTAAAATTTTAAAAATCAAGCAACCCATGGTTTAAGAGAACTAAATCTAAAATTCCATTGAAAATGGAGTTAAAATCGAGTTAAAAATCATCAAAATAAGACTTTTTCACTTTACATAAAAAATCCCAAAATATCAAGTCCAAAATCTTTAACTTGAAGGTGGAAACATAAATCAATTAATGCAAAATGATAAAATAGTAGTTTAGAAACTTATCTAGAGGTCAAATCTTGAAAATTCCATTTAAATCTTTCAAAAATGAGCTTAGAAGCTTTGAAAATGGTGGAATGGTGATTTTCTCCAGAAAAGGACATAAATATTTTTCCTAGGTACGCCCTTAATTTTGATTGCGATAACTGACCACACAATCGCGAGGTTAACCAACCCGTACCAAACCTAATTATGATAGTCCAATCGCGGTTGCGATGACCAAAAATTGACCGATCCCACTAACTATCTTTTGAGATGTAGTACCCATCATAATGATCACGTTGGAAAAGAAAACACATAAGGATCACAATGAAGAATCTCCCTGGATCAAAATACAACTGAAACTAGCAAAACACATAAGTAAAAACCCTTGAAACGAACCTTCGAGATTTGTTCGGGATCCAATTAAAATAAATCAACAATGCGACTAGGCTAATTTTAATATTGTAGACTCAATGAAATTATTGGATTTTTGAAAATATAGAATTTACAATAAATTAGTCCTGGGGACCCATTTTAAGCTAAACTTAACTAGTTTTTATTTAAGAGGTCAAAATACAAAATAAAGGCTCGGGGCCAGAACTAATTATGCTACTTACCCAAAATTGATATTTTAAATCTAATGGAACTCTCCAAATCACCATCCAACATTCATATCTCAAGATATTTATTAAAGTCAAACTAATAATTTTATTGGCTATTCAAAATCACAAACTCATAAAAACTACTCCCGAATGCAGCGGTGACCATGCAGATTATTTTTCCAACTCATAAATGATGTAAAACAACTACTAATAAGGGAAAAATAGTTAAAATATCAAAAAATTTAAAAATCATAATGAGCATTTTTACATAAAAATGTAGAAAAGGGAAAATATATTCCTTAACTTTGTAATTTGGAGTAGATATATCCTTCCTTAAAAATGGTGCACATATATCCTCACAATCTAAAAAAATCCATATTTATCCTCACTGTCTAATAAATAGTATAAATTTACCTTGTCATCTAACAAATAATGTATGTTTCCTCTTTTCGTTAATAAACGTATATTTATTGAAAAAAAAGTCCTAACATTAGTTTTTCAATTCTAAGAATTTCACATGTCCTCAGAAAATTATCTCACCAACTTAAAATAACTCATTCCATCTAAGAATTTGAAGTTTCTAAGTCATTATGAAGATGTCAAAAATAGAATAGCGATTGAGTTCTTTAAAGTTTGACAGAGTTTTAATTCAGTATGGTAAGGTGTTTTTTTTAAAGTCACTTGACTTTTTATAATCTAACGAATTAATTTTAGGATATTTTTAATTAAGTTAATATAGGTCTGGTATTAAAAGAGGTAAATATGCATCATTTGTTAGAGAACAATGGTACATGTGCACCATTTATTTTAATGAGGAGTGTATCCGCTATAAATCACAAAGTTGAGTAGTATATTTTTACTTTTTCACTATAAATATCACCTCTTTCAATATGGATATAATTGAGCAATCAATTTTGAGAGCAACAGTATGAGGTAGTCAACAGTAAACAAGTAAAGTATTGTGTAACATACTTAAAATTGTTAGGAAATCACTTTCTAATTTTAAATTCTTTTTTCACAATTTTTAATTTAATTTAGATAGCCTTGCGACCCACGGGTCGGACTCAACCTAGCCTCACTCAAGTCTCAAAGACAAGCGAACTAATTAAGGCTGGGATAATAAACCTTAATTTCTAATAGGCTTAATAAATCTTAAACCAACTATATCCAAATTGTCATGATCTAAATCACGAATCATGTGGGAACCTACCTAACCCTATCCTAGATAGGAGAAGCCATACTGCCCAATCCTTTAATTTGAACGGAAGTTGAACAATTCTTATTTCAAACTCTTTTAATTTAGTTGACTCATAAACAATCTACTTTAATACATTTTATAAGTAAAAATAATGTAAAAAATTATGAAAAGGTAATCCCCAGAAACTAGCCTAAATTGGTACAAGAGCACTAGACAAGGAGTTGGAAAATCCTTGACGTAAAAACCATGTATGATTGAGAGGACAGGAGCTATTAGAGATGATCACCGTCAGTGTTGTAGAAACTCCAACTGACCTGCAACAAGGATCATAGACGAATTATTCTTCCATTGAGAGAAAAAAAGTTATACTGCACATGCTAAGCGTCTTTCTATGTCAAATTCTCGATGGTTGTGCCTCAAAACCACCCTTATAAAGTGTGGCCTTTAAAACGTCATGACTATGGAAATGGGGTATATTCGGGGTGTTTTGGGGGAAAGAGACAAACTGGGAGGATTATAATAAAAAAGGATTTTAAGGGAGTTCGAGCAGGCTCTTCCAGGTTATCATTGCAACGGTAAATCAGTTTTTGTAGTGGTTAGTTTACCACTATTACAGTGGGCAATAAGGTGCCTAAGTTTTTTTTAAAATTTTGGCCCAATTAAGTTGGGACCCAACTTTTCACCACGAATTAAATTCCATACGATCTAGTGAAGTATTTTATTCTCCCTAAATTTTATTTTGTGGAACATTTTTTAGTGCAACAATATTTTGAATCATTACATTAGCTATCAATTTACCCACCGTTCATCCTAGAAAAACCATAGAGTTAGAATCAAGGATTTTAGGTATGACTTAAGCATTTTGACCTAGGATGTATTAAATAAAGATAGACCTCATAGTCTCATACTCGCTAAATTCATCTATGCTTGTTAATTGACCATGTGACCAACATAACGAACCTACCTATTCAATAATTCCCTGTACCATTCAAATTTTTTAGTGAAATTTTTTCCCTCCATAGAAAGTACTCCACCAAATGTTTTACATAGCAATCTATCTAAAGAATTACCTAATATTGCAAAATATCGTAACACATAAAAGACAAATAAAACTGATACTCAGGGGATTTTACCACTGTCGCTGATGATTTACCTCTGCAGTGGTAAACTTACTGTAGCAGTGGTTCACGTTAGTTCAAATAAGGGTAAATGTTTCATTTTATCCATTTCACTTTCCACTACAAGACTCACTCAATTTTGTTTGTGCAATCCTCTCCCTATGACAATTTTAATGCTATTTCTTATTCTTACTACTTTATTTGCGTACTTAACATTGTAGATTCATAGAGCTAGTTAAAACTCAATAATTTTTGAATGGTTTTGGGTGCAATTATTTTGAGTTTTAATTTGGTAAATGGTGAGAACGTTAGTTTCTCTCACGTTTACAATGCTCCCACCACATTCTAGGTGTATGATTGACATAGTTCATGGCAGATTCAACCATAAAAGATGTCAGAAGTTAGGGGTTATATTTGTCAATAAATTTGGATAATTTGAGGGTGAATTACACTGGTATCCTCTCCTAATTTAGTGTGAAAAGATTCATACAAACTTCATCATGCCTGATCTACCCTTAGATCTCAAAATTATCAAGAAAAGTCAAAATTTCACCATTGGAGGGGAGGTTGACTGTTGGATATATGAAATTTCTACAATGAGAACTTTTCTACCGCCAGATACTACTGCAACGGTAAGTCACTACTGCAATGATTAATTTTACCGTTGTAGTAGTATGTAGCAGTAACTTCCAGGATCTTATTTTTTGTATAGTTTTTGAATTCCATTTTTCCCATAATACACCGACTGAGTGTGTAGTACTAATTTTTCCATTATATTACAGGATTATTGTGGAGCTTCAACCCTATCAAGGGTTTCCCAATACTATTAATCATGACCATTATGAGGAGGGACTGAGAATTCGGGGTTCCTCCATAAGTGGGGCTTTATGATGGGGGATGTGGAAGATGAGGCACTAGAGTTCCATGACTAGATGAGGGTGTTTAGGTGGGGCATGTTGACTGAGGCTATTCCAGGTGCTACCTGGAGTTCTTTCAGTAGTTTTACATTATCCTCCCGACTATAGATTGGTCTATGCCCCACCCTACCATTTGCTTTAAAAAAATTTTTGTGGATGCTGTCACTGTCAATGATGATTTAGGGGTCCTAAAACCCACCAATGTTTCTTTTGAGGCCAAGTTCCTAGAGTTAGACTTGAAATGGACGGCTAGGATCTTACCACCAAAGGGTCAGGAGGGTAAGGTGTAGTGTTCTGATCTTAAAGGGACCAAGACAACGTACTTCTTAGTAGAGGCTAGGGTATGGTTGTAGCTAATGTCCCCGGGGATTCATCCCTTGAGAATGTAATGGATGTGATTATTCATCAAGCTATAGTAATGTCTTTTCCTCTTATGGGGATTGAGATAAATGTGGGGACATAGAAGGTAGATGAGTGGCTGAAATTTTATGCTCGGGAGAGTTCGGTGAAGGATCTTTTCCTACCCTCCTTGATTATTGATCTATGCAAGAGGGTGAGTGTGAAAATGGAGGATTATGATGCCTATAAGGAGTACAAGATGACATTAATCCTATAAGGGGTAGGGGCATTCAAAGAGAAAGCAAGAAGAAGAGGAAGATTGGGGAGGAAGGTAAGACTAGTAGTGTCGGTGGGGCTGAAGAGTCTAGCACTTTTTCTGCTCAGGCTCTCTTATCTCTATGGTTGGGAAGCAGACTTTGCTATTGTCTGAGGTTATTTATAGAGTATTAGTTTCCTTTCCCAGGATCGTCTCCTTTGAGCTCAACTACTCCTTTGGACACGATCTGAGCCTATGTTGAGCTCTGAAGGGTTCTATATAAGGACAAAAAGAATCACCGCTCTTGGGGCCACATGCCAGTGAGGATGTGAAAGGTTGTGGAGGGTTGTGCAGGCGATGTTTACATGCACCTCCCCTACTAAGAAACTCCTGAAGTTGACAAGGAAGGACATCGAGGAGTTCTCATTCTTTAGCAGAATGGAGGATGAGGGTTTGGAGGCCTCTATCCTAGGAAATGACACCACCAACTAGATGCCCACCTCTCCCCTTTTATTTTATTAATGTAGTTTTGGGTTGTCCCTGTTAAGGGCTATTAAAAAACAAGTACTATTTTTATTTATTTTCATACTTTTTTAGGAAATTTATTGCTACACACTTCAATAATAAGCATTTTTAGCTTACCATGCATGTCAGAAATGATTTCTAACTTTAAATATTGTGAGTACATGATCTATTTAGAAATGATTTCAGAACTTTAAAATCAGAAAAAATTCCCAATAGCTTACAGTCTGGAACCACTATTGCAGTTAATTTACCACTGTAGCGGTACTCTCCAGTGGTTCCGCCTTTTATTTTTCTAATCAATCCCAAGCCCTATTTTTCACAAAATACGATCCGACGAATTGTCTTGTTTTTTATTATCCTGTTGTCTAAGTGAATTCCGAACCCAAATAGTTAATTTTATTAGCTTGAGCCATTACTAAGGCTATTCAAATTTGTAATTTCAATAGATATCACACTATACTCCCCCTCCTACTCACCCATAAAACATTTTCCTAATTAAACAAGTAGAAACCTGAGTAAATCATCAGACTTCAGATAGAAATTAAGGAATACCTCAAATAACAGAGAAATTAAGGATTCATATGAAATTGTCAATTTTTACTTTGACTTTCAAATGACTTGATATTTATTTATAAAAATAAATTAAATAAAAATAAATTGTCATTTTTATTATTTTAATAATTTTCTTTGTCTTAATTTATTCTTTTATAAGTTTTATTTCTTGATATCTTCTAAATTTGATTTTATTATCACATCATTTTTCATGATTTTTTATTCACTTTGGGTTGATCAAGAAAGAATAAATTAATAATAATTCATTACTTATTTTATGAAATTGATTTTCTGACCAAAATTATATTTTGGTAGGTTTTTAAGATTGATAAGACTTCTTGATTGAATCTAATGTGAATCAATATATATAGAGTGTTATTTATAAGATTTTCAAATATTATCTTGAAAAAATATCTCACTGCAATTATAATAACTCATCTTTATTCTTTAATTGTCACCCTCAATTACTTTTTCTAACGCAACTTGAGAGTTGAAATTTTTGAATCACAACTTCCTCTATTTTTTATATGTTTTTGGTATTTTTATTTCAACATATAGGGTTTAGAGACGTCACATAACATTTCTCATCTACAATTTACAAGACGCAATAGAGAAGAAATCATATCGTTTTTTACAACAGTGAAGAAACATAATAAAAACATTAAACTTATTGCAAATGATGTTGAAAAGATTATCACTCGTACTCAAGAAGAACATACGAAGGCCAAGGATAAAATGAAAACTTTGAATAAGAAAATAAAAATTTTGAATAGGCAAATTAAAGATATAAAGATAGCATAAGTCGAACATGATGAAACCTTTGAAGTTGTAAAAGCCAAGGTGCTAGAATTTGGCACCCAGTTGGAGGCAGCTCAAGCAATGCAAATGGAGATTGATCAGCTCAAGAATGCTGCTTTAAGGACTTGAATTCATCAGTCAATATCTACTGCTAGAGGTTTGTATAAAAAGTTTCATTAGTGATGTTGATATTTAAAGAAGAAAACAAATTAGAGGTAATAATTGTTATTATTTTGAATGTTGGAGTTTTAAATTTATCTTGAATAATCCTGCTCAAAATAGGTTAAATAAATTTAATATTTATTGTTTACCATTTATACAAAAGTGGAATTTGGTTGATTGATTTTGTTTTATCCTTTGATGGAAGAATCTGGTGTTCGAATTTATTAAGAGTTATTTCAAGTCTGGATAAGAGCTATTTTTATCCATTAAGTGCTTAAAAATTAAAACAAAAACCATATAATTTTTTTGTGAAGGACATTTGAGCTCGGGATATATGCAACATATGTCATACACTTAATCAGCGAGCCATGGAACACTTTGTGCTAAGTAGTGTCATTTGATAACATATGCATGTGTATCCTAGTTTTTTTCAGAGTACACACAAACACTATTTTTTTTGTTAAAGCAGTGTATAAGGACCCTTATGATCGATTGTATTTTCTACACATTTTTCTTATTTTACTCCTTTTTATAACTTCTATTTCAAATGTTGATTTAGGTAAAACTTTTCAAATCTCAAACTTTCAGACTAAAAGAATTTTCCTAAATGCATCTGATCTTCTAGGAAACGTTTCCACATATTCCATAAGTCATAAACAACTTAAAGAAACTACATAAAGGGTCAAATAGGGAAAAGAGATCGAATCACAAAAATGACCATGATTGTCGTTATAATGAGGAAGTTGCTGAAATTTATTAACTTGAGAGATCGGAATTTATTTCTCATTTTGAAATATAATTACCAACAAAATAATTATCTTAAAAGCTTTATTCAAATATTTAATCACAATATAAAGTTTTTGTCTGACAGAAGTTTGTTGTTTTTTTAAAAGGCACAAAGTGAAACAGTGTTTCTCTCTCGTTCCTTGTATTTTGAAATTTTCTTGAAATATATTTTAAAATATTTACTTGAGAAGTTTTTGAAAAAGATAATTTTCCAACTCTTCTTCACCTAGATAAACTATCCTCCGTTAATTTGGTTCACATTCTTTGTTCGGAGAGGTGTTGGGTGAAAACTGTGGGGGAAAACTATCAGTTGTGTCATAGAGACAACTAGAAAGGTGTTGGTTGTATCAGGAGGCCGATCTAACAAGCACCGGAGAGGGGGACTGGTGGCGGAATAGATAATTTAAAAGGAAGTTGTAGACTAATAAGGTGTCTTAAGAAAGGTTGGTTGAGAATAAGGATAAAATTAGAGGAGAAGCATACAAATAGGGAGGGATATAATTTAGCTAGGAAAGAGTCGAAGTTAGAAGTTAAGACAACTAAAATAACAACTTTCAAAAGATTATATGTAGAATTAGAGGTTAAATGCGGGGATAAGAAATTGTATATATTTTCCAAGGCTTGAAAGCATAGGACCTGAGATATTGACCAAGTGAAGTGCATCAAGGGCAAGGATAGCAAAGTATTGGCGGCGGATATCCTCGTTAGGAGGAGGTCACAATATTATTTCCATAAACTCTTTAAAAACAAGGGGTACAAAGGTATTGTGTTAGGGACTTGGGGTATTCAAAGAGGTGTCACAATTATCATTATTATATACATATAAAGGTTGAAGAGGTTAAGTGTGCTATTTATGGATACGTAGGTGTAGGGTGACTAGGCCAATGAGATTTCAGTGAATTTTTAGACAAAGCTGGCAAGACAAGTGTAGAGTGGTTGATCAAATTTTTTAAAATTACTTTTAGGACAACAAAGATACATAAAGCTTGAATATGGAGTGCGATGATCCCATCGTACAAGAACAAGGGTGACATTTAGGAATTTAATAACTATACGGGTAATAAGTTGTTGAGTCATACTATGGAGGTTTAAGAAAAAGTGGTAGAGTTGGGGTTGAAGAGGATTGTGATTATTCTTGAGAATCAATTTGGATTCATGCTAGGTTGCTGTACTATCGAGGCTATTCATCTCATGAGGATATTAGTGGAGTAGTATAGGGAGAGGAAGAAACACTTACACATGGTGTTCATCTATCTAGAGAAGGCATACGACAAAGTTCTCAGAGATGTTCTTTGGAGGTACTTGGAGGCTAGATGTATTTCTGTGGCATGCACTAGGTTGATTAAGGACAAGTATGGTTGCACCAGAGACTAACTCTTATTTCATTTTATTTACCTTGGTGATAGATTTATGATGCAACATATTTAAGGAGAGTAGGTGTATGTTATTTGTAGATAATATATTTCTAATTAATAAGATCCGGGGAGGAGTTAATGATAAGTTGGAGTTTTAAAGACAAATCCTAGAGTCTCAATTGTTTAGGTTGAGTAGGACCAAGATGGAAACCTCGAGTTTAAGTTTAGAGAATTGATATGTGCGGCTAACGTAGTAGTGAAGCTGGATTCATAGTACATTGAAAAAGATTTATTTTCAAGTATCTTGGGTATATAATTCAGGAGAATGGAGAGATTGAAAAGGATGTCATTGACTGTATTGTGTGCAATGAAATGGATGCTTGCTTCTGGAGTGTTGTGTGATAAGAAGGTTCCTCCTAAACTTAAAGAAAAGTTCTACAGAGAGGTGGTCTGACTAGCTAGGTTATATAGAGCATAGTGTTGGCCAATCAAGAAACCTCATATCCAAAAGTTAAAGGTGGTATGAGGATGTTGCGATGGACGTGTGGAATTACTAGAAAGATAGAGTTATAAATACATTATTCAAGAGATGGTGGGAGTGACTTCAGTGAAAGACAAGATGTGGGAACTGAGGTTGAGATGATTTATGTAACAGCTCACAAAATTCCCTCATGGTCTGAGCCTTAGAGCATGTTGAATGAAGTGTAATTATGACCTTATTAAATTGAGAAAAGAATTCCCAAGTGTTTAATGTGTTAATCATGTTGAATTCTCCTGAGAATAACCTCCTATAGTGTGGGAAATTGAGTTATCTTTCCAATGATACCTTTTTTGTTGAAATCTGATATTGGAGTAGCAAGATAGGGTTTTTTCTAGAAATCAACGAAGTCTCCTAGATGCGACAGAGGGATCCAATGAAACATCGGATGGGTGATGGGCCGTCGCACCCACACCTTTGCTGAGAGTCAGAACATCAGTTCACTAGCTCTGTGCGATGGAGAGGGTTGATGGACCTTCGGGCCTCTGATGGCTGTCACACTTCATCGTTGCAGGGAGACAGAGAATTAGTTTGTTAGAAAGTCGCGATGATGAAGTTTGATGGACCATTGGGACTCTGATGGACCATCGAACCTCACTGTCATAGTGGAGGCAAAAATCCATGTTCTGGATGTTGTCCGACGGCTAGGTTCGACTAACCGTCGAGCCTCCAATGGACCATCGAAGCCTACTATCGTAGGTCCCATGCAGAATTTTAAACCCATTTTATAAAGGGCATTTCAGTATTTTGCACTCTTTGAAATCCTCATATATATATATATACTATGTGAATCAATCGGCCATATTACTCATCTCTAACATAAAAAAGCTAGGATTTTCTCCTCCAAATCATATCAAATCCAAAACTCTTCTCCAAGTAATCGAAGAGTTCACCATTGATTCTTCAAGTGTGTAGAGATTTGAGTTTTACAAGTTCAAAGGCTTCAATAACTCACTCCCAAGAGTAAGAAGAGGAGGTTTAGAGCAAGCTTGTTCATCCAATTTCCTAATATAAGGTATGTGGGGTTTTGAACAAGGTTAACCCTTTCACCCTTGTGCCTAAAAAGGCTTATTTACATCATGATTTTCTTGAAATCTATGAGGTTTTACATGAATTTGAATTTGGGGTTTTCACCCATCATTATTGAATGCATTATCTTGATATTTTCCATGAATTGAGAGTCCAATGACATGATTTCTACATGTTTCCTTGAGAAATTACAGCTGTATATAAACCCCATGATTTTAATCCTTGAGAAGCTAATATTTACAATGTTTAAGATGCTGAAGTATATGAATATATTGAGATTTTGAGATATATTGCTGTAACTTCCAAATTTTTACATGAGCTATGAATCTATATGCTATGTATTATGCTTTTGATGAGTTCTAACTCAAGATTGAAATATGGGTTAGTAAGCCTTATTTGGGACTTATAATTTTATGAACTCTTGCGCTATAAGAACCCATGATTTGAGTATTTTGAGATGATTGAGAAATGAATTAACCTAGTGGTCATACAGATTTGAAATCTATTTCACTATATGAGATTTCATAGTTGATTATTGGCTTCTTGGTGAACCATGAGATTATTTCTAAAAGTGGATTTTTATGAAATGAGCGCAGAAAATCTAAAGGGAGTAGTATTTAGCATCGAGCGGGTAAGTTACTATAGTTTCTTACCCCAAAACTACATGCCACTGTAGGTTGGGCCTGAGGCTGAGTTTATAATTATTGGGCCTAAGGCCGAGTTGATATTGGGCCCGAGGACGAGTAGGTTTAGTGATCACTAGACCAAGGTTATACTCCCTGATAAGAGTGTGACGCTCCTCCCTAACGTAGGGTTTCTTCCTTAGGGGGACAAAATGTTGGACTCCATGTAGCTTGCATGGTTTATGTCAGTTACGAGAACCTCCCTTGCCCTTTAAGCTCGAGATCAGCTACCTCCTCGGAAACTAAAGTATTTTCCCTTCCTATGAGCTATTTTCCTAATAATGAGGTTGGAAAAGTTGTTTCCTAACTAAAGTATTTCCTTGATATGAATTGTTTCTCAAAACGGAAGTGTTCTCCCTTGATATGGTATTTTCCATAAAATCTTTGAGATGAGTTATTTTCACTAAACTAGAGTATCATGCCTTATGATACAATGGCTTACCTAAAGCTTGAAATGAGATATTTTCCTAAAATGAATGAAATTCCTTTAAGTATGCTTCAAGGTTATATAATTTTGTATTCCAAATATTTGAGTTCAAATAATTTTGAGGTCTTACGCATTAAAAGAATATTTACTCTCCATGAGACATATACATGAGTTAAAAGTATGGTTTATAGTCCTTAGTCCTTAAGTATTGAGGATAAAAGAAGGCTTTGATTTTAATATGAAAGAATGATGACTCACGAGATTTGGGTTATATGCCCCCTCCTATATGATTTATGAGCTTTATATTTTATACTTGTTCAAGCCATGTGAGTCATCCCATATTACATATATGATTTTAATAAAGAATATTGATACTATTATATATATGCATTCGCCCCCGCATACTCAGTACATTCCAAGTACTGATCCACATATATGTTTATGTTCTACATTATATTATAAAGTAGGTTCAGGTGCTCAGTCCCAGCTGCGTCAGTGATTTTTGACTGTCTATACCTACATCCTTGCAGTGGTAAGTCCTCATGGTTTAAGGACCTATATTTAGATTTTTTAGTACTTGGGAGACCATGTTTTATCTTTAGTTTATTTTGAGTCAGTTGGGGACCTGTCTCAATGGCTGTCTAGATTATGGATTTGTAGAGGCTTTGTCAGACTAGTATCAGACGTTGGTTTTATTGAGATTCATTGTATTGTGGTCATTCAGACCGAGCATTTTTCTATACTTTCCTTCACATGATATGATTATGCTACTGTTTGAATCTATCTCATCTTGAATAGAGTGTTATTAGTAGAAACTAGCTCTAAGGGTTAGCTTGGGGCTTCGTGTAGCTTTAAGCATCGTGTGGCATCTCGGTAGATGATTTCGGGTCGTTACAAATTTTGTATCAGAACCTAAGGTTTCTAAGTAGTCCTAGGGAGTCTAACAAACTGTGTTGCCACATGTATCAGCAAGAGGCTACAAAATGTTTTAGGAAAAAGTGATTCTTCTTAGATTCTATAATGCCCATAGTTGTCTCTCTTATCTAATGATTTATGCTCTTCTATTGTGAGAAAATGCCTTTTTAAAGAGCGAAAGTCTGCAGGAACAACGATGAGCAACCCCCACCTGTTGATTTTGTGAATGAGACAGTGTCCTATGCTAAGTTTAGGGAAACCTTTCAGGCACTAGCCCAAGTGGTCACCACAAATATTCGGGCCAATAATCGGGCCCCATTTACTAATAAGCAGGGTGGTGGTATAGCTGTGACTAGGATTGATGTCATTATGCAAATGAACCCGCCTGAGTTCTATGGATCAAAGGCTGATGAGAACCTACAGTTGTACTTGTAGGAGGTAAGGAAGATTACTAATGTGATGCATGTTTCGGAAGAAAAAAGTGTTGAGTTGGCATCTTACAGACTGAAGGACATTGCTTATGATTAGGTTGTGTCATGGAGGAAGGATAAAGATATGAATACCGCTCCTATGACTTGGCAAGTGTTCCAAGATGTATTCTTGGACCAATTCTTTCCCCTTGAGATGAGGAAGGAAAAGATTGAGGAGTTCATGAACTTGAGGTAGGGCTCCATGACTGTTAAGAAGTACTATATGAAGTTCAAACTGTTGACCAAGTATTTCTACTTGGGGCACACATGTTTTGTTTGTACGGAAGAAAGATAGATCTTTGAATATATGTATTGACTATAGTCAACTGAACAAGGTTACAGTAAAAAATAAGTACCCTCTTCCAAGAATTGATGACCAATATGAACTGTTGCAAGGTGCAAGTTATTTCTCTAAGATAGACCTTAGATCTGGCTATTACCAACTAATAATGAAGGAGTATGATATTCTAAAGACAGCCTTCCAAACCCGATATGGTTACTTTGAGTTTCTAGTTATGTCTTTTGGGATAACCAATGCCCCAACAACCTTCATGGACCTCATGAATCGAGTATTCAAGCAATACCTTGATACGTTTGTCGTTATCTTCATAGATGATATCCTTGTGTACTCTCGTGATGAGAATGACCATGCGAATCACCTTAGGATTGTCTTGCAAACTCTTAGTGACCATTAGTTTTTTTCCAAATTCAGTAAGTGCAAATTTTGGCTAAGGTTTGTAGTCTTTATGGGTCATGTTGTTTCAGCTGAAGGTTTTAGAGTTGATCCTCAAAAGACTGAAGATATTAGGAATTGGCCTAGACCTATCTATCCATCTGACATTAGGAGTTTCTTGGTTCTAACGGGCTACTATCATCATTTTTTTGAGGGTTTCTCGTCTATTGCGTCTCCTATGACCCGATTGACCCAAAATAAGGTTAAATTACAATATATCGATTGCTGTGAAAAGAGTTTTCAAGAGTTTGAGACTCGACTCTCTTCAGACCGCACACTGACCTTGCCTGATGGTTCTAATGGTTTTGTGGTGTATTGTGGTCTTTGCTTTAGAAATTTGGAGACACTATCTTTATGGTGTCCACGTTGATATGGTTACTGATCATAAGAGCCTGTAGTATGTGTTTAGCCATATGGAGTTGAATATTAGGCAAGGGAGGTGGTTGGAGTTGTTGAAAGATTATGATATGAGTGTGTTGTATCTCCTGGGCAAGGCCAATGTAGTGGTGGATGCACTTAGCAGATTATCTATGGGTAGTGTTGCTCATGTAGAGGAAGGTTAAAGAGAGCTAGCTCATGATGTGCATTGCCTGGTTATATTGGGCATTAGGTTGCTTGATTCAGTGGAAGGGAGTACGTTAGTGCAGAGTAGTTTTGAATCCTCTTTAGTGTCGGAAGTAAAGAAAAAGCAAGATAGGGATCCTTGTTTCGTCAAACTGAAGGAGTCAGTTAAGGACCAAAAGGTCGAGGTTTTCTACCAAGGGGGAGATGGTGTGCTGAGATTGCATGGTAGGTTATGTGTCCCATGTGTTGATGACCTAAGACAGATGATCATGGATGAAGTGCATAAAGCGCAGTATTCCTTTCATCCCGGCACTACCAAGATATACCACGACTTATGGGAAATCTATTGGTGGGATGGTATGAAGAAGGATATAGTTGAGTTTGTACCAAAGTATTCAATGTGTCAACACGTTAAGGTAAAGTACCAAAGTCTGGGTGGTGTGATGCAAGAGTTTAACATACCCCCTTGGAAGTGGGAGGTGGTGAATATGGACTTCTTGATTGGATTGCCTCTTTCGCGTCGTCATCATGATTCGATTTGGGTTGTTGTGGATAGGTTCACTAAGTCTGCATATTTTTTGTCCATGTATACATCTTATACGACTAAGGACTATGCTAGATTGTATATTCGGGAGTTAGTTAGGCTGCATGGAGTTCCCTTGTCTATCATTTCGGATCGGGGTACTCAATTTACTTCTCAGTTTGGGAGGGATTCTGTAAGGTATTGGTACCCAAGTTTATTTGAGTCCCGCATTTCACCCGCAGACAGATGGTCAGGCTGAGAGGACCATTCGGACCCTAGAGGATATGTTAAGGATGTGTGCTCTTGATTTCAAAGGTAGTTGGGATGAGTATTTGCCATTGATAAAGTATTCCGATAACAATAGTTTCTATGCGAGCATTAAGATGGAACCATTTGAGTCCTTGTATGGTAGGAGGTGTAGGTCACCCATAGGTTGGTTCGAAGTGGGCGAAGCTACCGCATTTGGGCCTGATACAGTATTTAAAGATATGGAGAAAGTTAGGTTGATTAGTGAGTGGTTTAAGACCGTTCAGAGTCGTGAAAATTCATATGACGATGTAAGAAGAAGATATCTTGAGTTTTAGGTGAGTCATTTAGTATCCTTGAAGATTTCACCCATGAAAGGGGTGAAGAGGTTTTGTAAGAATGGAAAACTGAGTCCTTGTTATGTTGGCCTGTATAGAGTCTTGAGCCGTGTTGGTAAAGTGTCCTATAAGGTTGAGTTACCCTCGGAGTTGTCCCCCGTTCATCCTATTTTTCATATCTCCATGCTCAAGAAGAATATTGGTGATTCTGTTTTGGTTGATCCTTTAGAAAGTATTGATATTCAGGATAGTGTTTCCTTCGATGAGATTCCTATTGAGATCCTAGACTTTCAGGTCCATAGACTGAGGAACAAAGAGGTTCCCTTGGTCGAAGTGTTGTGGCAGAACCAGTCTGTTGAGGGTGCTACTAGGGAGGGATAAGCAGACATGAGAGCCAAGTACTATTCTTAATTCAACCCTTCTAATCTAAAGTTCAGCTATGCATTTATTCTTGATGAGTTCTTGCAGTATCCGGAGTATTCACGAGTTTAGAAAGATCTTGAGTCATTTAGTAATTATTTCAGCAATGAGTACTCTGTCTTCCGATGTTCCTAGCCTAACTAGTGACATTCAAGGATGAATGTTCCCAAGGAGGAGATATTGTAACACCCCCACAAAATTCCCTCATGGTTTGAGCCTTATAGCATGTCGAATAAAGTGTAATTCCGGCCCCATTAGTTCGAGAAAAGACTACCAAAGTGTTTAATGTGTTAATCTTGTTGAATTATCCTGAGAATGACCTCCTATAGTGTGGAAAATTGAGTTATCTTTCCAATGATAGGCTTTTTGTCTAAATCTTATGTCGGAGTAGCAAAATAAGACTTTTTCTAGAAATCAGTGAAGTTGCCCAGATGTGACAGATGGATTCGATAGACCGTCGATGAGCGACGGGCCATTGCACCACCACTGTTGCTGAGAGAAAGAACACCAGTTCACTGGCTCCATGAGATGGAGATAGCTAATGGACCGTGGGGCTTCCGACGACCGTTGCACTCCACCATCGCAGGGAGGCAGAGATGAGTTCCCTAAAAAGTTGTGATGATGATGTCCGATGGACCGTCGGGACTCTGACAAACCATCGAACCTCACCATCATAGTGGAGGCAGAAATCCATGTTCTGTACGTTGTCCGACAGCCAAGGACAACGGACCTTCGGGCCTTTGACATACCATCAGAGCCCACCATCGTAGGTCACGCACAGAATTTTAAACCCATTTTAAAAAGGGCGTTTCAGTCTTTTCCACTCTTTGAAGCCCTCATATATATACTATGTGAATCAGATGGCCTCATTACTCATCTCTAACATAAAAGACCTAGGATTTTCTCCTCCATATTAAATCAAATCCTAAATTCTTATACAAGTAATCAAAGAGTTCACCATAGATTCTTCAAGTGAGTGGAGATTTGAGTTTCCCAAGTTCAAAGGCTTCAATAACCCACTCCTAAGAGTAAGAATATGAGGTTTATAGAAAGATTGTTCATCCAATTTTCTAATCTAAGGTATGTGGGGTTTTGAACAAGGGTAACCCTTTCACCCTTGTGCCCAAAAAGGCTTATTTACATCATGATTTTCTTGAAATCTATGAAGTTTTACATGAATTTGAATTGGGGTTTTTCACCCATCATTATTGAATGTATTATCTTGATATTTCCCATGTATTGAGATTCCAATGACATGATTTCTGCATGTTTTCTTGAGAAATTACAGTTGGGTACAAACCCCATGATCTTAATCCTTGAGAAGCTAATATTTGCAATGTTTGAGATATTGAAGTATATGAATATATTGAGATTTTGAGATATATTTCTATAACTTCCACATTTCAACATAAGCTATGAATCTATATGCTATCTATTATGCTTTTGATGAGTTTTAAATCGAGATTGAACTATGGGTTAGTGATCCCTAGTTGAGACTTGCAATTTTATGAACTCTGGAGCTATAACCACCCATAATTTGAGTATTTTGAGATGATTGAGAAATGATTTGACCTAATGGTGATAGATCTTTGAAATCCACTTTACTATATGAGAATTATTTCTAAAAGTGGATTTTTACGAGCTGAGCGCAGATAATCTAAAGGGAGTACTATTTAGCACCGACCAGGCAAGTTGCTATGGTTTCTTACCCCAAAATAACATTCCAACGTAGGTTGGGCCTGAGGCTAAGTTTATAATTATTGGGCCTAAGGCCGACTTGATATTGGGACCGAGGCCGAGTTCGTTTGGTTGTCACTAGACCTAGGTTATACTCCCTGGCAAGAGTATGACGCTCCTCCCTAACATAGGATCTCTTCCTTAGGAGGATAAACCATTGGACTCCATGTATCTTACATAGTTTATGTCAGTTACGAGAACCTCCCTTGCCTTTTTAACTCGAGGTCAGCTACTTCCTTGGAAACTAAAGTATTTTCCCTTCCTATGATCTATTTTCCTAATAATGAGATTGCAAAAGTTGTTTCCTAACTAAATTCTTTCCTTAATATGAATTGTTTATCTAAACGGAAGTGTTCTCCCTTGATATGGTATTTTCCATAAAATCTTTGAGATGAGTTATTTTCACTAAACTAGAGTATCTTGCGTTATGATACAATGGCTTACCTAAAGCTTGAAATGAGATATTTCCCTAAAGTAAATGAAACTCCTTTAAGTATGCTTTAAGGTTATATAATTCTGTATTCCAAATATTTGAGTTCAAATAGTTATGAGGTCTTACGCATTAAAAGAATATTTACGCTCCATGAGACATATGCAAGAATTAAAGGTATGGTTTATAGTCCCTAGTCCTTATGTATTGAGGATAAGAGAAGGCTTTGATTTTAATATGAAAGAATGATGAATCACGAGATTTGTGTTACATGCCCTCTCTTATATGATTTATGAGCTTCATATTTTATACTTGTTCAAGCCATGTGAGTCATCCCATATTTCATATATGATTTTATTAAAGAAGATTGATACTATTTTATATATATTCATTCACCCCCGCATACTTAGTGCATTCCATATACTGATCCACATATATGTCTATGTTCTAAATTATCTTATAATGTAGGTTCAGGTGCTCAGTCCCAGCTGCGTCAGTGGTTTTTGATTGTCTATACCTACATCCTTGCATTGGTGAGTCCTCATGGTTTAAGGACCTATATTTAGATTTTTTAGTACTAGGTATACCATGTTTTATCTTCAGTTTATTTTGAGTCAGTTGGGGACCTGTCCGAATGGCTCTCTAGATTATGGATTTGTAGAGGCTTTGTCAGACTAGTATCAAACGTTGGTTTTATTGAGAGTCCTTGTATTTTGGTCATTCAGACCAAGTATTTTTCTGTACTTTCTTTCACATGATATGATTATACTACTGTTTGAGACTGTCTCATCTTGAAGAGAGTGTTATTAGTAGAAACTAGCTCTAAGGGTTAGCTTGGGGCTTCGTGTAGCTTTAAGCATCGTGTGGCATCCCAGTAGGTGATTTCGGGTCATTACAAATTTGGTATCACAGCCTAGGGTTTCTAAGTAGTCCTAGGGAGTCTAACAATCTACGTTGAGTAGAGTCTTGATCATTGGTTTATTGTGCGCCACATATATGAGCCAAAAGATACAAGACATTTTAGGAAAAAGTTGTTCTTCTTTTACATTCTATCATTCCCATAGTTGTCCCTCTTATCTAATGATATGTGCTCTTCTATTTTTAGAAAATGCCTTTTTAAAGAGTGAATGTCTGCGGGAACAACGATGAGCAACCCCCACCTGTTGATTATCTGAATGAGACAGTGTCCCATGCTGAGTTTAAGGTGACCTTTCAGGCATTATACCAAGTGGTCGCCGCAAATGTTCGAGCCAATAATCAGGCCCCAGTTGCTAATCTGTAGGGTGGTGATATAGCTATGACTAGGATTCATGTCTTTATGTGGATGAACCCGCCTAAGTTCTATGGGTCAAAGGCTGATGAGAACCTATAGTTGTACTTATAGGAGGTAAGGAAGATTACTAATGTGATGCTTGTTTTGGAAGAAAAAAGTGTTAAGTTGGCATCTTGCAGACTGAAGGACATTGCTTATGATTGGGTTGTGTCTTAGAGGAAGTATAGAGATATGAATGCTGCTCCTATGACTTGGCAAGTGTTCCAAGATGTATTCTTGGACCAATTCTTTCCGCTTGAGATAAGGAAGGAAAAGATTGAGGAGTTCATGAACTTGAGGTAGGGCTCCATGACTGTTAAGAAATACTATTTGAAGTTCAACCAGTTGGCCAAGTACGCTCCTAATTTGATTTCCGACACTCGGGATAGTATGAGTAAGTTCAACCAGTTGGCCAAGTACGCTCCTAATTCGATGCGAAAAGCAAGGGTGCAAAACAAGTCCCATTTTAGTTTTGGCAACTTGTTGACTGCAATTTTAAGGAAAGAGCACATTGAAGAGGAGCCAACAGACCATAAGTTGCCACAAAACCCGAAGAAGGTGGATCTAACAAAAATCAAAGATCCAGAAACTAGTCAAGTCATCAACCTTACTACTGCTGAGAGACATGCTTGAGATGAGAGTTTTTTTATGCCATCTGTTTGGCATGACTAGGTTTACTATGATGAATGGGGGTTGTGTGCTGACTGTTGCAGAGCTTCGGCAGTTTGACTATGAATACACACTTAATGATCAAGCTCGGGACATGTGTGGGGTGGGGGTAAATTTTGAAGAAACTATAGATGATGATGTGCCGATAGACGATCATCACCGACTGCTAGACTCTGATATGGAGGACAACTCTGATGATGAAAACTCTGATGATGATTCTAACGCAGGGGGTATGACCCCAGATGTAGACGAAGAGTCCGACTAACCAGGTTTTTGCTTATTTATTTACACTGAGGGCAGTGTGTTCCTTCTTAATGTGGGGTACGGGTACAAGTACGTGTATGCCTCGATTGCTTTCTCTGCTGTATTGCCTACTGCTTGCCCGAATTTATTCTACAGTTGTTTTGATTTAGACATAGTTAGTTAGTTGTAATTAGTCATTTTTCTCAATGATGGATGGATAGCGACCGTCTTAAGAGAGAATTAGTCAGATTTTTACATGAAATTCTTCATATAGATGGCATGGCATTATAACAGGAGTTTGTGTTGAATCACTACTATTTAAACATTTAGGCTCTAAGTTGTGACTCATTTTGTGATAATTGTTTGTGGTTTAATTCATTTATCTGTTGGGTCAAGAATCTATAATGCTCCTAATTAAGTTGACCATGTTCCATGTGTGTGTAAGGTTATTGTATATTCTTTGTTGCGACTGATGCTAGAACTTTCCTAGTGTGTGTGTGAAGCGAAATAAAGATTGTGAGTTTAGGCGATAATTTACGCATTTATTTGGTAGCCCTTATTTTTTATCTTATTTTTACCTACCTTTGTACATTGTCCTAGTGAACACCCATTGAGCCTTTAGCTATTTTCTTTGGCAACCTCATATGTAGCCTAATCCATTTTTTTTTAAAAAGACCATAATTTGATCCAAAAGCTCCTAAGTGCTTTAAATTGTAGAATCAAGTTGAGTAAAGAGTGTGGCAAAATAAGAGGAAAATGGTGAAAATGATGCCCCAAAGTTTAGTTTTTGGTACATGAAAATATTGTGATCGGGAGTGGCGCCCTGGTCCTTTCTTGGACATTATGCACCTCCACTAATGCAAATAGTCTAAGTTGAGGGTCGCTATCATAGGGATGCTTAACAAAAAAAAAGTTGTATATTCCCATCATAGTGTTTTTGATTGAGTAACAAAATGGATAAATAAAAGAAAAAAAAAGGTTGGTAGATAAAAAGAAGGTAGAGTGGTTGTTAAAAGTTGGTGTTAATGGCATAATGTAGTGTATTAAAGTGCTTAGGGAACATAGTCACTATTTCTGGCCAAAATAGTCCTACCCATCCCTTTAGCCTCTTTTACAACCCGTAAAGACCTATTTGATCCTAACCTTAGCATTCTAATGTTAGTGGAGCATTACGCTAAGGGCAAGCATATGGTCATCAGTTGTAATCTAAGAATTCTTTGTGAGAGTGAGAGCAAGCAAGTTTTTATACCCATATTTCTGAACAATGCAAAACTATGAGTGATTATGGGTAACATTTTGTGTGAGCGCACATAGTTGATGATTGTTGGGTAGTTTTATATGATTTTTTTTGGCTTAACTTGTGTATACGAATTAACCAACTTAATGAGTCTATGTTAGAGGGTGAGTTGTTTTTAGTAATGATCAAGAAATCTACTCTTTGTTAATAATTGCAATGTATGTCTTGTTGAAAATTTTGTGTTGCTCTTATGAAGTTTAGTTAGGTATTCGCATGGATGTACTATTTTGTTCGAGGACAAACAAAGCTTTAAGTGTGGGTTGGTGATGTTGGGCGTATTTATACGTCTAAGCACCATAAGTTACCCATGTTTTACCTAAGTTTTGAGGATAAAATACATAATTCTTGCACTTTTAGTCTATTTATAGTTAAGTGAGATGACCTATGTGATTAGCATGTTTTTCAGGTACTAATGAGGAAGATTACAGCACTTTGGCGACCTGTGGACAGCAAAGGAAACTTCACATAAAAAAGAAAGCAGCTTTTGGACTAAATGTGATGTATAGGAACTTTTTCCTAGGCAAACTCAATTTTTTTTAATAATTAAGGATGCAGTAGAAATTTATTAGAGAAGGATGTTATTAAAAGCCTTATGGCTGAATTTTTAGGGATTATTGATATTCTGTATTATTTTGAAAAACAAGAGAAAATGGCTTAGCTTGAGGACGGAGAGAGAGAGAAACGCTTTTCTCTCTTATTTTCGCTATTCATCTTTACCACCAAGATCGTTCTAAGTTCTGGTATGATGAATATTTCTATTGTGATTTCTGTTTTATTCATGAGTAACTAAGTTTATTTGTTAGGGTTATGGAAACCTTGTAGTATACTCTCTATTGCTATGGGTTTTTAAATTTATGATGTGTTAGTCCAATTATATCATTACTCTCTTCATTTTGATTGAATATCGTGGTTACAAACATAGGGAATGCGCCATTATAGCAATAACTTGTTCGATACAAAAGTTACTGTTTGGTAAAGAAAGTACGACAAGAAAATAGGGTTTCCAATCTCTATTTTACACGTTAATGCCTTATCAGGATTAACTTCTTGGAGAGTTCGTACGATTGGTTGTTGATGATAGGCGGATTTACACGCCTATATCAATATATTTTGCCCATATTTTAGCCTAGTTTTGAGAACAAATTATATATTTCGTGCACTTTTAGTCCTTTTTCCTATAAATGAGCTAACGAACATGATTAGAAAAGTTTCAGGTATAAATGATGCAAAATACAGCATTTTATGGCTTACTTAATGCAAAAGAAAGCTCACAAAGGAAGGGAAGAAAGTCTACACGCCGAAGGACCAAAACTGCTGCATGGAAAATCTGTCCCGGGCTAAAACAACATTTCTAAAGACTTTGGGGACTTACAGACACAAAGTTGGATTTTGACAATGATACATTAACCTAGTACAATTAGGTTATGTATTTCATTAGTTTATTTGGATTAGGAGAATGTTATATTAACCTAGTACAAATGGGTTAAGTATTTCCTTAGTTTAGTAGGATTTGGTTATTTATTTCATTAGCATAGTAGGAGTAGGATAGGAGTATTATAAATACCCTATCATGCTATAGATTTTAATGAAGTCCTCCCTTAGTGGAGAGGCAAGTCCTCCCTTAGTGGAGAGGAAAGTCCTCCCTTAGTGGAGAGACACATTCTACTTCTCAATTACAACTCTTCTAATCTTTCCATTAATTCTATTCTTAAATTCCACAGCGAGAGAATCGTTACTTGCTAAGGAATCATGCCACACGCCTATCACCTAATCCACACGCCATTACTCAACAATAACAATGCAAATCGTGATCTTCTTCGCACTCATGGGTAACTAAACTTCTCTGTTGGGGTTATGGAAGCCGAATGAGATACTATCTATTGCTGTGAGTTTGTGAGTTCGAGACACGTATATTGCTTATATCATTATTCTCTTCATCTTAATACAAATTCTTGTGGCTGCAGACACATAGAATAACGCCAGTCTAACATTTAACTTGTTCGAGAGAAAGGTTATTTGTCTGGAAAAGAGATAATGTCAAGGTAGTAGGACACCCTTTCCTATTAAAAAGCTAGTGCCGTAACTGGAGTAACCTCTTGGAGAATTCGTACCGTTAGACACGCTTTAAGCTCGCAAGAGTTAAAGTGAAATAGTCCTTGTTTAGGTCGCGAGACGCTTGGATTTACCATCGACTACAATTCTCTATAAGCAATTGCATGTCAAGACTCTACACACTCATAGCCAATAGAGACGTATACCTCAGAAGGTGGACATAACCCCAACGCCTCAATTCTCATTGTCTACAACCAACGTGACAATCTTCCTCTTTTTACTTTGCTATTTTCAGCTTTTACTTTATTGTTTTGGTTACATATTACAATCCCCCCTTCTTACGAGACTTGCACCAAAAGTTTAGTAATTTTGCTTACTTGTTGGCCAAGCTATTCCCTGTGGGATCGACACCCAACCCAGGTTGGGTTCTATATTTGCTAACGACCACTTTACACTCCCACGAGAGCTGTAGATTGAGCGTTATCAAAAATTGGCGCCGTTGCCGGGGAATACGAGTGTCAATCAAGTTCGTGATAATTACTAGACCCTTTGGTCAAAGATTCTCGTACTTTTATTTTTAGTTGTTGTTTTTGTTTTTTTAGGTTTATTCAGTGCATGAATGGAGGCACAACGTGAAATTGAAAGGATGGCTGCTCAAGTGCATCAACAGAATATTGATAACCGTAGGCGAGCAACAAATCCTGACGATGAGGATCTGGGCGATGAAGAGCTATTAAACCCACAACATACTGCTGAGATGGCGACACCAGCAAACAGAAGAGATCGTCAAGCAAGATATAGGCCTGAACATCGAACTGTACCAATGTTGTTCGATGATGATGAAGATGATCTTGACGAAGCTGGTTCCACAGGAGCTATTATTCTTCCCCCCTTAACACCGGGAGCAAAGTTCAATATCACTAGCGCCATGATTCATCTTTTACAACTCAAGGGATTATTTGGTGGACTAGCAGGCGATGATCCGAATACGCATCTGATCAACTTTATTTCTACATGCAAGTCATTCAACAATCCTGGAGTTGGACAGAATGCAATTCGATTACGTCTATTTCCATTGTCTCTGTCTGGGGAGGCAACTATGTGGTTGAATGGGCTGACTCCTGATTCTATTACTCATTGGAGGCAATTGAAAGACGCTTTCCTAGAAAGATTCTTTCCGCCATCCAAAAAAGCACAATTGAGAGATGAAATCAGCAACTTTCGTCAGCTTCCCTCTGAAGCTCTCCACGAAACATGGGAGAGGTTCAAGACGAAGCTAATGCGATGCCCAAACCATCATATGACCAATGTCCACTTGATGGAGATATTATACAGAGCGTTGAATTCGGTGACTAAGCCAGTGGTTGATAATGCAGCAGGTGGATCATTTATGGACCTCACCTTTGTGCAGGCAAGGAATATGCTAGATCGGATGACGAAGCAAAGTAGAGCTTGGCATACCAGGGATTCTGAGGTAGCAAGCCACACTTTATCTATTGGCATGACTGCAGACCAAAGAAGAAGAGAAGAAGAACATGAGCAAGACATGGCGCACATGAAAACACAATTGGATCTTCTGACAAAGCACTTATTATCAGGGAAGACCGAAAAAGTGAAAGCTGTAGCGCTAAAAGGAAGAGACGAATCTGATTCTGAAGAGGAGGCCAACTACTTGAACAATCAGGGGGGTTTCCGAGGGAATACCCAAGGAAACCAAGGTCGGAACTATTATGATAAATCTGGAAGCAAAGGCCAAGGTAGTTGGAAGAAAAATAATGAAAAGAGTGGTTTGTACGTTCCCCCTGGTAGACGTGATACCACCACATCTAATTCTGGTAGTATGGAAGACATGATGGCTAAGTTATTGAAAGGAGTGGAAGCAACGAGCGCAGGAGTTAAGGAGGTGATTGATGATTTGTCCTCCATGAAGCAACTAGTTGATTCTCATTCCACTTCTATCAGGCAAATAGAGCAGCAATTGAGCCAACTTTCAGCAGCATTTAATCAAAGAAAGGCTGGCACCTTACCAAGCGATACTGTGCAAAACCCAAAGAATGATGGGTCATGCATGGCCATCACTACCAGAAGTGGTAAGGTGTTGGAAACTTCAGCAAAAGGCAAGCAAGTGGTTGGCGAAGTGGTACAGTTTGATATATGCAAAATAATGAAGCCGCCCAGCGATATGAATGAGTCATCTGTAGCTGATGTTCATTATAAGGATACGAAAGCATTATCTATAGAGAAACAACCTACTATTGAGCCATTGTCTGCTGTGCCACTGAAAGTTGAGCATGAAGATAATGAAGGTTATGAAGAACTTATGAGTGCTCTAACAGAAATAGAGTCTTATACTCCTAAGAAACCGGATTGTGAACTCAAGAATCAACCAACAGCGAATACTCCCTTTGACGAGCCACCAATGCTAGAATCGCAAGAGCTTCCCGATTATCTAAGGTATGTATTCTTGGAAAGTAGAAATATACTTCTGGAGAGAGCAGATGATTTAAGTGAACAGCACGTAGAAGCTCTCATCTCTGCTCTGAGGAGATACAAGAGAGCTATGGGTTGGACTATTGATGATATAATTGGTGACTCTCCGGAGAAACGTATGAGCCAGCTCTAAAAAGATCGCATGACCACAGGTAAGCCTCATTGTCGTCTAAATCCTTTCAGAAAATGATCCATCACTTACCTCGACGAAGTCTAATTACTCGAGGTAACTACGTTGAGCCACGACAATAAATAAGGTGCTAGATGGGAGTGAACCCATCGTTTTATCATTTTATCGTTTTATCATTTTTCTTTCGTTCTAGTACTTGTTTTGTTTTGATAAATGAAAAATCGAAAAATAAGAGTCGTGCCACGACCAAAACTAAGGCGCTTGGTGGCAGGCAACCCATCGTACTAATCATTTTCATTTGGTTTTGAGCAAAAATAGGTGCAAGAGGTATTCAACGAGGAGATTGATTTCAATTGACGATTTGGCCACATTGTATGGTAAAGTCAGTAAGTTAGGAATGGTGATGCATAAGGCTATGGATTGAGCATTTCTCACGTCAAAATAGGCATCGAGAAAGGCTAGGCCTTGGTAAAACTAGGCCACGAACGATGCACAACCTATCCTGTAGCCTAAGGTCTCGGAATCTAGTGTGCTATACACTATGCGCCGCCTATTCCTAAGTGTGATTTTGACTATGCGCCGCCTATGCTATGGCATTTGGTCTCAGTATCTCATATGCCATAGACTATGCGGCGCATATGTCTACAAATGCCATAGACTATGCGGCGCATATGTCCCATTATGCCATAGACAATGCGCCGCATATGTCATGACTATGCCAAGCATTATGCGCCGCATATGTAGCATTTTTGTCTCCAAAACCGATTGTAAATGGGTCATAACCCGACCCATTCTCTTCCTATATAAAGGGGACTTAGTCTTGAAACATAACCGCACTAAAAATTGACCTAAAGGCACCGCATTCCCTCTCCAAATCATCTCAAAATTTTTTCTTGCTCTTCTAAATCACAAAACCATCTCCAAAAAGCTTCAAGCAAGTAAGTACTCTCTTATTCTTCATCTAATTCTCGTAAGTACTACGTTGCTATGTCTATCATGAATTGCTACATCTTGAAAGATTATTGGTGATGTTCATGTGTTTGGATTATTGATGCAAAATCATGTGAGTGAACGTATACGATAATCTTGACTTGTTTTCGACTTGAATTTGGTTTTAATAGAATTGATATACTATTTGTAGGATTGCTATAGTCTTGAACATTGTTTAAGATTGCTACTTGGATACTTACAAGTTAGACTATCCCGTTCATCGGGATAAGACTTATAGTTGCCTACCAACATAGGAGGTTGTGATTATTGAATGTAACTATATCATAATGTAACCCCTATGTAGTAGTGTTGTTATACCTAACATGAAAGTAAAGAAATGGTTGCAAGTAGTGATCCATCACTGATTCTCTTGTCGGAATACAGCTCCTAAAACGTATGTCAACGAAATCTGAGTAATCGACCACTTTCGCTTCACTGATTTGTGTTAACAAAACTAAGTGTGGGGTGGTACCGCTACTGCTTATGTATAGATTGTATCCATTGAGATTGTTCTACCATTAACGCTATTTCAAGTCTCAGGTACAATGGCACCTAAAGAAGAGACAAGGCAAGGAGAAGGCTACCACTTCCCAAAAGGGAAAGAAAAGAGGCCGCAAGGAGCAAGGAGAACCCTCCCCGCTGCAAACACCTCGACTCACGCTTGGAATTAAGTGGGATACTTATGCGGAACTTATGAGGATGATGACTCTTATGATGCTCCCAATGCAAGGGGTATGACCCCAGACATAGAGGATAAGTCCGACCAACCAGGTTCCTCGTATTTATTTTCCACTGAGGACAGTGTCCCGTTTAAGTGTGGGGTGGTGGTACCGCATGCTATACTTCTCTGTTTGCACCTATGTTTGTTTGGTTACTTTGTTTATTTGAGTCCATTTTTTTTGTTTCGTTTGACGTTTTTTTAAGTTTTTTTAGGAGTAAAATTTTTCTAGCTTCGCATGAAATTATTTTGATAGGCAGCATGAGATTATAACAAGAGTATGTGTTACAATTGTGACTATTGAGACGTTTAGGCTCTAGTTGTGACTCATTATGTGATATTGTGTGATTCAATTCCTTCACTTGTTGGGTCGAGAATCTATATTACTTCCAATCAAGTCGACCATGTGCCTTGTGTGTGTGAGATTAATAGTATCTTCTATGTATGTGGCTGATGCTAGAACTTGCCTAGTATGTATGCAAAGCGAAAATAAGGAGTGTAAGTTAGGATATGATTTAGGCATTTCTTTGGCAACCTATATTTGTTTACCTTCAATTTTACCTACCCATGTAAATCATCCTAGTCAAACCCTTTTGAGCCTTTAGCCTATTTCTTTGAAAACCTTGTATGTAAGCCTAATCCATTTTCTTTCAAGACCGTAATTTGATCCAAATTCCTAAGTGCTTTAAATTAAAAAAGTCATGTGACAACATAAGAGGAAATCGGGTGAGTATAATGCTTTAAATTGCAATGGTGCTTGAATGTGTTATGAAAAAGAAAAAATGCTATCATAAGAGGTATATTGTGAAAAGAAAAAGGAAAAGAAAGCTGAAAAGTGAGTTGTTCTTAGAATTGAAAAACAAAAAGAGGAGAACAAGGGTGGTAGAATAAAAGAAAGAAGAAAGGTTGAAAGAAAAAAGTGTCAATGATACAATGTGATGTATTAAAGTGCTTAGGAACTTAGTCACTATTTCTAGCCAAAATAGTCCTACCCGTCCCTTAGCCTACATTACAACCATCAGAAGACCTATTTGATCCTAATCTTAACATTCTAACATTTAGTAGAGTACTAAACTAAGGGCAAGCCTATAGTCATCAGTTGCTACATATGAATTCTTTGTGAGAGTGAGAGCAAGGATATTTTGATACCCATGTTTGAAAAAAAATATGCTATATTTGTGAGTGATTATGGGTACTATATTGTGAGACACACATGGTTGATAAGCTTTGGATAGTTGTATATGATTCTATGTACCTTAACGTTTGCATGCGAGTTGATCACCATCACGAGTCTATGCTAGAGGTTAAACTGTTTCTACTTATAATCGAAAAACTACTCTTTGTTGATAATTGTTGTGCTTGTCTCGAAGAATGTTTTGTGTTGTTGCTGTAAAAACCCTAAGTTGATGTTTAGAAGGACATGATATGTTGTTCGAGGACGAACAAAGCTCTAAGTGTGGGGTGTTGATGATAGGCGGATTTACACGCCTATATCAATATATTTTGCCCATATTTTAGCCTAGTTTTGAGAACAAATTATATATTTCATGCACTTTTAGTCCTTTTTCCTATAAATGAGCTAACGAACATGATTAGTAAAGTTTCAGGTATAAATGATGCAAAATACAGCATTTTATAGCTTACTTGATGCAAAAGAAAGCTCACAAAGGAAGGGAAGAAAGTCTACACGCCTAAGGACCAAAACTGCTGCATGGAAAATCTGTCCCGGGCTAAAATAACATTTCTAAAAACTTTGGGGACTTACAGACACAAAGCTGGATTTTGACAATGATACATTAACCTAGTACAATTAGGTTATGTATTTCATTAGTTTATTTGGATTAGGAGAATGTTATATTAACCTAGTACAAATGGGTTAAGTATTTCCTTAGTTTAGTAGGATTTGGTTATTTATTTCATTAGCATAGTAGGAGTAGGATAGGAGTATTATAAATACCCTATCATGCTATAGATTTTAATGAAGTCCTCCCTTAGTGGAGAGGCAAGTCCTCCCTTAGTGGAGAGGAAAGTCCTCCCTTAGTGGAGAGACACATTCTACTTCTCAATTACAACTCTTCTAATCTTTCCATTAATTCTATTCCTAAATTCCACAACAAGAGAATCGTTACTTGCTAAGGAATCATGCCACACGCCTATCACCTAATCCACACGCCATTACTCAACAATAACAATGCAAATCGTGATCTCCTTCGCACTCATGGGTAACTAAACTTCTCTGTTGGGGTTATGGAAGCCGAATGAGATACTATCTATTGCTGTGAGTTTGTGAGTTCGAGACACGTATATTGCTTATATCATTATTCTCTTCATCTTAATACAAATTCTTGTGGCTGCAGACGCATAGAATAACGCCAGTCTAACATTTAACTTGTTCGAGAAAAAGGTTATTTGTCTGGAAAAGAGATAATGTCAAGGTAGTAGGACACCCTTTCCTACTAAAAAGCTAGTGCCGTAACTGGAGTAACCTCTTGGAGAATTCGTACCGTTAGACACGCTTTAAGCTCGCGAGAGTTAAAGTGAAATAGTCCTTGTTTAGGTCGCGAGACGCTTGGATTTACCATCGACTACAATTCTCTATAAGCAATTGCATGTCAAGACTCTACACACTCATAGCCAATAGAGACGTATACCTCAGAAGGTGGACATAACCCCAACGCCTCAATTCTCATTGTCTACAACCAACGTGACAATCTTCCTCTTTTTACTTTGCTATTTTCAGCTTTTACTTTATTGTTTTGGTTACATATTACAATCTCCCCTTCTTACGAGACTTGCACCAAAAGTTTAGTAATTTTGCTTACTTGTTGGCCAAGCTATTCCCTGTGGGATCGACACCAACCCAGGTTGGGTTCTATATTTGCTAACGACCGCTTTACACTCCCACGAAAGCTGTAGATTGAGCGTTATCAGTTGTACACTTTGGATTCGAGAGAACTAAGGTGAATAAATCTTTGATGGTTGAGAAACACTTGGATTTAGAATTAGAATACATCTCTCTATAAGTGCATGCATGTATAAAATACTTATTACTCATAGTTAATAGAGAAGTAGAAGCTACAAGGTCGATATAACCCTAATTTGTCATTCTATATGATCAAGTATTATTACACATATCATCTCATCGTTACACTGATAATAATATTGTGCACCTAAACTGAAACCCCCTTACCTTGGAACCTTCAATCAACAGTCTAATTATAATTGCAATACTTAGTGATCATAGTATTCCTTGTGGGATTCGACACCCAACCGGGTTGGATTCTATATTTTACTACGACCGCTTGCACTTTCTAATGAGAGTTGTAATTTGGGCGTGTCAACCATTGAGATGACACCATTTGAGGACTTGTATGGTAGGAGATGTAGGTCACCCATAGGTTGGTTCAGAGTGGGAGAAGCTACCGCGTTTAGGCCTGATACAATATTTGAAGATATGGAGAAAGTTAGGTTGATTAGAGAGAGGTTGAAGACCGCTCAGAGTCATCAAAAGTCATATACCTATGTAAGAAGAAGAGATCTTGAGTATGAGGTGAGCGATTTAGTGTACTTGAAGATTTCACCTATGAAATGGGTGAAGAGGTTTTGTAAGAAAGGAAAACTGAGTCCTCGTTATGTTGGCCCGTATAGAGTCTTGATCCATATTGGTAAAGTGTCCTATAAGGTTGAGTTACCCTTGGAGTTGTCCCCTGTTCATCCTATTTTTCATGTCTCCATGCTCAAGAAGCATATTGGTGATTCTGTTATGGTTGATCCTTCAGAAAGTATTGATATTCAGGATAGTCTTTCCTTCGATGACATTCCTGTTGATATCCTAGACTTTCAGGTCCATAGACTAAGGAAGAAAGAGGTTCCCTTGGTCAAAGTGTTGTGGCAGAACCAGTCTGTTGAGGGTGCTACTAGGGAGGCATAAGCAGACATGAGATCCAAGTACCCGCACCTCTTTTCTTCGAGTTCAGGTCAAGTCAAAGGTACTATTCTTAATTCAACCCTTCTAATATAAAGTTCAGCTATGCATTTATTCTTGATGAGTTCTTTCAATATCCGGAGTATTCACGAGTTTAGAAAGATCTTGAGTCATTTAGTAATTATTTCAGCAATGAGTGCTCTGTTTCCGATGTTCCTAGCCTAACTAGTGACATTTGAGGATGAATGTTCCCAAGGGGGAGATATTGTAACACCCACAAAAATTCCCTCATGGTTTGAGCCTTAGAGCATACCGAATAAAGTGTAATTTCGGCCCCATTAGATCAAGAAAAGACTACTAAAGTGTTTAATGTGTTAATCTTGTTGAATTATCCTGAGAATGACCTCGTATAGTGTGGAAAATTGAGTTATCTTTCTAATGATACCATTTTTGTCTAAATCTTATGTCAGAGAAGCAAGATAAGACTTTTTCTAGAAATCAGTGAAGTTGCCCAGATGTGACAGAGGGATCCGATAGACCATCGATGAGCGACAAGCCATCGCACCCTCACCGTTGCTGAGAGAAAGAACATCAGTTTAGTGGCTTCATGAGATGGAGATAGCTAATTGACCATCGGGCCTCCGATGGTCGTCACACTCCACCATCGCAGGGAGGCAGAGAATGATTTCCCCAAAAAGTTTTGATGATGACGTTTGATGGACCATCGGGACTCTGAAAAACCATTGAACCTCATCATCGCAGTGGAGGCAGAAATCTATGTTCTGGACGTTGTCCGACAGCCAGGGCTAACGGTTCGTCGGGCCTCCGACAGACCATCAGAGCCCACTATCGTAGGTCCCACACATAATTTTAAACCCATTTTAAAAAGGGAATTTCATTCTTTTCCACTCTTCGAAGCCCTCATATATATACTATGTGAATCAGCTGGCCTCATTACTCATCTCTATAATAAAAGAGCTAGGGTTTTCTCGTCCAAATTAAATCAAATCCTAAATTCTTCTACAAGTAATCATGAGTTCACCATAGATTCTTCAAGTGAGTGGAGATTTGAGTTTCCCAAGTTCAAAGGCTTCAATAATCCACTCCTAAGAGTAAGAATATCAGGTTTAGAGCAAGATTGTTCATCCAATTTTCTAATCTAAGGTATGTGGGGTTTTGAACAAGGGCAACCCTTTCACCCTTGTTCCCAAAAAGGCTTATTTATATCATGATTTTCTTGAAATCTATGAGGTTTTACATGAATTTGAATTGGGAGTTTTCACGCATCATTATTGAATTTATTATTTTGATATTTCCCAGAGAGTCCAATGATATGATTTCTGCATGTTTTCTTGAGAAATTACAGTTGGGTACAAACCCCATGATTTTAATCCTTGAGAAGCTAATATTTGCAATGTTTGAGATATTGAAGTATATGAATATATTGAGATTTTGAGATATATTACTATAAATTCCAGATTTCTACATAAACTATGAATCTATATGCTATCTATTATGCCTTTGATGAGTTTTAAATCGACATTGAACTATGGGTTAGTGATCCAATGTTGAGACTTGCAATTTTATGAACTTTGGAGCTATAAGCACCCATGATTTGAGTATTTTGAGATGATTGTGAAATGAATTGACCTAATGGTCATAGATCTTTGAAATGCACTTCACTATATGAGAATGAAGATTTGATTATTGGGTTCCTGGTGAACCATGATATTATTTCTAAAAGTGGATTTTTATGAGCTGAGCGCAGATAATCTAAAGGGAGTACTATTTAGCACCGACCGGGTAAGTTACTATGGTTTTTTACCCCAAAAATAGATGTCACCGCAGGCTGGGCCTGAGGCAGAGTTTATGATTATTGGGCCTAAGGCCGAGTTGATATTGGGAGTGAGGCCAAGTTTGTTTGGTTGTTACTAGACCTAGGTTATACTCCCTGGCAAGAGTATGATACTCCTCCCCAATGTAGGATCTCTTCCTTAGGAGGATAAAAGATTGGACTCCATGTATCTCACATGGTTTATGTTGGTTACGAGAACCTCCCTAGCCCTTTAAACTCGAGATCAACTACTTCCTTGGAAACTAAAGTATTTTCCCTTCCTATGAGCTATTTTACTAATAATGAGGTTGCAAAAGTTGTTTCCTAACTAAAGTATTTCCTTGATATGAACTGTTTCTCTAAACGGAAGTGTTCTCCCTTGATATGGTATTTTCCATAAAAGCTTTGAGATGAGTTATTTTCACTAAACTAGAGTATCTTTCCTTATGATAGAATGGCTTACCTAAAGCTTGAATTGAGATATTTTCCTAAAGTGAATGAAATTCCTTTAAGTATGCTACAAGGTTATTTGATTCCGTATTCCAAATATTTGAGTTCAAAGAGTTATGAGGTCTTAAGTATTAAAAGAAGTTTTACTCCATGAGATATGTGCATAAGTTAAAAGTATGGTTTATAGTCCCTAGTCCTTGAGTATTGAGGATAAGAGAAGGCTTTTATTTCAATATGAAAGAATGATGACTCACGAGATTTATGTTACATGCCCCCTCCTATATGATTTATGAGCTTTACATTTTATACTTGTTCAAGACATAAGAGTCATCCCATATTGCATACATAATTTGATTAAAGAAGATTGATTCTGTTTTATATATATGTATTCACCCCCGCATACTCAGTGCATTCCAAGTACTGATCCACATATATGTCTATGTTCTACATTATCTTATAATATAGGTCCAGGTGCTCAGTCGCAGCTGCGTCAGTGATTTTTGAGTATCTATACCTACATCCTTGCAGTGGTGAGTCCTCATGGTTTAAGGACCTATATTTAGATTTTTTAGTACTTGGGAGACCATGTTTTATCTTCAGTTTATTTTGAGTCAGGTGGGCACCTATCCCAATGGCTCTCTAAATTATAGATTTGTAGAGGCTTTGTCAAACTAGTATCAGACGTTGGTTTTATTGAGATTCGTTGTATTGTAGTCATTCAGACCGAGTAATTTTCTATACTTTCTTTCACATGATATGAATATGCTACTATTTGAGTCTATCTCATCTTTAATAGAGTGTTACTAATATAAACTAGCTCTAAGGGTTACCTTGGGGCTTCGTGTAGCTTTAAGCATCGTATGGCACCCCGATAGGTGATTTTAGGTCATTACAAATTTGGTATCAGAACCTAAGGTTTCTAAGGAGTCCTAGGGAGTCTAACAATCTATGTTGAGTAGAGTCTTGATCATTGGTGTGTAGCTCGCCACATCTATGAGCAAGAGTCTACAAGACATTTTAGGAAAAAGTGGTTCTTCTTTTATATTCTATCATGCCCATAGTTTTCCCTCTTATCTAATGATCTGTGCTATTTTATTTTCATAAAATGCCTTTTTAAAGAGCGAGCGAATGTCTGCGGGAACAATGACGGGCTTGATTCTCTGAATGAAATGGTGTCCGATACTGAGTTTAGGGCGACCTTTTAGGAACTAGCCCAAGTGGTCACCACAAATGTTTGGGCCAATAACCGAGCCCAGTTTCTAATCAGCAGGGTGATGATATAGCTATGACTAGGATTCATGTATTTATGCGGATGAACTCGCCTGATTTCTACGGGTCAAAGGCTGATGATAACCTACAGTTGTACTTGTAGGAGGTAAGAAAGATTACTAATGTGATGCATGTTTCAGAAGAAAAAAATGTGGAGTTAGCATCCTATAGACTGAAGGACATTGCTTATGATTGGGTTGTGTCATGAAGATAGGATAGAGATTCAAATGCCGCTCCGATTACTTGGCAAGTGTTCCAAGATATACTCTTGGACCAATTCATTCCGCTTGAGATGAGGAAGGGAATGATTGAGGAGTTCATGAACTTGAGATAGGGCTCCATGACTGTTAAGAAGTACTGTTTGAAGTTCAACTAGTTGGCCAAGTATGCTCCTGATTTGATTTATGACACCCGGGCTAGTATGAGTAAGTTTGTGACCGGTGTTTTTGGGTTGGTGTTGAAGGAGTGTAGGACAGCGATATTGAATAGGAATATGGATCTGGCTAGGTTGATCATACTTACCAACAAATAGGGGCAGATAAGCTAAGAAAGAGAAAAAGAATGAAAGGTAACAAGAGAGCTAGATCTGAGAAGCATGAGTTTAGCCGACCTATGGAGGGAACCACCCTCATTTTCAGAGATGTTTGTCTATTCTAGTGCCTTTATTAGCTAGTGCTCTCACGCCTAGAGGCCGGCTGGAGCAAGGGAGTAGACCTTTCATGTCTGGGTTGCAGAATAGTGTTGGTAATAGGCCCCATTACCCTTCTTGTGATAAATGTGGTAGGAACCATCTTGGGAGTGTTTCAAAGATCTGAGGGGTTGTTTTGGTTATGGAAAGAAGGGTTATAGACTTCGAGATTATCCCCATGCTAGACAGGGAATAAATATGTCCGACCTCAGGCACAGGTTGCTAGTGCACCAACTTCAGTACTCCGTCCCACCCCTTCTCAGGGAGTTTCTTCTTGTACTACTGGAGGTCTGCGCCAGAATAGATTCTATGCCTTTTTATACCATAGGGAGTAGGGGGAATCTCTCGATATTGTTACTGGTATCCTCCGTGTCTTTTTTCTTGATATTTATGTGTTGTTGGACCCCGGGTCAAATCTCTCTTATGTGACCCCACTTGTGGCTGTGAACTTCAAAATGAGTCCCGAAAGGATTCCTGAGCCTTTTCTAGTTTATACACCAGTCAGAGAGTTATTTGTTGCTAAACAAGTGTATAGAAATAGCCCTGTCACTTTACATTATAGAGTTGTACTTGCGGATTTGATAGAGTTAGACATGGTAGATTTTGACCTTATTCTGGGTATGGATTGTTTTTATTCTTGTTATGCATCTATAGACTATCATACCTGTGTGGTCAAGTTTCAGTTTCCTGATGAACCAGTGTTTCAGTGATCCGGGGTTCGGTATCTCCCAAAAGTCATTTTATCTCCTATATCAAAGCTAGAAATTTAATATCCAAAGGTTGCATCTATCACCTAGTTAGAGTCAAAGACACTAAGTCCAAGACTCTAACTATCCAGTCAGTCAATGTTGTGAATGATTTTCCAGATGTTTTTCTAGAAGATCTCAAAGGGGTACCTCCCAATAGAGAGATAGAATTTGGAATTGATCTTCTTCTCGATACTCAGCCTATTTCTATTCCACCATACCATATGGCACCTGCTGATCTTAAGGAGTTGAAAGAGATACTCAAAGATCTTTTAGACAAGGGTTTCATTAGTCCTCGTATTTCTACTTAGGGCACACCTATTTTGTTCGTACGGAAGAAAGACAGATCTTTGCATATGTGTATTGACTATAGTCAACTGAATAAGGTTACAGTAACAAATAAGTACCTTCTTCCAAGAATTGATGACATATTTGATCTGTTGCAAGGTTCAAGTTATTTCTCTAAGATAGACCTTAGATCCGGCTATCACCAACTAAAAATGAAGGAATATAATATTCCAAAGATAGCCTTCCAAACCCGATATGGTTAATTTGAGTTTCTAGTCATGTCTTTTGGGCTAACCAATTCCCCAGCAGCCTTTATGGACCTCATGAATCAAGTATTCAAGCAATACCTTGATATGTTTTTCGTTATCTTCATAGATGATATCCTTGTGTACTCCCGTGATGAGAATGTCCATGCGAATCACCTTAGGATTGTCTTGCAAACTCTTAGAGACCATTAGTTTATTTCCAAATTTAGAAAGTGCAAATTTTGGCTAAGGTCTATAGCCTTTATGGGTCATCTTATTTCAGCCGAAGGTTTTAGAGTTGATCCTCAAAAGACTGAAGCTGTTAGGAATTGGCCTAGACCTATCTATCCATCTGACATTAGGAGTTTCTTGGGTCTAGTGGGCTACTATCGTCATTTTCTTAGGGTTTATCGCCTATTGCGTCTCCTATGACCCGATTGACCCACAAAAAGGTTAAATTCCAATAGTTCGATTCCTGTGACAAGAGTTTTCAAGAGTTTAAGACATGACTCACTTCAGCCCCCATGTTGACCTTGTCTAATGGTACTAATGGTTTTGTGGTGTACTTTGATGCCTATAGAGTTGGTTTGGGTTGTGTGTTGATGCAAAGAGGTAAGGTTATATCCTATGCCTCTAGACAATAGAGGTCGTATGAAAAGAATTACCCGACCTATGACCTTGAGTTAGCTGCTTTGGTCTTTGCTTTAAAAATTTGGAGACGCTATCTTTATGGTGTCTACGTTGATATGTTTACTGATCATAAGAGCCTGCAGTATGTGTTTACCCATAAGGTGTTGAATATTAGGTAGGGGAGGTGGTTTGAGTTGTTGAAAGATTATGATATGAGTGTGTTGTATCACCTAGGCAAGGCCAATATAATGGGGGATGCACTTAGAAGATTATCTATGGGTAGTGTTGCTTATGTAGAGGAAGGTTAAAGAGAGTTAGCTCGTGATGTGCATTGTCTTTCTAGATTGGGCATTAGGTTGCTTGAGTCAGTAGATGGGAGTACGTTAGTGCAGAGTAGTTCTGAATCCTCTTTAGTTTTGGAAGTAAAGAAAAAGCAAGATAGGGATCCTAGATTGTTCAAACTGAAGGAGTCAATTAAGGACCAAAAGGTCGAGGTTTTCTCCCAAGGGGGGAGATAGTGTGATGAGATTGCATGGCAAGTTGTGTGTCCCATGTGTTGATGACCTAAGATAGATCATCATGGATGAAGTGCATGGAGTGCGGTATTCCTTTCATCCAGGCACTACCAAGATATACCACGACTTACGAGAAATCTATTGGTGGGATGGTATAAAGAAGGATATAGCCGAATTTGTACCAAAGTATGCAATGTGTCAACAGGTTAAGGTAGAGCACCAAAGTTTGGGTGGTGTGATACAAGAGTTTAACATGCCCACTTGGAAGTGGGAGGTGGTGAATATGGACTTCCTAACCAGATTGCCTCTTTTGCGTTGTCATCATTATTCGATTTAGGTTGTTGTGGATAGGCTGACTAAGTCTGCATATTTTTTGTCCGTGCATACATCTTATACGACTAAGGATTATGATAGATTGTATATCCGTGAGTTGGTCAGGATGCATGGAGTTCCGTTTTCTATCATTTCAAATAGGGGTACTTAATTTACTTCTCAGTTTTGGAGGGATTCAGTAAGGTCTTGGTACCCCGGTTTATTTAAGTCCCGCATTTCACCCGCAGACAGATGGTCAGGCTGAGAGGAACCATTTTGACATTAGAGGATATGTTGAGGGTGTGTGCTTTTGATTTCAAAGGTAGTTGGGATGAGTATTTGCCATTGATAGAGTTTTCCTATAATAATAGTTTCCATGCGAGAATTGAGATGGCACAATTTGAGGCCTTGTATGGTAGGATGTGTAGGTCACCTATAGGTTGGTTTGAAGTGGGAGAAGCTCCCGCGTTTGGGCCTGATATAGTATTTGAAGATATGGAGAAAGTTAGGTTGATTAGAGAGAGATTGAAGACCACTTAGAGTCGTCAAAAGTCATATACCGATGTAAGAAGAAGAGATATTGAGTTTGAGGTGAGTGATTTAGTGTACTTGATGATTTCACCCATGAAAGGGGTGAAGAGGTTTTGTAAAAGGGGAAAACTGAGTCCTCTTTATGTTGTCCCGTATAGAGTCTTGAGCCGTGTTGGTAAAGTGTCCTATAAGGTTGAGTTGCCCTCGGAGTTGTCCCCCGTTCATCCTATTTTTCATGTCTCCATGCTCAAGAAGCATATTGGTGATTATGTTGTGGTTGATCCTTCAGAAAGTATTGATATTCAGGATAGTCTTTCCTTAGATGAGATTCCTGTTGAGATCCTAGACTTTTAGGTCCATAGACTGAGAAAGAAAGAGGTTCCCTTGGTCAAAGTGTTGTGGCAGAACCAGTCTGTTGAGGGTGCTACTAGTTAGGCATAAGCAGACATGAGAGCCAAGTATCCGCACCTCTTTTCTGCGTGTTCAGGTCAGGTTGAAGGTATTATTCTTAATTCAACCCTTCTAATATAAAGTTCATCTATGCATTTATTCTTGATGAGTTCTTGCAATATCCGGCGTATTCACGAGGTTAGAAAGATCTTGAGTCATTTAGTAATTATTTCAGCAATGAGTGCTTTGTCTTTCGATATTCCTAGCCTAACTAGTGACATTCGAGGATGAATGTTCCCAAGGGGGAGATATTGTAACACCCCACAAAATTCCCTCATGGTTTGAGTCTTAGAGCATGTCGAATAAAGTGTAATTCTGGCCCTATTAGATCGAGAAAAGACTACCAAAGTTTTTAATATGTTAATCTTGTTGAATTATCCTGAGAATGACCTCCTATAGTGTGGAAAATTGAGTTATCTTTCCAATGATACCCTTTTTGTCTAAATCTTATGTCGCAGTAGCAAGATAAGACTTTTTCTAGAAATCAGTGAAGTTACCCAGATGTGACAGAGGGATTCGATAGACCATCGATGAGCGACGGGCCATCGCACCCCCACCATTGCTGAGAGAAAGAACATCAGTTCACTGGCTTCATGAGATAGAGAGAGCTAATAGATCGTCGGCCCTCCGACGGCTGTCGCACTCCACCATCGTAGGGAGGCAGAGAATGAGTTCCCTAAAAAGTTACGACGATGATGTCCGATGGACCGCCGGGAATCTAAAAAACCATCGAACCTCACCATCACAGTGGAGGCAGAAACCCATGTTTTGGACGTTTTCTGGTGGCCAGGGCCAACAGACTGTCGGGCCTCTAACAGACCATCAGAGCCTACCATTGTAGGTCCCGCATAAAATTTTAAACCCATTTTAAAATGGGCGTTTTAGTCTTTTCCACTCTTTGAAACCCGCATATATATACTATGTGAATCAGCTGGCCTCATTACTCATATCCAACATAAAAGAGCTAGGGTTTTCTCCTTTAAATTAAATCAAATCCTAAATTCTTCTACAAGTAATCAAAGATTTCACCATAGATTCTTCAAGTGAGTGGAGATTTGAGTTTCCCAAGTTCAAAGGCTTTAATAACCCACTCCTAAGAGTAAGAATATGAGGTTTAGAGCAATATTGTTCAACCAATTTTCTAATCTAAGGTTGTGGGGTTTTGAACAAGGGTAACCCTTTCACCTTTGTGCCCGAAAAGGCTTATTTACATCATGATTTTCTTGAAATCTATGAGGTTTTACATGAATTTGAATTGGGGGTTTTCACCCATCATTATTGAATATATTATCTTGATATTTCCCATGAATTGAGAGTCCAATTACATGATTTCTAAACGTTTTCTTGAGAAATTACAGTTGGGTACAAACCCTATGATTTTAATCCTTGAGAAGCTAATATTTGCAATGTTTGAGATATTGAAGTATATGAATATATTGAGATTTTGAGATATATTGTTGTAACTTCCAGATTTCTACATAAGCTATGAATCTATATGCTATCTATTATGCTTTTTATGAGTTTTAAATCGAGATTGAACTATGGGTTAGTGATCCCTAGTTGAGACTTGCAATTTTATGAACTCTGGAGCTATAAGCACCCATGATTTGAGTAGTTTGAGATGATTGAGAAATGAATTGACCTAATGGTCATAGATCTTTGAAATCTACTTCACTATATGAGAATACAGATTTGATTATTGGGTTCCTAGTGAACCATGAGATTATTTCTAAAAGTCGATTTTTAAGAGATCAGCACAGATAATCTAAAGGGAGTACTATTTAGAACCGACCGGGTAAGTTACTATGGTTTCTTACCCCAAAACTACATGCCACCATAGGTTAGGCTTGAGGCTGAGTTTATGATTATTGGGCCTAAGGCCGACTTGATATTGGGCCCAAGGCCTAGTTTGTTTGGTTGTCACTAGACCTAGGTTATACTTCCTGGCAAGAGTATGACGATCCTCCCCAACGTAGGATCTCTTCCTTAGGAGGATAAAACATTGGACTCCATGTAGCTCACATGGTTTATGTCGGTTACGAGAACCTCCCTTACCCTTTAAACTCGAGATCAGCTACTTCCTTGGAAACTAAAGTATTTTCCCTTCTTATGAGCTATTTTCCTAATAATAAGGTTGCAAAAGTTGTTTTCTAACTAAAGTATTTCCTTGATATGAATTGTTTCTCTAAACGGAAGTGTTCTCCCTTGATATGGTATTTTCCATAAAAGCTTTGAGATGTGTTATTTTTACTAAACTAGAGTATCTTGCCTTATGATAGAATGGCTTACCTAAAGCTTAAAATGAGATATTTTCCTAAAGTGAATGAAATGCCTTTAAGTATGCTTTAAGGTTATTTGATTCCATATTCCAAATATTTGAGTTCAAAGAGTTATGTGGTCTTAAGCATTAAAGGAAGTTTCACTCCATTAGACATATGCATAAGTTAAAAGTATGGTTTATAGTCCCTAGTCCTTGAGTATTGAGGATAAGAGAAGGCTTTTATTTCAATATGAAAGAATGATGACTAAAGAGATTTGTGTTACATGCCCCCTCCTATATGATTTATGAGCTTTACATTTTATACTTTTTCAAGACATGTGAGTCATCCCATATTGCATACATGATTTGATTAAAGAAGATTGATTCTGTTTTATATATATGCATTCACCCCTGCATACTCAGTATATTCCAAGTACTGATCTACATATATGTTTATGTGGTACATTGTCTTATAATGTAGGTTCAGGTGCTCAGTCCCAGCTGCGTCAGTGATTTTTGAGTGCCTATACCTATATCCTTGCAGTGGTGAGTCCTCGTGGTTCGAGGACCTATATTCAGATTTTTCAGTACTTGAGAGACCATGTTTTATCTTCAGTTTATTTTGAGTCAGTTGGGGACCTATCCCAATGGCTCTCTAGATTATAGATTTGTAGAGTCTTTGTCAGACTAGTATCAGACATTGGTTTTGTTGAGATTCATTGTATTGTGGTCATTCGGACTGAGTATCTTTTTGTACTTCCTTTCACGTGAGTGTTATTAGTAGCAACCGACTCTAATGGTTAGATTGGGGTTACGTGTAGCCTTAAGTACCGTGTGGCATCCCGGGATGTGATTTTGGGTCATTACAATTTATGCATATGATAAAGAGATGCATGGTTTCCCCAGTACATAGGTTTGAGCAGTTGGTTATAGATGGTTTCAAGTAGGGTAGAGGTAGACTGAAGAAATATTTGAGAGAGGTGATTAGACATGACATAGAGTAGGTAAAACTTGCTGAGAACATGACCCTTGATAGAAGGTGTGGGGGATGCAAATTAGGGTAGAGGGTTAGTAGGCGATAGTGCGTCCTTGCTAGTAGGTAGGATTACTTTAGGTGTAGCCGTGCCAGTAGTCGTAGTTCTATGCTTGTGTCTTATAGCTACTCGTTCATGGTATTTTGGTGATATTTGTGGTTTCAGATTGATAGTTTATAGTACTACTCTGTAGGTATCTTCTTTATGTTATTATATATTGGTGTGTTATTCCATTTTATTTTTTATTTCTATTATGTCTTTTTAAACTGTGTTTTATCCTGAGCTGGGGTCTTTCAGAAACAACCTCTCTACTTCACCTCTAAGGTGGTGGTATAGAATGAATGCGTACACCTTACCCTCGTAGGACCTCACTTTGTGGAAATACATTGGGTATGTTGTTGTTGTGATTCTTTGTCCAGGATTGTTTTGGCCTGTTGTGTATAATTTTATTTTGTTTTACTTGCTGCTTTTTTTGTAGCTATTTTGTACATTTTTTGCTGTAATTTGAGAAGTTTGTCTGCTATTTCTTAGGTATTTTGGAACAGATTTTATACTATCAAATCTTATCTAGCTACCATAACAGAAGTTTAGTCAATTTGCAGGATCAATAGTCAAATTTGTTGAATAAGTAATAATTAATCATTTAGTTTTCGATATTAATAACTCTATTTTTAGTTAGAATAAATTTTGCGTATACAAGGTTAGACTATTCATACCTGTATCTTCTTGTGATTTCTCTGAGGATGACAAGATAGAGTTGGAAAGAATTCAAAATTATGAAACATGGTAAGCTTGAAATGACTTACTATATTGATTCATTAATAGATTTCAGAAATTTGCAAGTTGAATTAATCTAACTAAAACACCTACCAAGAATATTTTAATCTAGAAATTCAAATTCCTTACATGGTTATAAATTATTGTTTCTTCATCTGTCTAGTAAAATAATATAAAGCCTTAAATTTATTTTCTTCATCTCCCTGCATTCATTTTTTCATCATCTCCCTGCATTCATTTTTTTCTAACCAAACTCGTTCCAAGCTGTTTTTGAGTTTATATTACTAATCTTGATAGGTTAATTTTTTACTCATTATTTTAGTTAATGTGATTGATATTATTGTCACAACCTAATTTCTTAGATTATGATGACACGTATTTTAACCACCAGTAGGTACGGCCTAACAGGAGAGCGAGAAATAAGAACAAAACTAGTAGTAATAGTTAACATATATGTATATATATATATACACATACATACATACAAATATATATATATATATACATATATTCATATATATATATATATATATACATATATATATATATGTGTGTGTGTGTCATACAAGAGAGAAGAAAGGACAAAAATACCAAAATGAATCCCCCAAGACTTGGTAAAGTCAGTACAAGAGCCACTAAACCAAAGCAGTACTAGACTGTGCCAAAATATATAAAGCAGCCTTAGAATATACAAAATAAGATTATCACAACAGTAGAAAGAGATGAATCAACTCCTAACTCTGAAAGCTCACCCAAATCTTTGATCAACAGAACAGATCGATGTCAACGTCAACAATGATGACTCGTACTAGAATTTGTATCCGAAAAAAGATGTAGAAGTGTAGTATGAGTACCAAAATGCATGATATTCAGTAGGCATCATAGGACGACTAAGCTCAGTCATAATAAAGTATATATAAAGTGCGAGTAAATATACTAAAGACAGTAAGTAAGGATTTTTAGTGTAAATAATAGGCTATACTAGTAGATGCGATAAAATCAAATATAAATGACTCAAAGAAAAAATAAATGCCTAGCTATAACGTAACTAGATTATCAAAAGACCAAAAGGTATATATAAGGATAAATAAATTCAACCGAGCCCCCATAAACATGATGGGTACAAACAAGAGTAACAATAAAGGTAAGGACAGGATATAATAGTAATGAATGTAAAATGAGCCAAGTTGAGTGACAAACATACTGTATACTCCTCCTATAGACATACCGTGAATCTTATTAGTATCCTCCAAATTACAACCCATGATTAATAATACTAAGAATAATAAATGTTAGACTCTATTCAAAACTAATGAACAATAATAAAATAGCAGGTGCCAGACTCAAATCGAAACTAATAAGTGCTATATAGTAGCTCAGGTGTCGGACTCGAACTGGAACCATTAGATAATAAATAGTAACAAATTCTAGCTGGAACTAATAGATAAGCAAAACGTAGTAATATTCAAGAGTTATAACTCATCTGAACTCCATCTAGCCATTATTCCTTTTTTAGAATGTCGCAACGCTAAGTGCCAGATTCAATTTATTTAGTTAGAAGATGTGGTTTACAGTCTAAATGCTAACTTTGTCAAGGATACCAAAAATAAAATGCATACTATAGAAATTAATACCACCCACTCCCAAGCAACCGTCTAATGGAATAGTCCTGTAATAATCTAATGTCAAAAAGGATGTTAGCCTAAAGCAACCTACCTTAAAAAGGGCAAAATAACCCACTATATGTCCTGATAATCCAACCTAAAGTAAGGATCTACCTGAAACCTATGTGAATACATATATATGCAATCCTAAGGGCCTCGAGTAACCTAAGTTAGGTCCTAAAGGATAAGCATTACCAACTTAAGGAAAATAAAGCCAAAATCTTCCCTATGCCCCTTAACGGGCTAAAATAATAAAAAATATACTAAATAATTGTTCGAACCATAAGAATCCACCCAAAACTAGCACAATACTGATCTTGGGTGTATTTATACGCCTAAGCACCATAACTAATCGATATTTTATCTAAGTATAGAGAACAAAGTGCCTAGTTTGCTTTTACTCTACTTCTATGTAATTGAGCAAACCAATGTGATTAGCATGATTTCAGGTATTAATGAAGTAGATGAAGACATAATGGGACTATGAAATATGGATGGCATATGAGACAAGAGAGAGTAGCAGTCTAGACCAAATGTGGCACCTAGAAACTATGTCCAAGACTAATTTGACATTTATAATTAGTTCAAGGACTTAGAAGGAAATTATGAGAGAAAAGATTATTAAAAGACTTAATGCTGAATTTTTAGTCATTTATTCATTATTATGTATTAGTTTTTGAAGAGGGAGAGTGGCGACTTAGCTTGGAGAGAGAGAAAAATGTTTTTCTCTTGTTCTCACAATTCACACACCAAGATCATCTTCTAGTGTTTGGTATGATGAATATTTCTATTGGGATTTTTGTTTTATTCATGAGTATCTAAGTTTATTAGTTAGGGTTATGGAAGCCTTGTAGCATACAATCTATTACTTTGGGTTTTGAATACATTATGCATTGATTTGTTTATATCATACTCTTTTTGCTTATCTTGAATTCTCATGGTTGTAAACATAGAGGATATGCCTTAAAACGCAACTTGTTCGAAAGAAAGGTTGATTTTTAGAAAAGAGAGCAGTGACAATAAAATAGGATTACCAACCTCTATTTCATAAGGCAATGCCTTAGCAGGATTAACTACTTGGAGATTTTGTATTATTTTTGGTGAACACTTTTGACTCGAGAGAACTAAAGTAAATTAGTCCTTGATGGTTGAGAAACACTAGTATTATGCTATTAAATACAATATATTTCTCTGTAAGCATGATGTATGTATGAATTCGTAAAGCCCATAGTTAGAAAGTATTGAAAACTACAAGATGGACATAACCCTAGCTTGCTATTTCTCTGAATTTGAATACTACTACACATATTTCATCTTGTTAAACTGAAACTATTAATTTGTTAACTGAATCAAATCCCCCTATTTATTTTACGGAAATGAATGATTAAAAGTCAAGTAATCTGCATGCAACTTAATTAACACCATATTCCCTGTGGGATTCGACCACAACCCAGTTGGGTTATATATTTGAAAACGACCGCTTACTCTCTCGTAAGAGAGGTGTAATTTGAGATTTATCAAATACCACACTAATAATATAATATAGAAAAATCTAAAAGAAAGGTAAGCCTAATCTAACTAGACGTCATAAAAAGCACACGATAACCTATATACCCAAGCTTTTCCCCTACGAGAATCCTCTACCCTCTACCATGCTATCAAAATGATAGTCTAAGTATAAATACAAGAAAAATAATACCCATACTGTAAATTTGTGCTCCAGATAGAAATTGGTCTAAAAATTAAATAGTGGGGCCCACCAACGAAGTCGTGAATTGTGTTCGTTGCTAGATCCCTTTTAGCTCAAGGATCAATTGCTCCAAAAAATTGAGGGTAATTCAAGGTAAACAACATCCTAAAATAGTCCCAACTATAGACTAAAATTAATAACTAAAATAGATAATTAGCTCAAAATTAAACTAAGATTTTATCAAGGAATGATTGCAGAATTGTAACACCCCAAATTTTTGGGCTAGACTTTGAACCATCTTTGCTATGTGTGTAAACTCAAATACCATGATTTACATTTGAATACATGAGTCATGACCTTTATCCTAGTGTGTGAAGTACTTATGAGGTGAAAAATATTCATAGGAATTGCATAGAACAAAGTTGAGCTAAGAGCTTTTGATTTGTCTAAGTTTGGTATTCAATTCTACAAGAGTCTACTTTGAACGAGTATAATTTTGATATAGGTGGAATTTTTCATTTCAATACCAACCAAATGATATATAATTGAGTTATCTTTCAACGATGCCAATTTCGCCTTAATCCGATACCCGAGCCAAAAGTAATGACTATTTTCATGAGAAATAGTAAGGTCTCATGATAGGTTCATTACGTGAGGTCCATTCCACCTTTCTGGGAGTCGCGACACAAGGTCCACTCCATATATTTTAGGTTCACGCCACGAGGGTTATTTACATAGGAAAAAGAGGACAGGGGGCAGTTTAGTCCTTTCCCCTAATCCTCAGCCGTCCAAACACGATTTATAACTAAAAAGGGGTATTATTTTTCCATCTTCTTCAAATCAACTAGTGTAAAAATTCTCCCCTTTTCTAAGAACAATTATCCAAGATTTTCCACTCATGAACACAAGGATTCAAGCTTCAATTTCAAGAATTCATCAATTAAGATATGTGGGAGTTCATCCATGTGTACCCATTCACCCATGGATCCCAAGAACCCTTTTTAGTTTTAAATTATGAGTTTTATATATTTCAAGTTGAATTATCTCCATGAATCTCTTCTTGATTTCAATTATGAGTTATGGTTTCATGTGTTTTCAAGTAGAATGAGTCTTATCATGTTTGAGTATTGAAATTTCCTTACTATGATTAATTGATTTCAGGATAAATCCCCAAGTTATGAATTTAGACATGTTATCCTATTGTCTTCCCATGTTTAAGACATTTCTATGTTCAAGTTCATGATTCCAAGTGTTTGATGAAATGTCTATGCTTTTGAGTCTTTGAAACATGATTCAATCCCAATGTTTTAAGCTTTAATATTGTATTTTATAATCATTCTATGCTAGTGGATTATGAACACCTGATACCTATGTGATTTACATAAATTCAGCTTTTTAAGTATTCAGACAATTAATCCTTGAATGTTATCAGTATACACAGATATCCATATCCATGATGAGCATTATCAATTTATGTGTTATTACATACCCCAGAATCCGTATGCAATGTTATTTTCAGAATACCATAACTGATCTTATCTGTTATTAGTTAACAGTGCATACACCCATTAGTATTTTGTATCACTCAGTTGGGAGTAGGATTTAGCACCGACCGAACCCAGGGATGGGGGCATTCCTGCTATTTTAGGATTTGACCCTTAGTATTAATCCTAAACTTCATTCATATTTATTAAAATCGTGCACTAAACCAAAGTCAGATATGCTTTCAGATCCCTTCTCAGAATTCTTTGATAGTATATGATCTATAGTTAGAAGTATGAACCCAGAATTTAGCAGTAGTAGTGTTGGTATAGTATTATCTTGATTAAATAGATTATGTAAGAATTTATGTATGAAAAGTGAATCAGTAGGCTTGAAGCAGTGTATACAAGAATTTATGTATGTTGATTCAAAATTATATATTATTGATGTTGGGTATATTGGTATGATGGTAATTCTTATAGTTTAGGTAGAAATACAAGTTTAGAGATATGATATTAGTAGGCTATGATAGAAGTCAGTGTGGTTTATTAAAGGTTTGGGGATATCCATGTTAAGTGTTAGAATCTAAGTTTGAATCTTGGATGATTGATCTAATTGAAAGAAGAGCTAAAAATCTTAACAGTGTGAGCTCAGTGTCTGGTGTTAACCCTGAAAATTCTAAGTTAGTTAGTGTTTAAGCAATTGTATGATGATTGTTGGGATTATATAAAGTTAAGAGTTCTATAAAAGAAGGAAGTATTAGTAGTTGGTTTTACATTGTCAGGTGTAGTCCTTCAGGGTGAAATTATTATGTGTATTATTATACACCATACTTTAGAGTAAAGTGGTGGCAGTTCAATTTAGAGTTTATCAAAGGGGTCAATAGACTTAGAATGATGGCTTAAAGCTAAGGATGAAATGATAGAACTAATAACCAAGTCAGGATCTCAGATTCTAGTAATAATGCCAGTGTGTTGTATAACATCAGTAATGGAGGAAAATGTTTAACGCATTATTATCTCGGTGCAAAGTGTTGTATTTCAGCCATCACAACATCTACTCATGCTTTACATGTCATCTCCATGATCATAGTTCATGTTCATGCACATCATAGAGAATCATGTATGCTTTTAGATCCTTGTATGAGAAGTTCCAGTTCACTCAGTAGTAAGAATCATATTCCATGAAATTATGAACTCTAAACTTAGGTCATGCAGCTCATTACTCATGTACTCATGCTTTATGAAATGTTCAACTCCAGGTACTCATGATACTCTCTTAATGATTAGAGAAACTCAGATTTTGTCATGTATATTTTCAGTTTATCTCTTATCGATGAATTCATGCTTTTGATACTTTATTCCTTAGGCCTTAGTTAAGTGTCCATGTTATGGATATTATTCTTTCATATTTTAGGTCCACATGTTCTAACCTTTCAGTGACCTCTATTTATGTAAAGATAGTGGTTATGTGTAATTATTTAGATGGAAAGAGTAAATATTTCTTGTTAAAGAAAAAATTATAGCATGCTTGTTGTATCTAAGGCTATAGGGTTGAAGGAAGATTGAGGTTAAGCTTTTCTTTTGTATATGTAATAGTTACTTGAGAATTTCATGTGTGTCTTCTTAAGAATAGTGCAAGAAAGTTGTTATTGATAGGGGTTTAGAGAATATGAGAAAGATGCTTTTGTGGTTGTTTGCCTAAAAGTTCATCTGTGGTTATGAAGATAGGCTTGAATGTCATGTTGGTGTATAAGTGGTTGAATGCATTGTACGACAGTGAATTTCTTTATATAGGGTTAAATTTAGTTGTTGAAGTGGTAAAAAGAATTATTCTTGAGATGATAAGTGGTGAATACTCATCGAGTGTAGAATTCATAGTTTAGACTAGTATCACACTGTTATCTGTGAACTTTGTAGATTCGAGTAGGCTTGATCATATTGAGAGAATTTAGTTCAGTTCAAACTTCAGTAGATAGAGTTATCAGCGCCCATGCGAATATTTTAAGTAGCCTCAAGTGAAGTACAGTTTTGGAAGTGAAATGTATAGTTGAGTATAAGCTTTCATTATGTTTCAGTCTGTGTAGCCAGCAATCCAGTCTAGCAGTCAGGCAGACAAGATCCTATAGTTTTCCATCTTTCCATCTAGTTATACTATCCGAAGTCTCATGAATATAACTATTCCAAAAGGTAATTTGTTTGCATCTAGGTAATTTATGAATTCAACTCAATTCATACATCATTCATCTATTTTAGATTCGAGATATTCAGTCCTGATTTAGTCTGTAAGTACCCCATGCATCATCTCAGTCTTTTCTTAGTATTACAACCAAGTCAGTATCATTCGGGGGACAAAATATCCCTAGGGGGGATGTATTATAATACCCCGAGTATTCATGTCCTAAACCTCTCATATTTTCTTCACAAAACTAGATCCAACTTGAGGTAATGGTTACTTATAGACTCTCTTGTTTCTATCTTAGCCTTATAACTATTCTTATGGCATTGCATGTATTCATGAAATCAGTTCAGTTGATGTATCATGCTCAGACTCAGCTATGCAATCATGTTTGAAGTCATGCATGTTTAGAATATGATCTCAGTTGCCTTTGTACTCTCATTCTAACCTGGATCATTCGAGGATAAAAGATTCTAAGGGGGAGATAATGTAACACCCCACATTTTTGGGCTAGACTTTAAACCGTCTTTCCTATATGTGTAAAATCTAATACCATGATTTATATTTGAATACATGAGTCATGATATTTATCCTAGTGTGTGAAGTCATTATGAGGTGAAAAATATTCATAGGAATTACCTAGAACAAAGTTGAGCTAATAGCCTTTGATACATCCAAATTTGGTTTTCGATTCTACAAGGGTCTACTCTAAAAGTGTATAACTTTTAACATAGGTGTAATTTTTCATTTTAATACCAACCAAATGATAGATAATTGAGTTATGTTTCCAATGATACCAATTTTGTCTTAATCCGATACCCGAGAAAAAGGTTATGTCTATTTTTGTGAGAAATAGTAAGGACTCGCGATAAGCTCGCAACATGAGGTCCATTCTATCTTTATAGGAGTCACAAAGCGAGGTCCACTCCACCTTTTTGGGGTCACGCCACTAGGTTTATTTACATGGAAAAAAGAGGCCAAGGGACAATTTAGTCCTTTTCCCTCATCCCCAGCCGTCCAAACATTATTTAGAACTCAAAAAGGGGCATTATTTTCCCATATTCTTCAAATCAACTCACGTAAAAATCCTCCCCTTTCCCAAGAATAATAATCCAAGTTCCAATCGAAAACACAAGGATAAAAGATTCAATTTCAAGGATTTCTTCAAGAATTCATTAATTAAGGTATGTGGGAGTTCATCCATAGGTCCCCTTTCACCTATGGAACCCAAGAACCCTTTTTGGTTTTAAATTATAAGTTTTACATGTTTGAAGTTGAATCATCTTCATGAATCTCTTGTTGATTTCAATTATGAGTTATTGTTTCATGGGTTTTCAAGTAGAATGAGTCATATCATGTTTGAGTATTGAGATTTCCTTTCCATGTTCAATTGATTTCAGGATGAATCCCCAAGTTATGAATTTAGCCATGTTATCCTAGTGTCTTCCCATGTTTAAGACACTCCCATGATCAAGTTCATGATTCCCAAGTGTTTGATGAAATGTCTATCCTTTTGAGTCTTTGAACCATGATTCAATCTCAAAGTTTTATGCTTTAATATTAATTTTATACGTATTCGGTGCTGGTGGTTTATGAATATCCGATACCTATGTGATTTACATAAATTCAGCTTTTCAAGTATTCAAACAGTTAATCCATGAATCTTATCAGTAGACTCAGATAAGCATATTCATAATGAGCATTATCAGTTAATGTATTATTAATTACCCTAGAATCTGTATGCACTGTTATTTTCAAAATACCATGACCTGAGATTATCATTTATTAGTTAAAATTGCATTCACCCATTAGTATTCCATTGTCATTCAGTTGGGAGTAGGATTTAGCACAGAGTGAACCTAGGGATAGGGGAATTCCTGCCATTTTAGGATTTGACCCTTATTAGCAATCCATGAGTTACATAACTATGTAGCCAACGTAGGTTTGAGATGTCTTCCTGCCAGTTTAGGGTTGGAACATTCTCATATATTTCAGTTTTCATGCATTCATGCTAAGTTATCTCATGTTGTTCAGTTAGTCCTTAACTCATATTCACAGTATCCTACAGTTTCAGTCCAATTACTTATACTAAGTATAGTTTAGTTTTTTATGCTCAGTATCCATACATGATTCTCAGTACAATTGTTACAGCATGTTCAGCTTTACATAGGATTTATATATAAATCTCCTGTTTTACCATATTCCAGCTTCAGTTCTATTTATCTTACCATAGTAAAGATTTTTAGAAACTAAGTGTAGTGATTCAGCAGCTTATAAGATTGTGTTTGTTAATCATGCTTTTAGATGTATGAACTTTCAGTTTATTTCAGTTTCCTGGTGAGTCTAGTTGCCCTTCATATGTATGTTTTAAGATTACGTAAGAATCACTCGTACTTATTGAATTCACCCTCACTTACTCAGTATATTCCAAAAGTACTAATCAACATATATGTCTATGTGCAACATTGTCCCATAATGTAGGTACCAGTTATAGCCTATGCATCATAATCAGACAATTGCAGCTTCCAGCCAGTAGGTGATGAGTTTTCTTATTTTGGGGACTCCAGCCAGATTTAGTTAATGTATTGTGTAGTATTTTGATTTTCCATATGTATTGATTAGTGGTTGTTGGAGGCATGTCCTAGCTATCCATGGTCAGTATAGTAGAGTCTTCATAGATGCCAATTAGAGTCAGTCACATAAATTTCAATTTCTCTCTTCAGATTTAACAGATTGTAATCTTTATTAGTTACATGATTATTCAGATTTCATTATGATTATGTTTCCACACATCAAAACTAGCTATTTAATACATATTAAATTAGTTGCTCAAGATCCATGCCATTTCATAGGTTAGCTCGGGATTACTTATGGTTCTAAGCAACGTGTTACGAATAAACTTTATATACTTTAGGGTTCCTTTGTGAATATGGGACTTCTATTACTATCGCAATAGAAGAACGATCCAGACATTCAAGAATGAAGTTGGTCTACCACGAATGCGAAAGAGATCCTAGATTGATTAGTTGGTGTCCTCTTTTAGAATGCGAAGGCTAACTCATGAATGCATAGGTCATGATTCCTTAATCTTCTCAAAAGTAGCCAAGGCCTTATGAATATGAAAACCAAATCCTTAACCTTTGTAAATGTGGCCAAGGTCTCATAAAATAAAAGTGCAATTTTGTTCTGCACTAGGTGCTGATGCACCAACTACTTTTCTATGTTGTAAAATCTTTAGATGGGCCCTTGGGATTCATTCAAAATCCTCTATATGAAAGAGAGTTGTTCTACCGTAATGAATTTGACATTTTGGACTAAATGAAGCATCAAAATTTCCATCAGAGGTTATTTTGACAAACACCCAAGGTTTGTTTTTACAAAAATCCACCCAATAGCCTAAAATGATCTAAGAAGCCTCATGACCCAAACCAAGGATCCCTTTAGCCTAAAATCAACATTCTACAGCTAATAAAACTGTCTTGAGTCCATTACCTAAAGTTTAGTCCAAGACCATTTCATCCACTTAAGAAGCTCTAATGTTGGGAAATGGCTATAAATAAAGAAATAAACCAATCGAGAATCAAACTGTCAATCCTAATAAGTCATAAATAACTTGAGAAAGCTATAGAAAAGCTCTAAATGTCATACAGATTACAAAAATAGTATATGACCTAAATGGTTATACAAAACCCACCACTAAAAGAACTTCCACTCGCAGAATTAAAGAGTTAAGAAGTACCTGAAGGCTCGAACATGTAAGAATACTCAATCTCTTTAGAGTATAATGTCCTGACATCTTTGGGTAGAATATAGACTTGCTTCTCCATAAAGGTCAACCTATTATCAACTAAACTAATTCTAACTAGATAACGTGAGACTCATCAAGAATATAGCACCATCGCTTGACACAGTAAAGACTAGGTGAATAGCTAAAAGGAGTGGAGCAAGGTTAAGTTACAAGATACCTCTCCAATTCTCTAAAGGATTGTAAATAGACCAATATGACTGAGGATAAGTTTGTACCTCTTTTCAAACCTCATCACACCCTTTAGGGGTGCTAATTAAAGGAAAACCCAATCACCAACTCAAAATATAAAGGCATGAAGCCTATATTCAACATAAATTTTCTGCCTGCTCTAAGCTGCACACAACCTATCCTAAATAACACAACCAACTGGAGATCGACATCATCTACCATATAATGCCTCGAATAGTTCTATTTTAATACTCAAATAGTGATTGTTGTTGTAGGCAAACTCTGCTAAGGCTAGAAACTTCTCCTAATGGCCTCCAAAGTCCATGAAACAATCTCAGAGCATATCTTCTGAAATCTGAATAGCCCGGTATGAATATCTGTTAACCTATAGATATAATATTATTCTAAGGCTGACTTAGTTACCCTAATCCTACTGAAAATTCCTTCAGAATCTAAAGGTGAATTGGGAACCTCCATAAAAAATAAGACACAGGCACCCTATAAAGACAAACCACCTCTTGAACATAGAATTGAGCCAACTTCTCGAAACAGTAGAAAAATTAAATAGGTAGGTGTTGTGGTCTAACACACACGCAAGTGAACGTGATCGTACAACTAATCTAGTGACTAAGATTGTTGGATATCGTACCAACGAGGACTATGTAACAAGAAATTCAACCAACAATAGTGTTTGACAAGAATGTATTATGTGTTTTAAAGTATCAAGATGATTTTGAAGTTTCAAGTAAAAATATAATTAATAATAAAATAACTAAATGCGACAATAGCAACTTTAAGTAGGGTTGTAAGCAATAATAGAAAAAATTCCACGGTTAAGACACTTTTAACAATCTTACAAATAACTTTTCTTATCGTAGTTCAGTAGATTATCGGGTTATTGACTCACAGGATTTAGAGTATGATCATGGTTTCTCGATCCTCTAATCTTCTACCTAACTGGACATTACAACTACATCATTGAGAGGGGATACAATAATCCAATTAGATGCACTAAGCTATCTTCCTGCAAGTGAACCAAACAAGGCTTCTAGGTATATCTCTATCCTAGACACTAATTCAAATTCCTTATTTTATAAAGGAATAAGAACCCTTGCTCCTTAACCCCTTCATTCTAACCTATGATTCTTCTCTCGGATTCACATATAAATATAATTTTAGTTTAATGGTGGCCAATCATCAAAATAGTAAACACAAGAGATTAAGAATAACCCATACAATAATTCAACAACAAACTATGATAAAGAATATCAAAGAGCAATTATTTTTTGGCCTCAACCCTAGAACAAGGGTGTTTAGCCACTCATATTTCAATTCAACAGAAAAATAAGTAATTAATCATACCAAAAAGTAATCTTGGAATAATGAAGTTCAAAAAAACCTAAGAGAAATATTAAAAGTGTTTCTGCCTCTGTTGTTCGTTTCCAAAGTAGTCTCAATTGTGTTTAAGTGTTATTTTATACAATAGGATGATTTTTTCCTAGTGGGGAACCACATCCATGTTCCGAGGGCTAGTCAACTATAGGAGGGGTCGTGCTGCGTTGGTCAGTCCACTAGAGTAGGGATCACGCCGTATTGGTTAGTCCACTAGAGCAGGGGTCGCACTTCCGGGCTATTGTGAGACCCCACTAGAATTCACCTCTTTTCTACAAATTTACTCCTTCTCAGTTCATTGTTTCTTTCTTTGATTCCGACTTCAAAATGCATGCTTTTCAAGCTCATTCCACTTCTTTTCAAGCTCATACAATCAATACCAAAGCATCAAACATCACTTACTTCACGTCATGCATCGAATTTCGTCCAATTCCATCAAAATTCAACCCTGCATCACTAATCATGTCCATTAGATAAATCATGTAATTACATATCAAACACAATAAGAATAACACATGTTAGCTCCTGAACAAGTCCTATTATGGGTGAGTATTGGTGTTTAGACATATAAATACGCCCAGGATCACTACCCCACACTTAGAACCTTGTTCCTCCTCGAATAACTTCAAGAAACATTATATTCAGTCAAGCTTAACATTACAACCTAGGCAAAATACTTGTGTTGGGCACTCATAAACCGAACAAAGAATTTTTCTTCATAACATGTTAATTCACTTCTATAAACATGGTATTATTCTTTTCAAAAACATCCTTACCTCAAAGGTGAACTTCTAATTTGCGGGAAAACTCAATCAAGTTACTCGATCAAGAACATTATAAGTCACCTGACTGTCATCCACATACACCCTCATAATAAGGAGGTTTTCCATATTTATTCACAGTCTTACAATATACAACGAAATGGCAATATCAAAAATAAATTGCTCACTCTCAACAAGGGATTCATACATGATAGATAATAAACCGTAATCTTTCCCTTAGTGCACTACTCCACTAATAGTCAAATATTGGGATAAAGGATCAACTAGGTCTTCCAAGGTTTCAATGGAGGCTAAGGTATGAGTAGGAACTATTTGGGTAAATAGTGGATAATCTCCCTAAGCGCTTTATTACATCACATAAGTAGTTAAATCATCAGATTAACAACCAAATTCTCTCCTCAGAACCTTCCATTCTTCTCTTGCTTTAGCCCTTTCATTTTAACTTATTACATAGTTTGGTGAGAGTGTCTTCTATTCACCGATTTTTTCTTTCTTTCTTTTAACATTGCTTTTTTTCTTCTCATTATTTCATACTCTCAACCACCACAAATATGGACTTCCTATCTCAATAGCAATCTCTTAAGGGCTTTAATTTTACCATCATCCTTATTCAAATTTCTACTTCTTACTCTAATAATTTCAACTAAAGCACTTAGGAGTTCTTTTTTGGGATCAAATTACAGTAAAAACAAAAAGAGAATAGGCCACTTATGAGGCTACCAAAGAAACTAAGCTATAGGCTCAACGAGGCTAACTAGGGATATGCATAAAAGTAGGTAAATGAGGTCTAAGAATTTGGCTATCAACAAAATGCCTACATCATTTCCTAAGCCAAACATCCTTTATTTAGTTTTCTAAACACCGGGCAAGTGCTAGGCATCACTATACATCTAGAATAACTAAACACCTCTCTCACTCTTGGTGCATTCTAGATTCAAGTCTAATCCCTATTGGTTTCCTTTTGCGTACTTATCAAATTCTACTTTAAGCTAACAAACTAAAAATTACACCTATTGAGATTAAGTGTCTAAACTAACTCCTTTTTAAATTCATGACATGCTTCTATTTCAAAATAAGTATGTTCCAAGTTAATCAACCATATGGCCAACACAAAGCATTTATCCTTAGAGTTGTGATTATGTTCTTATCACTTCTTAATTTCCTGTGACTAACACTACTTAAGACGGTCGTCATCCATCCATCATAGGGGAGGGCACCAAAATATGATAACTTATTAAGAATTACCTTGAGGGCAAAAACTAAATTTTACTCCTACTTTAAACAAAAGTAACTATTAAGCACACAACTACAAAATACTAACTATTATAGACCGTATAGTTTTGAATAGTTAGAATAACTAAATCCAACATACCAAAAGAAAATAAAAATATCCAATAGAATAAAAATATCCTACAAAATAAAATAATAAGAGTAAAAGGAATGAGATACCACCATCCCACACTTAAAATGAAGCACTATCCCAGTGCTTGAAATGTTAATCAAGTATGAGGTGGGGAGAAACTCCCTGGTCATATTTTGTCCATGTCATCATCATACTATGGACCATAGGCCTCAGCTTCCAAGTCTGGGTCATCAGCGTCATCCTTCTCATCTGACTCAAAATCTGAATCACGCGCAGTCGATGCTCCTAAATCACGTACAGTCGATGCTCCTCGTCAGTGGGAACATCATCGCCTACCAACTCTATAAAGTCTAGACCAATCTGTGACATGGTCCTAGCATGAAGGCCAAAAGAATAGTCAATCTCAATAGATTGAATCTCTTATTGTGATGTTGGGCATCCCCCTATTATTAACTACAACAGCTGCAGCCCATAAAATTTGGGTTGTGATCTTGTTATTCTGAGCCTGAATCTCGGGCATAGTCAATATCGAACCATGAGTCCCACTGACCTCCTTAGTATGGGATAAATCTACCGGATGAGTTTTTATTGGAAGCCTATAATTGACGTCCTCCTCCTCTACACCAAGATTCCTCAAAAACTGTGTCAGTAAGCCACCAAAACCATACTTGTGCACCGCATGGAACCTTTCCTTCTTGATAGTAAAAAGATGACAACACCTACATTCACATCAATATCATCTTCCATTAAGGCATAAATAATACATACCCTATCGCATGTCATCTCAGTTAGATGTGTCCCATGAATGAGACAAGCATAGATAATCCTTGCCCACATGCAGGCCTCTCTGTTCATCTGACTGAAGGGGAATGTAAGGTGACTGTCGTTGTCTTTATGACATATCTACCTTGCTGTAGAGTGTTTGCCACATAATAGATGGAAAATGCCAACATAAGGTAGATCGATGTTCATTTTCTTCAAAGGCCCAGCATCTACCTCCGGTGTACCTAAAAGGACATCTAAAGAATGAGCAGTGAAAGTTACCACCTGGCCTCATATCTTGACTTCTGAGTCCCTCTCCCGTAGGTCCCAATTTACGTAAAACTCCCTAACAAGGATCAAGTTGCACTTATTGGGATGCTCAAATAAGAAGTTTATATGTAGCTCCTCTATGCAGCGCACCATGCTGGGGAACTCTCTTAATAAGCTGGCTCATTCAATAAATTGGTCTACAGAAAACATAGAGTCATTGTGCTTTGCATACCACTTCTTTATGGCCTCTACAATCCATATAGTGTCGTACCTCATGGCTTGATCATGTGGATAGCTGGAGGTCGGGGAACACAATCAATTTGCCTATTTCTTTTATATGCCAGCTCAGAAGGTCCAGCAAAGGTCTTATATTTTTGTTGATGACTAGACATCTCACCTATTAATCACAATATTCAGCAAACACATCAATCAATGCACCTATTTTAAACTGGCAAACACTAAGCATGAGAATGTGTTGAATCCACCCCACACTTAGTTGCTAGCACATGCGTATATGTATGAGAACTAGGGTACTCAAACATCCCCTATTCAATATATATTTCATATAAGCACAACTCTTCAGATATCAAGCCATCATAATTCAAACAATCATTCAATCTTATGGCATTGCTAATCCATATCATTTCATCAAAATAATTTTAGTTGTACATATTTCATTATTCCAATAGAACCATACCAACACGTGCTCATACATATTCCTAATTTAACACTTTTACGCCAATGCATGCACAATGTCAAGCACAACTCAAATCAATGGCACAAACTTCACAATTTTGTAGTAACCACTAAGTGTGTGGAGATTTACAAACCACCCCACTTAGTTGCTATCATGGTAGTGTAACTTAAAAACCCCAAAGGTACTTAGACTTTCCTTGTCAACAACGTACACCCCATATGCTGAAGTAAGTGCCACTACTTAACTCACACCTTTAGTATACCTTTTTCAATCATGCAAGCTACCCGAATGTGCTATATTACACTCACAACTCTTGGCACTAATCAATTTCCACAATAATGGACAAGCAAAGAACATGTAGTTTCATAAAAATTTTATAGCACACATATCCTTTATGAACTCAAAATATCTCACTAAGTAGAAAGCAAAGAAATTATTTAATCATGCCTAAAATCAATTCACTTCTTTTACTTAAATAAATGAAAGGAATAAGAATATAACAACTTACCTTAGTTGTCTTGAAGAATATGAGTGAGAGACTTCTTGTTGTTTGATTAAATATAGCACAAAGAAGAGAAAATTTAGCTTAGGGAATGGGGGAAGGGCTAGAGTTCCTACAGAAAAGGGGAATTAGGAAAATAATGGAGTATATAAAGGGAAAGATGAGTGAGAAGATAGGTTATTAGGTTTCATCATGGTTTGAGAAAGGTAGAATTACGGGCTTAGCATGTGGGCTAGCCCTCTCACCGCATTACTTGCTCCACTGGAATGGGCCTCATGCTTCGTCCCTTATTTCACTGGAATGGGCCTCGCATCACAGGATCATCGCGAGGGGATATTGGAAATTATAATTTTCTCCACGAATATTTGTAGTTTGGGGGAATATTTTATTCCCCCTTTTCTTTTTCACCCTTTACCTCTCTATACTGCGTATTTTACTTACACAAAAGCTTTACCTTAACATAGTCTCACTTACTTCTCATTTTCCCTCATGTCTCAAAGTATATCATTTCGGAACACTCAACAAAAACAACAAAATAATGTAACAAAAAGTGGGTTGCCTCCCATTCAGCGTCTTAGTTTTGGTTGTGGCACGACACCACTTTTTGTATTTTTCATTTATTTTCTATTTTTCCTTTTTCTTTTAAAAACTAAGAAATAAACTACACTATTCATTACATTCATGGGTTGCCTTCTACGCAAACCCTTAGTTAACATTGTGGCATGACCCAACTCAACTTCATTCATCTGTAAAGGTAATGGACATATTGTGCTGATCCCCATGATCTTCCTAATAATGCTTCACTCTTTGTCCATTCACCATGAATTTTTCATTCTTATCCTTGGTCCAAAGTTTAATAGCTCCACGTGGAGTCATTCTCATAACTTCAAATGGCTCAAACCACTTGGACCTTAGCTTACCTGGAAAAAACTTCAACCTAGAATTGAATAATAGCACAAGTTATCCTGGCTCAAAAGTTTGAGTCACGTCATGATTATCATTCCATCTTTTAGTCCTTTCTTTATAAAAATTCTCATTCTCATACGCATGTAAGTGAAACTCATCAAGTTCATTCAGCTGCAGCTATCTCTTTTCCCCAGCAACGTTCATATCAAGATTCAACTTCTTTACAGCGCCATAATCTTGATGCTCAAGCTCCACAGGCAAGTGACAAGACTTGCCATAAACCAAGCGATAAGGAGAGGTCCCAATGGACGTCTTATAGGTTGTCCTATACACCCATAGTGTATCATCCAGCTTCTCTGACAAATCCTTATGTTGTCCATTTACTGTCTTTTGTAGAATTTGCTTAATCTCTCGATTAGACACCTCCACTTGGCCACTAGTTTGCAGGTGATACGTTGTGGCCACTTTATGCCTAACACCATATTTAGTCAACAAATTTTTAAATAAAGTGTTCACAAAGTGTGTACCGTCATAACAAATAATTGCTCTAGGTATGCCAAAACGAGAGAAAATATGCTTCTTGACAAACTTCATAACTACTCTCGCATAACTTATGAGGAGGACAACATCTTCAACCTATTTGGACAAGTAATCAACAGCTACTAGGATGTACACATTGCCACAAAATGGGTAAATTGCCCCATAAAATCTATACCCCAAACATCAAATAGCTCAACCTTTAGAATGTTGTTTAGGGAAATCTCATGGCATCATGATATTGTACCCAACATTTGACATTGGTCACATCCCCTCACAAAATAAACCACATCTTTGAACAATGTTGGCCAAAAGAATCCTAATTGTAACACTTTTCTCGCTATTCGCTACCCCCATAATGGCCCTATAAGGAGATGAATGATAATTTTGCAACACTTATGTAGATTCATCTTCAAAAACATATCTACACACAATCCCATCATCCCCTAGTTAAAAGAGATATGGCTCATCCCATACATATGCATGAGAATCATGTAACAACTTATTCCTCTATTTCTTGGTAGCTTTAGAAGGGTAAACACCACTTTCTAACAAATTCATAATATCTATATACCAAAGAATCTCACACACATCTAGTGCCAATAATTTCTTATCTAAAAACTCTTATCTAATGCAAAGTGTATCATCAGCAATTTGATTATGACTCTCAGGCCTTGATAGATGCTCAACCACTTGATTTTCAGCTCCTTTTCTGTGATGAACTTCTAAATCAAATTCTTGAAGCATGAGTATCCACCTGATCAATCATGGCTTTGTATATTTTTTGTTAAATAAACATCGGATGGTGACATGGTCCGTATGAATGATTAAATTGTTGCCCAATAAATAAGATCTGAATATATCGAATGCAAAAATAAGCACTACAATTTCCTTCTCTGTTACCATGTAATTTACCTGGGCTGTATTGATGTGTGAGATAATGCTAACATTGGAGGATTTTAATTTAGAATAATTGCGAAGTCTTAAGCAACTTTTGTTGTTTTTGATTGCTCTATGTTTGATTTTTCAGTTGAACCTGATATGATAGAGAACCACCAAAAATGGAAGCAAAAAAGTTAAAATCTGAACAAAGAAAAGTATGGCTTAGGACATTTGTGATAAGTTATCAGCCCTATGATAAGCTATTAAGTTCACATCAATAGTAGACAGAGAATTTGCCTAAGTTGAAAGCTATGACGACATTTTGTGATACGTCATCAAGGGTTTAATAAGCTATCAAGAATGTCATCAGCCTAAGGCAGCACAGGAGAACTAAAGTATATCCTTGACAACATTTTGTGATAGGTCATCAAGCAGATGATAAGTCATCAAGATTACCGTCAGCCTTAAGTAGGAAGATCCAAATTTGATGAAGGAGCTGACGACATTTGTGATAAGTCATCAGCCTCCTGATAGGCTATCGCAAATGTCGTAACCTAATTTGAGGGGTTTTTGAAATTTTATTATTTTGTTTCCATATTAGGGTGAACTATTTAAAGCCTTGTTTAGGGTTTTCTTGAAGAGTGCCGCACACTTGAGTTTTTTACATATATTTTGATATAGTTTGTCTCTCTACTTTTGGCTTGAAAAAGCAAATACTTTGAAGGGATTATTATCATTTTTGGGGGGATTTTCCTCTATGATCTAATCTGAAATTCAAGAGTTACTATTCTTATTGTGGTAAGTTTAATTTTAAAATCATGAATATAACTTGTTGTTTCTATTTTAGCATTATAAGTGGCTAAATTCCAATAACCTGAATTATGGGATCTAGGGTTAGGTCTCGATAAGGTGTTGAGTGTTTAGGATTTGAAAGGTGGTAGGACTCCTTGATAATTCTAATGTTTTAATTATTGCCTGTTGGTTGTAAATGATAGATAACACCTGCTTTGATTTGCTTGAGAAAGAAATCAAATATAGTCGGAAGTGAATTATCAACAGGGACTTAGAAATACTCCATTTAATAATCAGCGTTGCAACAAGGTTGGTTAACCTAAGGTAAAATCTTGGCAGTGAATATAAATTCCCTAAGTCCAAGAGGATTAGGAAATTAAATGCTTAAGTAGGTCGAGAGACATTTAAGCATAAATTCGATAAAGATAACTTGTTTTCCTACCTACCGTGAGAATCCTAAACCACTAGTAGCATCTGTCAAGTTCCAAAATCCCTAGTGAATATAATTCTGGGTTTTTATAAACTCTTGATTACAAACACCAAAACCAAAGTGACTAATGATTACTTGCTAATCTCCAAAACACTCGTTTTGTCTTTTCATATTATTTATTTGAATTTAACTTGAAGCTTTAGTTTCAAACTAGTTTAATCGTCGCTCACACTGTTCCCTGTGGATTCGACACCGACTCTAAAGTTGGATAAATAAATTGACGACGACCGCCTTGCACTAAATTGACGTGCAAGTTGAGCGTTATCATGTATCTAAAACTTTACATGCATAGTAAATAGAGTGAAATACCTTGTGTTTTCGCTGCCCCAACACAGCCCCCACAGCCACATCACTGGAACTACACATTAACTCAAATGGTAATGCTAAGTGAGGAGAAATCAAGATGGGTGTTTCTATCAACTTTTCTTTCAAACCCTCAAATGCATGCTGACATTAAGTCCCAAAATCAAACTTAGCCTCTTTTTCCCAAAACTTGCACATTGGATTTGGGATCTTTAAAAAGTCTTTGATAAAGCACCTATAAAATCCTGAGTGCCTAATAAAGCTTCTCACTCTCTTTACTGACACTGGATGAGGTAGCTTTTCAATAACTTCAACTTTCGATCTGTCTACTTTAATTCCTTTGTGTGACACATTATGACCAAGGACAATTCCTTCCTTGACCAAAATGTGGCACTTTTTCTAGTTCAGTACAATATTTGTCTCTTCACAATGGGACAAAAATCTATCTAGATTCTACAATCAAACATCAAATGAGTTACCATAGACAGAAAATTCACCCATAAATACCTCTAAACATTCTTCCACCATATCATAGAAGATAGCCATCATGCATCTCTGGAACATTGATAGAGCATTGCAAAGGCCAAAAGGCATGCACCTGAATGTGTACGTACCATATGGATAGGTAAATATGGTTTTTTCCTGATCTTCTGGGGCTATTGTGATTTGATTATGCCCTAAATAGCCATCTAGAATGTAATAGTATTCCTGCCCTGCCAACCTATCCAACATTTGATCGATCAATAGAATGGGATAGTTATCTTTCCTAGTATCATTATTTAATTTCCTATAATCTATACAGATCCTCCATCCAGTAGTCGTGCGAGTTAGAATCAACTCATTATCTTCACTATTCATAATGGTCATCCTTTCTTTCTTTGGGACACAGTGCACTGGGCTGACCCATTTGCTATCAGATATGGAATATCCCAACATCAATCCACTTTATTACTTCCTTTCTAGCCAGTTTCTTCATCACCATATTCAGTCTTCGTTGATGTTGCTCACTCACTTTATATCCCTCTTCCATATATATATTTTATGCATATAGAAGGCTATATTAATTCCTGTAATGTCTGACATCTGCTATCCAATTGATTTCTTCCTTCTTTCCAACACCATCAATGCCTTTCTCACTTATAAATCAGACAATCCAATAGATAAAATTATGAGCAAAATGTGATCCTCACTAAGGAAAGCATATTTAAATTGAGAAGGAAGTGCCTTGAGCTCTATTTTAGGTGATTCAACAATAGACGCCTTTGGAGATGGTCCAATCAGTCTATTCAACGGTTCAAACTCAGTAACTCTAGTGTCAATCAATGTTAAATCCATAATTTGCACTCTTTCAAGTGACTCAACATCACCGTAGAGATCATACCCCATCAAAGCTGACTCAAGTGTGTTATTAGACAATAAAAGGTGTAGCTCAGACTCAAGGTCTACAACTGCTATAGCAGAAAATTCTTCATACATAGAAGGCAACTTCATTTCCTTATACACATCAAAAACCTCGACCTTGTCATAAGCTTTCATGGTCATCTTCCCTATATTTACATCAATAAGAGCATCAATAAGAGATTGCCTAGTTGCTAAGAATGGATAACCCAAAATAAATGGAATGATCAGATCAACATCAAAGTCAAGGTTAACATCACTTGGAATAATCGATCCCACTTGTACCGATACATCTTCAATGATCTCGTCAGGCCTAGCAAGGGACCTGTCAATCAACTGCAAGACAACAGTTGTGGGTTAAAGAATCCAAGACCCATCTTCCTGTACCAAGATGTGGGAATTAGATTGATTCTTGCCCCTAAATCACATAAACCCCTGGCACTAATGGATTTTCTGATGGTAATCTATAATGTAAAACTTCCTAGATCTTTTAGCTTCGTTGGCAATTTATTCTGAATCTTGGATGTGCACACCTCAGAAAGTGCTACTATGGCATACTCCATCAAAAGGTTTTGTTTACCACTATGTCTTTCATATACTTTGCATACTTCAGAACACGTTGCAAAATATCAACAAGAGGGAGTTTGACATGATCCTACTTCAAAAGCTCTAAAATCTTCTTATAACTAGTCTTTTCTTTGTGCTTCCAAAGACTTTTGGGAAAGGTGGAGGTAGAGTCTTATTCTCCACCTTGGTTTCATTACTTGAAGATTTTTATTCAACAATTTTCTCCTCATTCTTTTCAGTATCACCATCAGTACCCTTAGGATTTACTTTTTCAAGTTTTAACTCTTTTGGCTGCAAACTGCTCCTAGTAAAAACTGCATTTATTTTTTTAGATTCACCTCAGTATCACTAGGTAGACCTCCCTGAGGTCTAGTGCTTTACACTCCAGCAATCTGACTAATTTGCATATCTAAATTTTATGTAATCAACTATTGAATCTTCATATCTACTACTAACTGTGCTTGAGCAGCTAGAACTTGTTTCAATTGCTCATCCATTTTGCTCGTTTGAGTTATGTCTTGATTACTCTAAACTTGATGTTGTTGATTTTGTTGTTCTGGACCCTTGTACTGATTGTTTTTCGTGCCTGATTTTCACCCTATGAGAAATTGGGATGATTCCTCTAATTTGGATTATAAGTGTTACCATAGTTCTACTGCCCTTGATGATTAGAATTCCCCACATAATTGATAGAATCTGGATTAACCACACAAGCATCCACTGCATGCTCACCGCTTCTACAAATCTCACAACAACCATTCGCCTATTGAACCACATTAGTTGTGGTTGTCGATTGTGTAACCCTTAACTTCATACTGCTAAACTGATTAGTTATCTAATTTTATAGTGCAACAGGCTAAGATAATAAAGTAGTGAACTAATCTACCTCTAACACACCTGTAACCTTCTTAGGAGCACTCCTTGAGACAGCATGCCACTCAGGATTCCTTTGTGAAATCTAATTTAGCAGTGTATATAATTCATCATAAGTACTCCCAAGATCTTGCCCACCTACTGCTGAATCCAAGAGAATCTTAGTGTTGGGATCAAGACCCTCTATGAAAGTATGAACCAGTACATCATTAGACTGATGGTGGTGAGGGTAATTTCTAAGCATACCCTTAAATCTTTCCCAAGTTTGGTAAAGATTTTCTCTTTCTTTCTACTTGAGACTCAGAATCTCGCTTATCAAGCATGTTGTATTCCTCGATGCAAAGAATCTCAGAAGGAATTTCTGAGCATGATCATCCCAAAAAGTGATGGAGTTCTGTGGTTCACCATATAACTACTTTTTTGCTTCCCTAATTAAATTAAAGGGGAATAAAATCAGTTTGACATAACTAGTAGATACCCCAGTAGAAATATAGGTATCACTAATTTCCAAGAAAGTCTGCATGTGCTACTGCGGATCTTCATGTGAGAACCCTACAAACTGTCCACTCGAACACAATAGCTATACTATATTCTCTTTTAATTCAAATTAACCACTCACTTCTGGCTTGAAAATGCAATTAGTAGCATAGTTCATAAGTGGGATTACCACTTCATGGACAGCCCTGGCTTCTGCTCAAGCAGGAATAGCTAGAATTGTCGGAGCTAGAACATGTGCAACATTCGGATCAATTGGATAAATGAGATTAGGATCTCTTTGATCTACAATTTGAACTTGTTAAATTGGATAGTGAGCATTTCACCTCTGATGAAATGCCTGTTCTAGTTTTGAATAAGGCTCTACCAACTCTCTATCTCTTGCCAGTACGATACCTCGCTAATCCTACAAAAGTCAACTACTAAGATCAAGTTGTTAACACTTAAACTAATTATCAAAAATAAAAAATTTAGACAAATTCTAGTTATATTAGTCCCCAAAAAGGCACCCAAAACTTATTGCGATCTAATGCACATGCAAGTGCACACGATTGTACAAGTAATATAGTGACTAAGATAGTCGGATATCGTACCCACGAGGACTATATAACTAGCAATTCAACCAACTTTAGTTTTTGACAAGAATGTATCAAGTGTTTTAAAGTATCAAGATGATTGTGAGATTTAAAGTAAGAATATAATTAACAAATAAATAACATAATGTGACTATAGCAACATAAGCATGTTTGTAAACAATAATAGGGAGAATTCCAAGGTTGAGACACTTTTAACAATCTTGCAAATCTCTATTCTTATAGTAGTTCAGTTGATTATTGGGTTATTGATTCATAGGGTTTAGAGTATGATCATGGTCTCTCGATCCTCTAATCTTCTACTTAACTATACATTACAACTACATCGTTGAGCGAGGATGCAATTATCCAATCAGATGCACTAAGCTATCTTCCTGCAAGTGAACCAAACAAGGCTTATAGGTAATTCAAATTCCTTATTTTATAAAAGAATAAGAACCCTTGCTCTTTAACCTCTTCGTTCTAACCTATGATTCTCCTCTCAGATTCACATACGAATATAGGTTTATTTTAATAGTGGACAATCATCAAAATAGTAAGCAAAATAGATTAAGAATAGCCCATACGATAATTCAACAATAAAATATGATAAAGAATATCAAATTGCAATCATGTTTTCGGCCTCAATCCAAAAACAAGGGTGTTTAGGCACTCATGTTCAAATTCAACATCAAAAATAAGTAATTAATCATACCAAAAAGTAATCTTGGAATAATGAAGTTCAAAGAACCCTAAGAGAAATATTGAAAGTGTTTCTACCTATGTTGTACTCTTCCAAAGTAGTCTCAATTGTGTTTAAGTGTTTCTTTTATAATAGGATGATTTTTGCCTAGTAGGGAACCGCCTCCGCATCGTGAAGGCCAGTCCATTGCAGTAGGGGCCACACCGCATTGGTCAGTTCGCTAGAGTAGGGATCACACCGCGTTGGTTAGTTCACTGGAGTAGGAGTCACGTCGTGGGCCTATCATGAGCCCCTACTGGAATTCACCTTTTTTCAACAAATTTACTCCTTCTCATTTCATTATTTCTTTTTTGATTCTGACTTCAAATGCATGCTTTCTGATCTCATTCTTCTTCTTTTCAAGTTCATACAATCAATACCAAAGCATCAATTGTCACTCACTTCACGTTATGCATCGAATTTTGTCCAATTCCATCAAAAATCCACCCTGCATCAATAATCATGTACATTAGCTAAATCATGTAATTACACATCAAACACAATAAGAATAACACATTTTAGCTTGTAGAACAAGTCCTATTATGAGTGAATATTGGTTCTTGGACATATAAATATTCCCAAGATCAGTAGGAAATGAGAAAACTTGGTTAACCGGTCTACGATCACCCAGATTCTATTAAAACCATGAGGAGTATCAGGAAATCTATCCACAAAATCCATAACAATCCACTCCAATTTCCAGTGAGGAATGGGTAGCCTCTGAAGTAAACTACCAAGTCTTAAATGTTCGGCTTTCACCTACTTACAATATAAACATTAAGCCACAAAATTTTTAATGTCTCTTCTCATATGGCTCCACCAGTTATGTTGTCTCAGATCTCTATACAAATTAGTTGTCTTGGGCAAATAGAGTATCTGGAGCTATGAGCTTCTGAAGTGTCAACTGGATCAAACCTTTTACCCTCAAAACACAAATGTGATTGTCAAATCTAAAACTACCCTCAGAGTTTAAGGTATCCCCCGTACTCATCCCTCTTATCTTGATCTCAAATACTACATAATTAACTATCCTCAAACTATCAACCTTGAATCTACTATAACAAAGTAGATCTGGCCTCCACACTAACAAAAAACTAAAATAAAGGTTAAAATCCTTACACTCATTACCTTACAACCCAAGGAATCCACAATCAGATTTGCCTTGCTCAAATAGTACAAAATAGAGAGATCATAGATTTCAACAACTCAATCCAACTGTGTTATTGCAAATTAAGGCCCTTCAGAGTTATAATGTTCTAAATACTAAGGTGGTTAGTGAATATCTCATAGAAAGCATCATATAGGTGATGTCTCTAAATCTTGAGAGCAAAAACTACCGGTGAGAACTCTAAGTCATGAGTGGGGTAGTTGCACTTATGCACCTTGAGCTATATTAAAGCATATGCTATAATTCGGCCTTACTACATTAGAACACAACCCAAAATAACACCTGAAACATCATAATAAACTATAAATAGCTCATTCTCACCTGGAAGAGTCATAATAATAGTTGGAGTGACCAAGTCCTTGGGCTTTAAAAAGATCATAGCATATTCACCAGACCACTAAAATGGAATCTCCTGTCTAGTTAGTTTGCTCATAGGTACTGCATTAGAGGCAAATCCATTGATAAACTATCTATAACTACCTAACCTAATAAAGCTATGAATCTAGGTCATAAATGTAGGCCTAGCCTAATAATAAATGGCCTCAATCTTTGTCGGATCTACCTTAATCCTATACTCTATTACCACATACCCCAAAAATATTGTAGAATCAACCCTAAACTTATACTTTGAGAATTCAGCATAAAGCCTCTATTCTCTCAAAGTATGGAGGACAATCCTCAAATATTTCTCGTGCTCCTTTGTACTTCTCAAGCAAGGATTATTCAATAAATATAATCTTTAAGGAGTCCAAATAAGCACCTGAAAACATATTTCATCAAGTCCATGGATGTTGCTGGGGAATTATTAAACCTTAATGATATCACTAGGAAATTGTAATGGTCATAGAGAGTCTTAAAGGATTTCTTAAGGATGTTTGCCAGTTGAATCCTCAACTGATGTAGCCAACATCATGTTAATCTTAGAAAACATGACTGCATCCTGAATCTAGTCAAACAGATCCTCAATATGAGGAAAAGTATATATATTCTTTATCGTTACCTTATTCTGATGCCTTTAATCGATACACATACTCGTAGAACCACCCTTTTTCTTCATAAAAGGAATGGTAGAACCTAGGAAAAATACTTAGTCTAATAAACCACTTACCTAGAAGATCTTAAAGCTTAACATTTCGCTCTTTTATCTCGATAGGAGCTATATGGTATGTTTTAATAGAAATTGGTTAGGTGCCTGACTCAAGATCAATAGAAAAGTGTTTATCACGCTTAGGAGGAAGGCTAAGTAGGTCGGTATAAAAATATCATGCAACTCACGAACTACTGAATAGACTCAACTAAAAAAATATCAATGCTAACATCACAGGCATATGTAAGATAGGCCACACAACCTATCAATACTAGTCTCCTAGCTTGAATATAAGAAATAATCCTTATCGGCACGTGACTATAATCACCCTTTAATACAATTAGAGGTATGCTAGGTATGGCTAAGGTAACGGTCTTGGTAAAGCAATCCAAGACCATATGATAGAAGGATAACCAGTTCATGCCTAGAACCATTGAAAAATCAATGATGTCTAGGACAATAAGATCAGCTCGAGTGTCGTACTTCCTAATAGTCAAAATACATGATCTATCCATATAATCCAATATTAAAGAATCACCCATTAAAGTAGTTACATGCATTGGCATAAATAATAGCTCACAAAACAACCCCAACTGAGATATATAATAAGTAGAAATATAGGAATACATGGAGCCTGAATCAAATAATGCAGAAGATAGTTAATTGCACACCAAAATTGTACCTATATTAATAGCATCTGAAGCCTCCGGCCTACCAAGAATAACATAAAGACAACCTCGCCTATATTTAGACTGAGTTCTTACCCTGCCGCCTATTCTACCTACTTGAGTACCTCCTCGAGAGCCTTGGGGATCACATCTACAATCCTATATACTACCCCTAACTGGTAGAAGCACTATTGGCTAAACATTCTATATAGAAGGATCAATCATCCTATGTTGGGGACACTTTCTAGCAAACTAAGACATAATACCCTAGTCATAGCATACCTCGAGCACTCTAACTTGGTGGGAAGCTTTGATTGACAAGAAATAGATAACTTGATTTAAATACCCTAATTGAATACCCCTTAATAATTGACTATTTCCCAGACCACCAGAATTATTATAACCAAGATGATCCCATTTAAAATCTGCAAGGCTATAAAAATAGGCCTACTAGACTGAACCTGCTATTGATACGACTATTGTTGAGGATATCAGCCCTAAGAGCCTAAAATTGTGCACCATTATAACTTTTAATATAGCTTTCCTGATAATTAGGTCTCTTATTTGTTTACCTACAAGACTCGTAATGTAAATTAGTCGTAGTGTAAATATAATTAACAATGTTTATAAGGAATCTCTCTGTAGCTAATAGACTCTGGGCAACTATACAAAGTAGAAGTCTCATCTCTTTAACAAAGAATCACATCCTCTCATACTTAGTAGGTAAAATCATGGTGATAAGCTAGATAGCTTGTAAAATCTTGCCTCATACTTTACCACTATTATAGAACCCTGTTGTAACCCTATAAACTCATCCCTTAGATGCTTGTGCATGTTGTGAAGCATATTCTTCTCTAAGAAATCCTTAGAGAATTAAACCCAAGTCATAAGAGGAGATCAAACAATCCCAAAATCAAGATTACCCGTTCTACCACTACCTTGATGTTTTATCAAACTAGAACATGATATAATCCATAACATACTACTCAATTAAACATAAATTGCACAGTCTTTCCTCAAAGCTAGTAAGGAAGTCAAATGCATTCTCCACTAGGGCTCCCTCAAACCTTGATGGAATGGTTCTAAGAATTCATCCTAGCATCTTTTGCTCTTCAGAAGTCATGTATTGTTAGGTTGTTTCTGGCTGTGGATCTACCAATGCTGGTGAAACCTCTACTATAGGAGCCACAAATGCACGTTGCACTCATATACTATGTCAACCCTAAGCTACCTCCTGGGTGGATATTAGGCCCCATCCATCGACTGACCGCCAACCATACCTAATAACCAAGCTAATTCATAATGGAGGAAAGATAAAGATACAAATCTGGTCAGAGCCTAGCTGCTCCCTAGGACATTGACTACTATAGTGGCAGATCATAAGGAGTAATATTTGGCTCAAGATTAATAATAAGCTTTGGTGAAGGCTCCCTGACCTAACTTTATGCTGGGGAGATATCTCTATCTTATACTTAACCTTTGGGTTGACCTCTATCTTTAATGGGTGCATTAACTGTAGGCCTAAGGGCTTTGTTCCTAGCCACCGCAGCTTGCGTCTTTGACATCTACGAAAGAGTAAAACAAATAAGCATCAAGAAACCAATATAGACACAACACATGATAACAAATAAAAAATATGAGAATTTCTTAAGAATGTCAAGTATCCTCCCAAAGATAGGATACAAATATCATCGTACCAATTTGTGAAACTCTATTAGACACTTGTTTTTGTAAAAACAATACCAATGAACCTAGGCTCTAATACTACACTATCATGACCCAATTTCTCAAGTCATAATGACACCTACTTTAACCCACCAGTAGGTAAGTCAAACTATAGGGCAAAATAATGAGTGATAGGATGACATACATAGGGAAGAGAGAGAGAAATAAGAACAAATATAGTAGTAATAAGCTATAAAAGAAAATGGATATACATAAGTATGCCATACAAGAGAGGAGAGAGGAAAGAAATACCAAAATAAATCCTCAAAGACTTGCTAAGGTCAGTACAAGAGCTATTATACTAAAAAACTACTAGGTAGTAACAAAACAAACAAAGTATTCTCAGAATATAAAAATTAAGACTACCACAAAAATACAAGGAGAGGGATCAACTTTAGACTCTGAAAGCTCACTAAAATTTCCAGTCAACGACACAGCTCAAGATCAACATCATCGGAGATGGCTCATACTAAGATCTACATTAGGGAAAAGATGCAGAAGCGTAGTATGAGTACCAAAACATGAGGTACTCAGTAGGCATCATAGGCCAACTAAGCTCAATAACAATAAAAGTATAAATAATATATGGATAAATACATTAAAGGTGATAAGTGAGAATCAAAAGTATAAATGATAGGTTACACTAGGCAAATGTAATAAACCAAATATAAAGGAATCAAAGTAGAAAAAAATGCCTAGATGTAACCTAACTAGACCCCCATAAGACTAAAAGGCACACACTAGGAGAAATAAACCTAATCGAGCCCCAATAAGTATACTAGGTACAAAGAAGAGCAATACTAATGTCAAGACATGATATAATAGTAATGGATGTAAAATGACAAGAGTAATACTAATGTCAGGACAGGATATAATAATAATGAATATAAAATTACCCAAGATGACCGACATGCGTATGTATACTACTCCTTTAACCAAACCGTAAATATTATTAATCTCCACCAGATTTTCAACCCAAGATTAATAACAATAATGATAATAAATATCGGACTCAAATCAAAACTAATAAACAATAATAATATAACAAGCGCTAGATTCATACCGAAACTAATAAGTGCTAAACAGTATCCAGGTGCCAAACTCAAACCAAAAACTACTAGGTATTAAACAGTAACCAAGTTCCAAACTCGGACCAAAACTAATACATAAGCAATATGCAAGAACACCCCAGAGTTATAACTCATCTAAATTCCAGCTAGTGATAATTCCCATTTTAGAAGGTCAAAATGCTAAGGGAGTGCCAGATTCCATTTATTTAATCGAAAGGTGCAGTGTAAGATTAAAATAATAAGTTTTTCAAGGATACCAAAAATTACAAGCATACTATAGCAATTACAACAACCTAATCCCAAAATACTATGCAATAAAATAGTCCTGTAATAATCTAATATCGGAAGGAATGTTGTCCAAAACAAACCTACCCTAAAAAAGGTAATAATTCCACTGTAAGTCCCAATAACCTAACCTAAAGCAAATATCAATACCAAACCTAAGGTAGGATAAGGAATTTGTACATGATAATAAGGGCCCGAGTTAAGATAAGTCAAGTCCCTAAGGATAAGCATTACTAATTTAATAGAAACATGTCACAACCCGACCCCGGGCCTAGCTATGATGGGTATCTCAAGTCTACTGAGGACCAGAGACCACCCCCTTAACCTAGCCAATTACAACACAATATGAATAATAACAAACGATAACCAAACATATAAGCAAGATAGATAAGATAACCAAAAGGTATATTAGGAGTCTAAAACAATAACCATTCCTAAACTTTTTCCACAAAATCCTCTAAATCAAAATACCAAAGTTAGGTCGGGACATGCCCCTGACCATGGCCATAAAGGGAATCCAAAATATGAAAATAAATAGATAGGAATTTGGTACACATAAAGAAAGCAGTGAAATGCTCGGCCTTCTAAAATACGAAGGCTTTCCACTTTAATGCAACTCGACAGGAATGCTAATCCACCTAACACTACATAGGGGAAAATCACACCCTATATTATGAAACAATGTAGAGTCATATGATGGTTAATAGGGTGAGTGCTAGCATGTAACTCAGGTAAGAGATAAAATAATGCCAAGTACAAATCAATACCAAAACCTTATGCACACATTCATATACATATGTATAAGTTATTGGGATAAGGAACAAGATTTAGCATGAGATTTAAAAACTATTAACTTAGACTTTGTAGCTCAATCCATCCTAAGGGCACCCATGGGATTTATTTGTTCAACTCTCCCTTCTGAAAGGGCCCCAATGTGTGTTCGCCACATGAACTAGGAAAATTCAAAGAAAGCCCATGGAATCCATGACTCCAGTCCTAAATTATCCATAAACTCTAGACTTTCTCTTTTATTTTTCTTTAATTTTGAGGCTGATTTAAGCCCTGATTGAGACTCCATTTATGCAAAACTTTTGATCACTGCTCCTTTTCCTTTGTGGGACCTCATGACAGATTCAATTTTGGAATTTTTCTAGTAGGCTGCACAGGCCTATTTTGACCCAATTTTGTGTCCGGAGTTTTATATAGTGATATGGGTATCATATTACTCCTATTGTGTGTACATTACTATTTTGATAGTGTGATTTTATTTTGTGATCACAGATCAAGGACATGAAAATTGTGAACAATTCAAGAATGCGGTCATCGAGGTATGCTTCAATCTACTTTTCTCTATAGGATTGTTCTTTGTATATATTGCATGTAAGTTAGGGATGATATAATATGGTTATGATAGTATAGCGTGACTTAATATATTAGGGAATTTATGATAGAAAGACGACACGAACCTCATCCTAAAATACCTTTAAAGGCATAAAAATGGAATGACCCTCTAGGTCATTTCTTTGGTTTGCATGCATTTCTGGTATTTGAGTCCTCGCACAGTGGCTAAAGGTCATTTATGACTTGCCAAAAATTTTGATTTAGTTATCAGACAATTCATTTGCGTTTAAGGCTCATTTCCTATTTTGAAGCTTTCATTGTTTTGGATTTGGTCTCGAATCAAACTCCTAGTCGATGACTTCAAGTGAGAATTCAAATAGAACATCAACTCTGAAACATTGATTTTAGGCTAGAGGGACCCTAAGTTAGGGTCCCGAGGCTTTTAAACTCATTTTGGGGCTTTGGACGAATTATATGAAAAATAGAACTTTAGGTGTGGGCCTTATATTTAGTCGAAAGTATCTCAGAAGAAAGTTTTGATGGTTCCATTGAGTTTGGAACGTCGAATTTGGTATTGTAGCGTAGTTTGTTTGCATGTATGGGGTTTCAAACAAATCTCGAGAACTCAATCGGAGTTTGGACTTAGCAAAATCTGGTATCTAGTACTTGATATGACCAATTCAGTGCTCATAGAGCTGCTTTAGCATCCAGTGCTTTAGCGTCCATGAGCTGCTTTAGGGGAAAAGGTGCCACTTAAGTAGCCCCGCTTTAGAAAAAGGGAGGCCTCTTTAGCGTACCCACGACAGGCTTCCAAACTGCTTTAGCAGCAGGCCCTTTAGCGCCAAGTTGCCTGTTTTTGAAGCACCTGGGGGGATTTTAAATCCCTTTCCCCACCCAATTTCTCACTATTTCTTTCTCTATTTTCATACTATTTTGAAGCTTGAAGAGAGGGAGAAGTGAGGCATCATCCATTGAAGATACGGTAATCTATCGCAACACTCATTGGTCATTTTCCATTAATTTTTGGTCAATTTTTATCCTATTTCATGGAAAGTTTTTATAAATTGGGTCATCATATCCCTAATATATATTAAATAATTTGGGCCCCGATTTATGCACCATTTGTGTTTAACTTTTGGGCACATATTTCGTGACCTTTGAGGGACCGCGTGATAGATTCAATTTTGGATTTCATTTGCATGTCCCACGGGCCCATTCTTAATCCAAATTTTGAATCGACCCTTTATATTTCAATATGTATCATTTTACTCCTTATGACATGTAGATTACTGTTGTCACGATCCAAATCGAGGCCCTGATCGCGATAGGCATCCCGAATAGTGAAGGCCCGAGTTGCCTTCTCTAACTAGCAATCATATACACAATTCATATACGATATGAAAAATGTAGAAAAACATGACAAGATGGAAACATGGTCATTCTTTTACTTCGGTCAAAAAATAGGAAAATGAGTTCATGAAACATTCAAAAACACCTGACACTAGTCTGCGAAATCTCTAACAAGTCAAAAACACTACTGCCTAAATACTGGGATGAGGCCCCCAGTTGGACCATAAACCAACATGAAATATCAATGTCAAATCCAAAAGGCCTTCCGAAATAAGGGAGGCTCACCAACTGTAAACTTCGGACAGCCCAATTTGATGCATAGCGGGACTTCAAGACTGTGCCTCAGATCCTGAAATATAAGGGGTCAATATAAATGTACTGGTACGTAGTGAAATCCAAAATAATATCTTTATATATATATTATAAGTGAGAGCAATTCATAAACCATTTTACATATAATATATGAAAACATATGGGCACACTTTAAAGACTTTGAAACATTTCTTTGAATCCACAACTCACTCTTTATCTTACTTCCGAGATAGGTAGTACACCCTACAAATCTGATATTCCATTGGCTATATGGAATTTGCCCTTGACTCGGTGGCCAATCCTCCAACCTAAGTTTTCCGCAAAGGTTGGAGTTTCTGATTCTGATATGCCACAGGGCACTAGGCCAACGTATAATCCCTCTTGGGGACATAATAACCCGTATCGGCAAAACACAGTTTCTAGCAATGAGACCTTACACTCAAATGCCTTATTTGGGTAACCACCTAACATATCTTAAGCCTATTTTTAACATTTTAAAACTTGCAACTTTCTGAAATCAAACTCTTAAAATTGGTATTTTAGTCTGTTCTGAACCTGCTATGGCATTCATCTATTTTGGTATCACCATACCAAGACTTGCAACCTGTATGTCTAAGCCATATAATAATATGCATTAGTTCCTTCAGTCCAATTGATTCAGTTGACCACCAAAAATATTTAACAATGCAAGAGAGTTCTTATTTTGAAAACATATTTCAAACTATGCAGGGATTCTCTCTTTTCAACATTTCAACAAACATGTGGTGGTCAAGTATATTTTGACAAACCATTCAACTCTTTAAAATCATTACTTCTCATTTATCTAAGCAAGAAAATTCCCTCTCTATCAGTTCATAACCAAAATCAATTCCATAATAATAGTAAAGACATTTATATCATGTTTTTAAATATGCAACTCATTAATTCGTGACATAGGAATCAAGAGGATGCCATAATAAGAGAGGGAGTACAAATATTCATGCCCTCAAATTCAAGTTTCAAAACATCAAATCCATACATATACATATATATACGAGTAACAATCAATTTCAAGGGGGAAAGGCCTTAAGACCAAAAGATTATCATCAAAAGGGTTCACAATGCATAATTGCAAATATAACATTAACATTAAACTTTTATCAAAATGTTTTCAATAAGCCCATGTATTTTAGGAAAACCCCACATACCTTAGATTACTTAGTTTAAAGAGTAGAACTCAAATCTTGATTTGTTTCATGGAAATCTCGAACTTAAGGATTTATTCTTGATTTCTTGTTCTTGTAGGATACCCTAGTTTGATCTTGTTCATGAGAATGAAGAGGATTTGACATGTTGAAAACTGATAGAATATGTAGTATAATTCTTAGGCTATAATTTATATTCGTGGAGAAGGAGTTTCCGATGGTAAAGTAGCAAAATACCCATTTAAAAATGGCCCGTTTGAGCAACTCGGCCTCAACTAACGGTTTGGTTGATGGACCGTCAAACTGGTGATGAACCATCACTCCAACATTCAATTTATGGCCAGTGAACGATATTTCTATTTAAATTTTATGGACTAACATGACGGGCTATCACTGACTTGACGGTCCGTCAGTCTGGCTGTTGCACTTTGGCAGACTAACACTTGTCTGGAAAACAGGTATAAATTTTTAATCCGATATTGGATTAAGGAAAAATCAGTGGCATTAGAAAGAAGACTCAAAGACATTTTATTTGATTTATGGTAGGTTCTATAAATCATTAAATACAAGAATTTATGGTCGATAGTTGTTGACCCAAGTTTTGACGTTCACCAAAACTTAATCGATAGAAGAGTTTTCAATTCGTCTTTGAGTTAGGGAATTTTGTGACCTCGATTCATACTCAAAGGTATTCATACACTATAGTATTGATCATCACACATATATTAATAAATAATAATTGGGTTTGGGTCTATACGCGTAGAAAAGACGGTTAAAACTTCTGCCCGAAAGTGTAGGGTGTTACATTATCTCCCCTGGGATCATTCGTCCCCAAATGATGGGTAGGGACTTGTTGAAGCTCCAAAAATATAGGATAAAGGTTGTAACCTTAATGTAAGAATTTCCTTTGTATGAAACATAGGTAGATCTCAAGAACAGCATTTATGACGTCGCCAAGTGAATCGTGTAAGCACGAAGCATGAGATAATAAGAATTGACATAGGGATGACCTTGTACATGAATTCTAGAGATCATTGTCTTCACAACATGTGGTATGAGTTTATTTGGTGATCATAGGCCTGATTTCTATCGGTACTAATTCTGAAATAAGATTTCACGGAAGATAGGGATAGAAGCATTCTCAATCATACAATTTAAAATGAATGAACCTTACTTTGAGACACTACTCAACTATGCCCCAAATAATAAATAAACAACATACTTCATAATTTCCACTTATAATTCCCCCACCACACATCGAAAACAAGAGTTTGAGTCCTACCGCAGAGTACTTTTATGTTGAAGCCTAACTCGAAATAACAAGGTGCTACCTTAAGCGATAGGGCCCTATACTTTATATCCCATTAAGAAAAGTACTTCACCTTATCACCACCATTTAACACACTCGAGTTTTAAATCAAGGAACACCAACCACATAACCCATTAGTGTGAGTTTTTATCAATCACAACATTGAAACCTATAATTACTACACCCACTTTATGGATCTTGCCATTAAGACCAGCCAATTCAATCATTCTCACTAAAATTTTTGCCACATAACTCTTTTTTAACTATCTCGTGTAACAAAAGTTCATCTCCTTCTTCCCCCATCTCCTATAACCTTAGTTCAAGAAATCACATTAAAATTTTCATTTTCAAAAACATCTACTCCCCCACCCAACACACTACTACGCTTCCACAACTACAATCATACTAACATATGGAGGGTCATTAAGGGACCCAAGCATAACCCTTATTAATGAGAGAAACACTACTCAATTATAACCCATATTTATTATTCTGCTCAATGAGGGACATAAAGTAAAAATATGATAGAATAGCCACAAAATGCTTCATATATCAAGTGTCCGGATCATAAGTAAAGAGTCACTCGGCATAACCATAACACAACATAGTTTCTTAGGATAGACCACAATGAGAAACATGGGTGCACATATCATGAGCTATATAGCATAACAGCCAAAATTTATATAGTTAACAAATAAGACAAGGAATGCCAGTTGACATGATTGGTCCTAATTTAAAGAACTGAAATTTTCCATGAGTTGACATAAATTGTATCACTATGGCTAATCCTGGCATAAAGTGATTTTGTAACATATAGAAACATATTTGCACTTAATGGAGGTCTAAATCTGAATGCTTCAGACTTCAGAACATTAAATGCATTTGTTTTTATCAAGCTTTTAGCTCTTAATAGGTCTGACTAGGTCTTAATCATTCAGATCTAGAATCAAGTCTTAATAGGTCTGAAAAGATATTCTGGTATTGGATAATATTCACCACCACTCTATTCATAATCATCAATCACCACCACTAACCACCTAAGCCATCACCACCATTATCAATCACCACCCACTATCTCCACCATCACAACCATCATTGACAACAAATATCGCTACCAACCACTATTGTCAATTACTACCGCACCTACTACCTTTATTATTCTAATTATATTCACCACCACACCACCACCGTCAATAATACCACCATCACCAACCACTATCGGCCAATTCCTACTATCGACCAACTCATCTATCACAACTAGCACCACTACTAACCACTACTAATACATCACAACCTCTATACACTTTTTTATCACCACCACTATTGTCACTAGTAACGCCACCTCTACCATTATTTTAACCACTACCATCACTACAACTTATCTCTGCTAATAACCATCTCCACCATCATAACTAACAACATCTCCAACTAGCAGCAATAAACCGTCAACCATCATGCATTTATTTTTCAGCTATCATAATCAACACCTCTAACTACTAATATCAAGCAGAGTAACATCACAACCACCACCACCACTATCAACCACCACCATCATAACAACTACTACACTACCAACCATTTCAACCATCACCACCAACATTACTAATACCTAACATCAATCATTGTTACTGCAACCACCATTACAAACTATCTCCACTATCACTAGCAAACATAAATATTATTTTTTTTAATCAAATAATAATTTTGTCCTATTAAATTATATACTTTTCTAATATATAATTAGTTTTTTTTAAAATTGTATATTTTATTTTATTATATATATAAATTAATATTTTTTACACATTCAGATGTTGAAAAACAAATAATCTTAATCATTTAGTTTCCAGATCTACAGACAACATCTTAATCATTCATATATGCATTCAAATTCAGACGTCTGAATCTTAAAAAAAACAAATGCGCCCTAAATTATTCAACCATAATTTATCATCTTACTCGTGTTCTCATGTATATATATACCTCGCGATTACAACTTAAAATTTACATAAATTATCAACCTAGGACATTTCACACATCACATCAAACCTGCTTATTAATTCCAACAAAACATGCATCATTAATCTTAAGCTACTTCTCTTACCACCACACTTCACATCTCAAGTTCAACCATAAAGTCTAGCGTCAATCATGTACCACCAACGAAGCATGCCACATACTATACTAGCCCATCAAATTGCGAAGTCAACCCAAAATACTTCATTTTATTTAACTAATACCTTCAATCACGCCACTCCATGACATTACTACTACACCTCAAAATCTACTACATATCTTCTCACAAGCAGTGCTAGTTTACAACTACTAAAATAAGGACAATCGAAGGGGGGATTACTCCCTCACATCATATTTACTTACCCAGGGATACATCACTACTACCTTCAAGATTCCATATACAGCAATGGATTTCTACCCATAACTTATTTATTAACCTACCCCTTTCTATTCATAACCTATAAATGATTTCTACAACCACCATAACAATCCATTCTGGGATCCTTCTCTATTTTGAATAAATAATAATCATATCCTATCACTTCCTTCACAAACTACCATACAATCTACAAATATTGCTACCACATTAGTCTATCACTATATAGCAGCAAACTATCCCTCATTCAATGGTTATACGACTCAAACTATTTATTTACACAAAAGTCACCCTCACTCTGGCTTCTAGCCTTGTGACTTCATATCACCAACTTCTTGGCCCATCTCACTACCAATAGGTCATAACACTTTTAACATATACTACTACTCAGGTGGAAATATAGTTCCAATACTATGCTACACATCATTACCCTTATGCATGTTATCTGCAACAAGAATTTTGAAAGGAGACTGAATACACTTTGTAACTCAAGCTAAAAAGCATGATTTCATTAGGATAAATATATATACTTGAATCAATACACCTTGAAGTACTAATGGACTCTTCTAAAGTCCTTGTGTTATCTCATAACATTTATGAAAAACTCAATCAGAGAGAACCACCTCGCTGGGGGAGCTAGACTCTTAGACTTGGATCGCCTCGGTAATGAGGCATGGCCTATTAAATTAGAGCAAGGAAGCAATATGGATAACTTTCTTATAATCGATACTATAGCATGAAATAGAGTAGGAAAGAATAAGAACAACTTCTAAAAGCCCAGTAGACTCCTAATTATAAGTGTGGTGCACAACACACCCATAAGCAAGACTTTACTAGACATGCTTTCACAGATACCGTAGGACCATGGACTGTGCTATGATACCAAGCTTATAATGACCCAAACCAAGGCACTAGCTACGATGGATATCCTAAACCTTGAAGGCCCGAGTACCCTTCTCTAACTGTCAACCATATACACAATTCATATACTATAAGAAAAATACAGAAAAACATAACAAGACAGAAACATGGTCATTTTTTTACTTCAGTCGAACAATAAAAAATGAGTTCATGAAACATTCAAAAACACCTGACACTAGTTTGCGAAATCTCTAACAACTCAAAAACACTACTGTCTGAATACTGGGAATAGGCCCCCAATCGGATAATAAACTAACAAGAAATATCAATGTCAAATCAATAATGCCTTTTGAAATGAGGGAGGCTCATAAAATGCAAGCTTCGGACAATCAAATCTACTGCTTAGCGAGACCTCGGGACTGTAACTCAGATCCTGAAATATAGGGGGTCAATATAAATGTACTGGTACGCAGAGAAATCCAAAATAATATATTTATATATATCATAAGTGAGAGAAATTCATAAAACATTTTATGTAGAGTATATGAAAACACATGGGCACACTTCAAAGACATTGAAACATTTCTTTGAATCCACGATCACTCTTTATCTTACTTTTAAGACCAACAGTATACCCTACAAATCTGATATTCCACGAGCTATATGGTATCTACCCTTGACTCGGCGACTAACCCTCCAACCCAAGATTGCTGCAAAGGTTGGAGTTTCTGATTCTGATATTCCACATGGAAATAGGCCACCATATAATCCCTCTTGGAAATATAATAACCCATATCACCGAAACATAATTTCTAGCGATGATCCCTTACACTCAAACGCCTTCTTCGAGTAACCACCAAACATCTCTTAAGCCCATTTTCAACATTTTAAACCATGCATCTTTCTGTAATCAAATTTTGAAAATCTGAATAAAAATCTGCATTTTAGTCTATTCTGAACCTGCTATGGCATTTATCTATTTTGGTATCGTTATAACAAGACTTCCAAGTCGTATGTCTAAGCCATATAATAATATGAATTAGTTCCTTCAATCCAATCAATTCATTTGACCACCAAAAATATTTAACAATGCAAGAGAGCTCTTATTTTCAAAACATATTTCAAACTATGCAGGGATTCTCTCTGTTCAACATTTCAATAAACATGTGATGGTCAAGTATTTTTTGACAAATCATGCAACTCTTTAAAATCATTACTTCTCATTTATCTAAACAAGAAAACTCCCTCTCTTTCAGTTAACCAAAATCAATTCCATAACAATAGAAAAGACATTTATATCATGTTTCTAAATATTCAACTCATCAATTCGTGCCATGGGAATCAAGAGTATCCCATAACAAGAGAGGGAGTACAAATATTCATGCTCTCAAATTCAAGTTTCAAAACACCAAATGCATACATATACACATATAGACAAGTAACAATCAATTTCAAGAGGGAAATGCCTCAAGACAAAAAGATTATCATCAAAAGGGTTCACAATGCATAATTGTAAATATAAATTCAAAACCCTTTGTAAATACATGATTTCATAACTTTAAACCTTTAATCCCATATAGTTTAGGAAAACCCCACATACCTTAGATTACTTAGTTTAAAGAGTAGAACTCGAATCTTGATTTTTTTTCTTGTAAATCTTGGACTTAAGGATTGATTCTTGATTTCTTGTTCTTGGAGAAAACCCTAATTTGATCTTGTTATTTGGAGTAAAGTGGATTTGTGATGTTGAAACTGATAGAATATGTATTATAATGCTTAGGGCATGATTTATGTTCATGGGGAAATAGTTTGGGTTAGGAAAGTACCAAAATACCCATTTAAAAATAGCTCGTTTGAGCAACTCAACCTCAACTGATGGTTTGGTTGACGGACCATCAGTTTGGGGATGAACTGTCACTCCAATCATTATTTTATCATAAGAAAATGAGATTGATGTTTCAAGTTAATGGCCTAACTTGATGAACCATCACTGACTTGACGGTCCATCAATCTGGCAGTCGCACTTCGGTAGACTAACACCTGTCTAGAAAATAGGCCTAACGTTTTACTCCGATAACGGATTAAGGAAAAATTGATGGAGTTGGGAGAAAGAATCGAAGATGTTTTATTTGATATATTGTAGGCCCTCAAACTCATTATATACAAGAAGTTATGATCAGTGAAAGTTTACCCAAGTTTAGACGTTCACCAAAACTTAATCGATAGAAGAGTTTTCAATTCGTCTTTGAGTTAGCGAATTTTTATGACCTCAATTCATACTCAAAGGTATTGATCAAAAATTTATGTACTTAAAAACTAAGACAAGTATTTCCACTTGATGCGATTAATACGAATTTAAAGAACTAAAATTTTCCATGAGTTAGCATTAATTTTATCACTTTGACTAATCCCAATATAAAATGATTCCGTGACATATAGAAACATATTTTCATAGGACCAAGCATGCTGTGATACATAGATTTGGATCATGAGCAACATAACATATGGCTTGGTTAATAGGAATATTGGATCACTGATGGGCATTATTACTTCTTTTTTGGAGGTCAGAACATGACTTAAGTTGCATAGAGTGCTCAAACCTTAGGCATAGGCAAGACATGAATACATAAGACATTGGTAGATTTCCATAGAAATCGATGTAGGAGGAGCTGGCTTGACTAGGAATTGATTTATCATAATTCTTACTTGAAACTGTACAGCACAAGAAAATTTGGGAAGTACTTTAATCCATCATCTCCCTCTTTGATCAATGTCACACTCCTAGACTTGCGAACATAACCTCATATTAAAATTTATAGCCATTACTCTCAACATAATAGAGACATCACCATCTACTCAAACTCTAAATTCTCCCTAATGAACTATACTCCGAAGGCCTTGCTTTCCGAAAATGCTACTCTTAACTTTTGCTAGCCTCTATAGCCAGCACTCTACAACTCCCACCCTCATGATCGCACACATCCACACTCTTTGTAATAAAAGAGGGTATCAGTATATACATAAAAACAAACTCCTCTTATTTATCTCAAATATAAAGACTCTAAATGTTGTTAGGACATCCCCTTTCAGGGACACTAATCATAATTTCTTCAAACAATCAAAGTCATCAACTTACCCTAACATTATCATGGGTATAGATACCCATGCTTCTAAACTCTTAACATTGCATCTTCAATTCCTTAGAATACTAACATTACACCTCTAATCACATAACTTACCACTTAACCAAATCTGAAAAACTATACCAAAGGCAAACATTGGCTACCTATATCTCTTTAGTTCAAATTTAAATAACACCATACAATAACTTCCTTGACTTCTCCATACTACAAGATTCAAGAATGAAATCTAGGTATGTGTGATACTCATACACATGACGCCTTATCTAACAACGTGCAACCTTGGGGTTCAACTTATTCCTATATACTCACGTTCTTATCCACTTAATCATTCAACAATTCATCATCTTACTCTTATTCTTATGTATATATACACCTTACAATTAGTGCTTACACTTTTCATAAATTATCAACCTAGGCCATTTCACACATCACATCAAGCCTGTTAATTAATTCCAACCAAATATGCATTATTAATCTTAGGCTACTACTCTTACCACCACACTTTAGATCTCAAGTTCAAGCCTATAGTCTAGCATCAATCATGTACCACCAACAAAGCATGCCACCTACTATACTAGCCCATCAAATTGGGAAGTCAACCCAAAATACTTCATTTTATTTAACAACTACCTTCAATCGCGCCCCCTCCACGATATTACTTTTACACCTCAAAATCTACTACATATCTTCTCACAAGCAGTATTAGTTTACAACTACTAGAGTAAAGACAATCAGGGGGGTCTTAAAGTCATAATATGGATAGTCGATCTTAATCTTATATTACAACCCATTATGATCTTAACAACATATTCCACTCCGTCACATTATATTTACTTGCCCATTCATACATCACAACTACTTTCAATATTCCATGTACAATAATGAATTACTACCTTTAACTAATTGACTAATCTACCCCTTTCCATTCACAGCCTATAAATGATTTCTACAACCACTATAACCATCCATTCTAGGATCCTTTCCTTTTTTGAATAAATAATAATCATATCCTGTCACTTTCTTCACAAACTACCATACAATCGACAAATATTGCTACCACGTTAGTCTATCACAATAAAAAGGAAAACCATCTCCAAATTAATGGTTATACAACTCAAACTATTTATTTACACAAAAGTTACCCTAACTCTGGCTTCTAACATTGTGACTTTATATCACCAACTTCTTGGCCCATCTTACTACCAATAGGTCATGACACTTTAATATATACTGCTACTTGGGTGGAAATACAATTCCAAAATTCAGCGAAACATCATTACCCTTATGAATGATATATGGAACAATAATTTTGAAATGGGACTGAATACACTTTATACCTCATAGATGAACACCTTTTTATTCTCTTTGGTATTTTTAAGATTTTAACTTTTTATCATGTTGAAAATTGAATAAGCATTCCATAGATACCAAATTCACCTAAATCCGATACTCGGGCAAAGAGTTAGAGCCATTTTAGTAAGACAGTGTACCACCTAGTACTTTAGTGCATCATGGAGTCAGCCAAAATGGCAATCGTCAAAATCCAGTGAGATTATAGCGCGTCACGCCAAGTCTCAATTTTAGAGTTGTCAAGTTCCAGTGCACCAACGTGATTCCACCACATCGCGGTGCCTTTCCAGTTTGTAATCAAGGTGGCAACACAATTTCCACCGCATCGCACCACCAACTAGTTTCCCAGTCGTCCAGTTTCCAGTGAGCTGGTGCGATTTCACTGCATCACGCCAGTATGAAAAATCAGAATTTTTAGATTTGCTATTTAATTCCAAGGTCCAATTGGTAATTTCCTAAAGCCCCTAATCAGCCTATATACGACATTTAAACCCTTAATAGCCAAAATTGCTCATTTATTTTTGCTATTGCTCAAGAACAAAAGCATTCTATCTCAAAGATAGAAAACTCTAGCCCTAAATTTCAAAATCAAATCTCAAGAATCCCTCCAAAAGTCTTTAAGAACTTAAAGAATCTAGATTTCTAGGTATGTAGATGTTGATTCTTGGGTTCCTTCCACCCAAGAAGTTCATGAATCCCTTTTTAAATTCAAATATTTTGATTTTATGAGTTTTTCATGATTCATGTGAATTGAAGTTCATGGTCATGTTGTTGTTAAGATATAGTTCCTGATTTAGAATACAAGTTGCAAGCTTTGATCTTGGTTTGAGTTGAATTGCATTATGTCCATGTTAAATCCCTAAAGTTGCATGTTTATTGATGTATTTATGATAATTAGGTGTAGAAATTGTTGAATAACCAAAGCATGCTCCCCATACGTTTGATAAAATGCTTATGTGAAGGAATTAGAGCCATTATAGCATGTTGACTAGAAATCCCCAATTGTGTGTAAGTTCATGCAAGCCAAGTGTTTGTTGAAAAGCCTTAGTGAATGAATGGTGACATATTAGCATAAAATCTCCCAATTATGTGCTCTTCAATGCATGTAAGTCTTTGTTGTAAGACCTTGTTGAATGGAGTATGAGCCAATAGCATATCTCCCTATACTATCACACGTTTATGATTCCCAAGTGCTTGAGGGGTTGCTTTAATGATTGTAATGGTGAATGAAAGTCCATGGTGATGATTATTCAGAATGGTTATGTTTTACTTTAATGTTATCGAGTCCTGAGGGTATTTATACCCAATAAATTAGATGTTGTCTAGAGCCAGTGTCAATTTTCACGAAAACCTCAGTCAAGCCATGATCCGTAGAACTCAATCGGTTACAAAACTCAGTACTCTTAGACAGTTACAAAACTTAAGAAATCTCAGTAATCTAAGTATCATTAGCACTCCAGCTTTAGTTCAGCACTCGGCTCAAATCTTAGTAGTATTCAGTTCAGACCTCAGTAACATTCAAGTAATCAATTCAGAACTTAGTATCATTCAGTTAGATAACGAGATTCAGTAGTATTAAATCAGTCCTTAGAACCAAGTGAACTCAGATTAACTCAGTTGATCAGTATGATCAGTAATAAATTTAGCTCAGGCTAGTACAGTTTAAGAAAACAATTAGCTCAGAGTCTTTCAGTTGGGAGTAGGATTTAGCACCGAGCGGACCTAGGGAAGGGGACTCATCGGTTAGAGAGGACTGAGATCCCTAGGAGCAATCCTTATGTTCCAGAACTACGTAGCCAGCATAGGTATGAGATGTCACCCGTTAAATAGGACTGACATACTCAGGGATCACCCGTTAGTATATTATATATATAGGACTGACCTCAGGGGTCACTCACTAGATAGGACTAAATCCACAAGAGAGGTATTTACCCGTGGCACGGTACTGATACCCTTCTAGCTGGGGTTATAGGTTAGACCTTACTAGTTCATATTCGGGCATGTCGGTTAGATGACTACTTCCCATAGTCTCCATTTCAGAATTAGTCTCAGTAAAGAAACTTAGCTCAGTAGTACAAAGTAAGGACAGTCAGATACAGTCAATCGTTATGATTATCAATAAACTCAGAGATCACCTGCTATATAGGACTGATCTCAAATTCAATTAAGTACTCTCATTGTCAGTAGATAAAAAGATCACTCGCTAGATAGGACTGATCTCAGATTTCTGTCGACCATTCCCATTATCATTAAGTTTAGAGATCATCTGTTAGAGAGGACTGATCTCAACTTTAATATTCAGTTATCAATATTAAATGATTCAGTTATTCAGTATCCCAGTATTAGTACTGTTTTCATATGTCAGTAAAGCAGTATCTGAGTCTCAGTATTTAGTGTCACGATGATTTCAGTTATGGTTTGTGCATTCGTGCATAGGTCCTCATTCAGTACTCTCGTGTTATTCAGTTAATTATTCATGCATAAGCCCTTTTATTTAGCCTTACCTCATCTTGCATACTCAGTACATTCCTACATACTAACGCATTTACGCTATGGTATTTTACTTTACACCATAGGTTTAGAAGTACGAAATCCAGAGCACCCTTTGTAGCTTAGCTCCAGTCAGCAGCGGTAGACCTAGTAGTAAGTCCTCATCATTCGAGGATGGCTCTTATTTTATTTTATTACTAGTTTTAGTATTTCAGTATTTGGAGTTAGTTAGGGACATGTCCCACCAACTCCTTATTCAGACAGTTTAGAGGTTTTCAGACTACAGAGTTTTCAAACTAGTTGTTCAGACAGATGTTTAAATTTGATATTGTTAAACTTTATTCAGTTGTATTTTATGTTTTGAACCTTATGAAAAGTTTTTGCCAATTTTTTGCATTTATTTCAGTATATTATGCAATGCTCAGTTACAGGTACCAGAAAAGGGTTAGCTTGTGGTGCTTCGGGATCATGAGCACTATGTAGTGATCATGGTGCCAGACTCGGGTTGTTATACCTAACTTGGTAGGCCGTCACTGACTAGACAGTTTGTTAGTTTGGCTATCACACTTTGGCAGACTAACACCTGTATGGAAAACATGCATAAATTTTTACTCTGATATCGAATTAAGGAAAAATTGGAAGAGTTGAAAAAAACACTATAAGAGCTTTTATTTTATATATGGTAGGACCTCTAACTCGTTATATACAATAAGTTATGGTAGATGGAAATTGACCCAAGTTTAGACGTTCACCAAAACTTAATCGATAGAAGAGTTTTCAATTCATCTTTGAGTTAGGGAATTTTTGTGACCTCAATTTATACTCAAAGGTATTATTGATCATCACACATATATTAACAAACAATCATTGGGTTTGGGTATATACGCGTAGAAATGACGGTTCAAACTTTAGCCCGAAAGTGTGAGGTGTTACATTATCTCCCCCTTGGGATCATTCATCTCTGAATGATTGATAGGGACTTGTTGAAGCTCCAAAAATATGGAATAAAGGATGTAACCTTAATATAAGGATTTTCTTTGAAGGAAACCTACGTAGACCTCAATAAGAACATTCATGACGTTGCCATGTGAATCGTGTAAGCACAAAGCATGAGATAATAAGAATTGACATAGAGATGACCTTGTAAATGAATTATAGAGATCATAATCATCACAACATATGGTATGAGTTTATTTGGTGATCATAGGCCTGATTTCTATCGGTATAAATAATGAAATAAGATTTTGCGGAAGATAGGGATAGAAGCATTCTCCATCATACAATTTAAAATAAATGAACCTTACTTAGAGACACTACTCGACTATTCCCCAAATAATAAATAAACAACATACTTCATAATTTCCACTTATAATCCCCCCTTAACATATCTAAACAATAGAGTTTGAGTCCCACTACATTGTAATTTTATGTTGAAGCTTAACTTGAAATAACAAGATGCTAACTTAAGCTACAGGGTCTTATACTCTATATCACATTAAGAAAATTACTTCACCATATCACCACCATCTAACACACTCGAGTTTTAAATCAAGGAACACCAACCACATAACTCATTAGTGTATGTTTTCATCAATCACAACTTTCAAACCTATCATTACTACACCCACTTAATGGATTTCCCAACTAAGACCAGCCAATTCAATCATTTTCACAAATATTTTTGCCACATAACTCCTTCTTAACTATCCTACGTAACGAAAGGTCATCTCTATCTTCCCTCTTCTTTTATAACCTTAGTTAACGAAACCACATCAAAATTTTCATTTTCAAAAACATCCACTCCCCCACCTAACACACTACTACGTTTCCATAACTACTATTATACTAACATACGGAGGTTCATTAAGGGACCCGAGAATTAGAATCATGAATGAGAGAAATACTACTCAATTATAACCCATATTTATTGATATACTTAAGGAGGTACATAAATTAAAATATGATAGAATAGCCATGAAATTCTTCATGTATGAAGTGTTTGGATTGTATGTAAAGAGTCGCTCGGCATAACCATAACACAATATGGTTTCTTAGGATAGACCACAATGAGAAACATGGTTGCACGTATCATGAGCTATATGGCATAGAAGCCAAAATTTATGTAGTTAACAACTAAGACAAGGATTGCCACTTGACACAACTGATCCTTATTTAAAGAATTGAAATTTTCCATGAGTTAGAAGAAACTCTATCACTTTGGCTAATCCTAGCATAAAATGATTCTGTGATATATAGAAACATATTTCTATAGGATCAATCATTCTGTGAGACATAGATTTAGATCATGAGCAACATAACATATGGCTTGGATACTTGGAATATTGGATCACTAAAGGGCATTATTTCTTCTTGTTTGAAGGTTGGAACAATACATGAGTTACATAGAGGGCTCAAACCTTAGGCATAGGAATGACATGAATACATAAGACATTGGTAGATATCCATTCAAATCAAAGTAGGAAGAGCTTTTTTCAATAGAAATTGATTTAACATGATTCTTACTTAAAACTGTACACCATAAGAAAATTCGGGAACTACTTTAATCCATCATCTCCAACTTAGATTAATGTTTCACTCCTATACTTGCATAACCTCACATCAAAATTTATAGCCACAACTCTTAACACAACAGAGACATCACCATATACTCAAACTCTAAACTCTCTCTAATGAACTATACTCTGATGGTCTTGCTTTTTGAAAATGCTACTATTAACTTTCGCTAGCCTCTATAGCCATCACTCTACAACTCCCACCCTCATGAGCGCACACATCCACACTCTTTATCACAAAATGGGGGAATCAGTATATATATAAACACAAACACCTCTCATTAATCTCTAATACAAAGAAACTAAATTTTTCTAGGACATCCACTTTCAGGGACACTAATCATAATTTCTTCCAACTCCCAAAGTCATTAACTTAGGACTAACATTTTCATGGGCATAAACACCCACTCTTCTAAACACTTAAAACTCCATCTTTAATTTCTTAGAATACTTTCATTACATCTCTAATCACATAACTTACAACTTGACAAAATCTGAAAAAATATCCCAAAGTCGCACATCGCCTACCTATATCTCCTCAGTTCAAATCTAAATGACACCATATAACAACTTTCCAAACTTCTCTACACTACAAGATTCAAGAATGAAATCTAGGTACGGATGACACTCGTACACATGATGCCTTATTTAACAATGTGCTACCTAAAGGTTCAACTTATTCCTTTAGACTCACGTTCTTATGCACTTAATAATTCAACCATAATTCATCATCTTACTCTTGTTCTCATGTATACATATACCTCACGACTACCACTTAAACTTTTCATAAATTATCAACCTAGGCCATTTCACACATCACATCAAGCCTGCTAATTAATTCCAGCAAAACATGCATCATTAATCTTAAGCTACTACTCTTACCACCACACTTCATATATCAAGTTCAAACCTATAGTCTAGCATCAATCATGTACCACTAACAAAGCATGCCACATACTATACTAGTCCATAAATTGGGAAGTCAACCCAAAATACTTTATTTTCTTTAACTACTACCTTAAATCATGCCCCCTCCGTGACATTACTCCTAAACCTCAAAATCTACGACATATCTTCTCACAAGCAGTATTAGTTTACAACTAGTAGAGCAAAGACAATCAGGGGAGGGGGTAAAGTCATATTATGGACAGTCGATCTTAATTTTATATTATAACCCATTATGATCTTATCAACATATTTCACTCCCTCACATAATATTTACTTACCCATGCATACATCACTACTACCTCAACATTCCATGTATAGCAATGTATTTCTACCCATAACTTATTTATTAATCTACCTTTTCTTATTCACAACCTATAAATAATTTCTATAACCACCATAACCATCCATCCTAGTATCCTTCCTGATTTTGAATAAATAATAATCATATCCTGTCACTTCCTTCACAAACTACCATACAATCTACAAATATTGCTATCACATTAGTCTATCACTATAAAATTGCAAACCATCCCCCAATCAACGGTTATATGACTCAAACTATTTATTTACACAAAAGTCACCTTCACTCTAGCTTCTAACCTTGTGACTTCATATCACCAACTTCTTGGCCCATCTCGCTACCAATAGGTCATAAAACTTTAACATATACTACTACTTAGGTCTAAATACAGTTCCAATATTCTGCTACACATTATTAACCTTATGCATGATATCTGCAATAAGAATTTTGAAAGGGGATTGAATACAGTTTATACCTCAGGCTAAAAAGCACGATTTCATCAGGATAAAGGTATACACTCAAATAAATACACCATGAAGAACTAATGGAATCCTCTTAAGTTCTTGTGTTATCTCATAACATTTATGGATAACTCAATCAGAGAGAACCACCTTGCTAGAGGGCTAGAATCTTAGACTTATATTGCCTTGACAATGAGGCATGACCTATTAAATTAAAGCAAGGAATAAATTTGGATAAATTTCTTATGTATGATGATATAGTATGAACTAGAGTAGGAAAGAATAAGGAATAACTCATAAATACCTGGTAGCCTCCTGATTATAAGTGTGGTACAGAACACACCCACTCGAGGTAGGCTTCTATCTACTCCTCATGAACTATTGTATTACATATATTTCATATTAGATAAGAAATTTAGGATATGATTATGGGTAGATTATCATGACTTAACCTAATTTAGAAGTTTCGGGGGCAAAAGGGTGAATCGACCCTTCAGATGAAATAATTATTATGATTATAGGATTTTATTACCCTAGGTTACTAACATGTTATATATAGTTGAGGTTAAGGACCCTTTAGTAGAAGGTTTACTACTTAGTAGATTTTTATGGTTTCTTAAATTATGGTATTTTGGTTATCTTATCATCAGTTATTGGGCCCAAGGCCATGATTATGATATTAGTTGGACTCCAGGTGAGTGGTTTATTCTTATAAACAATGTAACCATAGTCTATGAACATTTAAGTGCTTAAAATTGTATTGTTTGAATACTGGTGATAAAACTGCATAAATTTGGTACATTTATGCCCACTTAATGGTATGATTCCAACCAGAAACCTAATTTTACTACTATTTTTCTAAAAAGGGATTGATTACCACTTTTCACTTTTAAAATGGTTTATTTCATAATGGTAATTGCATCATATTAATGGATGATTTATGATCTTTTAACACTAAAATAATGTTTTGAAGATTTTATCAAGATAGATTTTGATCCATAGTTTTCTCTACAATGTACTTTGGTCGAGAGAGATTTCGACCACTTATTACCATCATGATGATTAAGTTCCAAAGTTTACCCCAGGTAGTGGATTTGCAGACTTATACTCTTTTAGCTACAAATCAATTCTGTGCATTTATTATATATATATATATACACACACACACACATCTCTCAGGTACTTGATGTAGTAGATTGATGATAAGGATAATTATTAGAAATATTGGATCAAGGATAGGTCACTGTATATGAGTACTCCATAACCTCCAAGGTCCTTGTGAGCCGTCGTGCCAGAGAAGAGAAGTTGTCATAAGCCTTGTCTTTGCGAGCCATCGAGTGGGAGAAGGTGTATACACAGGGTTACCTTATGGATCTTGAATCAATTATGGTATTATAGGTACTTTGCATTCATTGTTGTATGCGTATTTACTATCATCATTATGTTATCAGGTACCTATATCTATCAGCCTAGTGGGATTTTCATAGGTATAGGTTATAAGTGACATTTGATGTGTGCTTTATGTGGTTTGTTGATTTATCCTTCCAAGTTATAGGACACCAAATTTATGTATTGTTTGTTTGGACTGGTACTGATATCTGAGGTATAATTCTGATTTTTTTTTCTTATGGTTATTTTATTATGGATAATTATCTTATCATTAGAAATTGTGACTATAGGACTAAATTATGATAGTATTAGCTTTCCTAATTATTTCAGATACCTTGAGATGCTAGATTGACTACTTTAGGTTATGACCTTTGAGTTAGCCTTATATATCAATATGTTTATACATATATCTATCTATGATACTATCACATATCCCTCTCTCCCTTTGGTTATTCATGTTGTATATTCATTCCTTGGACTTGTATACTACTATATATACTTTCTCTACCCCTTATTTGTGTTTTGGTCAATGATATACTGTGTAGTTCTTAGTGCCTGAGTACGGATAGGATAGGTTAGTGCATCCTTATTGCCTTCCTAGTTTTATTATGTTAACTTCTTGTATATTTGGTAGTAGTTTATGTCCCTACTTGTATGTTTATATTTACATTATCTTTGGAGCTCAATTGGCAGTTGGCTACTGACTACCATATATTTGGTACTTTTACTACACTTCTAAAGCCTATAGATCATAGTACGGGTCCTTACCGCTGTTATGTGAATCGTGTGGGGTGGATATGGATCAGATATTTAAGGTGAGATCTTGACATTTAGAGTATTTCTATTCTCCCTCTAATAGATTAGACAGGTTTTTATATCATATACAGAGATTGGTTTTGTTAGTATACTCATTTGGTACTCTTGTTATATTAGAAACTCTTATACTGTTTTCACTAGGTCTTGGGACTACCTTCTATGTATTAGTCCTATATTATATTTATTTTACATTTTTTTATTTCTCTTCATAGTACATTACTAGCAGTTTCAAACATGGGTTGGCTTACCTACTATGGGTTATAGTAGGTGTCATCATGACTTGAGAAATTGGGTCATGACAAATTGGTATCACATCTAGGTTTACCACTGTATTTGTACAAGGGCTTAGTGTTTAGTAGAGTCCCGTGGATCGATGTAGAGACATCCATAACCTATCTTCGATAGTCTACAGGGCATTCTTAGAAAATTCTATTCTTGACTTATTATCATGTGTTCATACTTCTATAAGTATCTAGTACATTCGTTGACTCTATTCTATCCTATATAAATAATACAAGGTTATTAATAGATATAGATGGGACTTTGGCATGCATTTATAGAGCTTCTATGCAACATCAAACTAGGGAGTTGAGGATGGATTTCAAAGATCTTCAGCATCAGATAGAGGATTTAGGGCTAACCCAAACTCTAGAAGAGCTTGTAACTTCTTAATCTACTCTAGATTAAATATTAGGGATTCCGAGTCTTTTTGTGGATACCCTACAACAAGGGATGACATCTAGTTCATTGAGTAGTTCTTAGGAAAGAGTTGGATTTGTTGGTATTCAATAGGGTTTTGGTTTATCTCAAAGTATGAGGTTGGGTTTCTTGAGTAGGCCAGACATACTCCTATGCTATATCCTTCAAAACTAAGATGGTGCATGGGTTCATTAGAGGATTAGTTTTGACACTCCATTTGGCATTAGAGTGTTTAATAACATTTGGTTCTTCTTTATCTCATGATGTTGACTATGTGAGGGTCAAAAAAAGAGCATGTATTGACATTTATGGAGGTATCTCTCAAATCTGTCATGGTGGTCACAATGGTCAACATTCTCCTAAGACTTTGTAGAGTATTCGACATGGATATTTAGGTTATGGAAGTTGTTCTGGGTCAATAGGGGTAGCACCTTAGAGTATTTCAGGAGCTTATTATGGTTGTGATAAGATTGGTTATTGGTCTAGAGACTTCCCAGATGTGAGTTAGTTATTCTGGATTAGTGTTTATTCTTCTCCATCTTATAGTACCTAAGGTATTTTACAATTGCAGGAAGGATGGTCATCTTAGTAAAGAGTACCATCGGCATCGGTTGGTCAGGCAGTTGGGGTCAACTTATGTTTCTCACTAGGTTAGGGCTTTAGGGGTTTGCTATAAATATAGAAAGATCGATCATTGGTCAAAAGAATGTCCTTGGTCTGGGATTATTAGTCATCCAACCTATTCAGATCAGTTGGAGGTAGTGCACTCAATGCCTCAGTTGATGATTCAGACTCTCAATCTGAGTTTAGACCCACTCAGATTTGTACCTCTTTGGATACCTCAGGTATGTGACTTTGGATTCCATCATGATATGTGCAACTTTTTATTCCATGCTTTTAGTTTGTCATTGGGTGTATTAGGGTCCTCGTACCCATCGATGATTGTATGCCTTGGTAAGTCTATATTAATTGTTGTGTCCTATGATATAGAGTTCATAATTATATAACTGCCTCCATAGATGATTTATTTTAGTAGTGGATAGAGTGGATTGGTATTGATATTTGTAAGGGAGTAGAATTTGGGTTCTAGTCCTATTTACCTTGTCATATTAGTCTTCATGTGGCCCTAGTGTGGTACTTGCTATGATTTTCTTTTTTGGTGCTACCTACTCTTTGTAGTGATGTTTACATTGTTGTTATTATTGTCATTGTTTGGCGTTGATCTATCCTTGGTTAATAAATGGCTAGACTAGAATTATCTAGTTAGAATTCCCTTTCTTGTGGTTCTTGTTTGTTACCTTGGGCAACTAGCTTGGATGGATGATTTTTCTCTTGTAGTAAAGAAAGTTTGACCGTATTCCCCTTTTGTTAGAAAGGATAGATCATTTGTTGAGTAGGCTATGAAGGAGGAGGAAGGTTAGCTTTCCTTGGATTTGTTATGGTTCTAAAGCTGAAAATTTGGTTGTGTAGCCCATTTTTGAGGTTGCTCAGTTTGAGATCTATTCTTCCAATTTAACTAGTTCATCCCTCGATAGTGGTATCAATGTTGATGTTGAGAGGTCTTGGACTTGAGTTTCAAGTTTCTTAGATTCACTTTCTAGTGATAGCTTTGATCTTGGTATTGGTATAAAGTTGGAGTCTCTATCCTTGCAATGGTGTGGTTCTTATTCTAGTAGAGTTAAGATAGATTAAAATAGGTAATCTTTCCTGTGACCGCTTCTTAAGTTAGCAATTTGGGTATTCATTGCTGAGATAGAGTATTGGATTGTCCAGTTTCCAGCTAGGGTTGTATTTTTCTGAGTTGCTAGTGTTTCGTCTATTACTAGTACTATTTGTAGCCTTGGTTCGTTCTTGGGTATACTTTAGTAAATCCATACCCTTAAATCAGTATGGGGTTGGTGGTTTGTGTTTTCTTTCTGTGGTTTTCCTCTATTGTGATTTTGGTTCTCTGTTATGTTTTAACTTCGGCTCTAGTATGATTTAGTGGAGATATGCCTGATCTTGGATAGTAAAGGTGAGATAGATAGTTTCCCTTGGTTTAGACTTATTGGCTTAGTTTTAGAGTGTCTGGGGATGGTGGCCTAAAGTTAAAATATATTTGGAGCACGGATGCTTACCCATCTATGGGATTGGTTTGATTGTTGGGATTGAGTAGTCTAATTTTAGTGTTGAAGTTAGTCTTGGATTGAGTATATTAGGTGTAATCTTTGTTTTTAAATTTGTGTGAGCTGAGCATTTTTAAAGGTTGTCTAAGAATACTCCGTGTCTACCTATTTGGTCTTCTTTAGTTTAGACTAACTAGGGTTGATACTTTAGTTTGGTCAGCTCGGGTGGGAGAGCCCAAAAACTCTCAAACCTCGGCTGATACTTTATAAGAAAAAAAAAACTAGGGTTGATAGATGTTCAGTTAGTTTCCCGTTGGCGTTGGTGATGGTTCTTCTGCTTCTGGCCTTAATTTTTCATTTTGTCAGAATTTTAGGTGATCTACTTAGCTAGAGCTAGCATACTTGATATGGATTCAACATGGCTTCATCCTCGATGATGGGATATCCTGGAGTGGATTGTTTCATAATGAGTGTATGTGCTTTGGACTCTTGGCTATCAGTGTTGAGGGTTGTTCGGGAAAGTTGTAGCATTATCATTGATTGCAGACCTTGGCTATCTCCATTTGTATGCCTAGGTACCACCTTATAGGCTTATTCTCATGCTTTCCATTGTGGATTTTCGATGGATCAGCTTTCATTATATGAGAATCGTGCGATAAAGTTACATGGGCAAGACAAGGGTGATTTTCTACTTGGTTTGTATTAGATAACAGGTTTGGAAAGTCAAAAGGAGGTTATATTTGGGTATTGAAGTTGGTCACATGATTCATGCCTCAGATTGCCTTTGGTTTAGATGAGTATATGCTTGGTTGTGCTAGTATGGATATGGCATTAGTATGTTGTGTCTTGGCTTTACGTGTGTCTACATAATTAGGTGTTGAATGGTTGTAGAGGTTAAGTTTTTGCTGTTTGAGAAGTGAAGAAAAAAAAGATGGGTGAAAAAGGAATATCTATAGCAAAATCCCTTAGGAGCGTTGTTTCTTGTTTGAGGTTATATGGGGCATATTGCTCGGAGCATGCGGGTCCAGTTCATTATCCCTTTGAGATTTTGTGATCTTTATATCTATTGACTTTTGTGGATGAAAGTCCTTTTAGTAGTGGATATTATAAAGACGCTCTGGGTTAAATCCTCAGTTTGCTTGTATTTCTAGCATTTTAAGCCCTCCCACAGCAGCTACATGTCATTTATGACTTGTTAGAATAGTTAGTTTGGTTATTAGATAATTCATTTAGGTTTAGGCTCATTTCCTTTTTTTACAGCTTCCCATGTTTAAGATTTGGTATCGGACCAAATCACCTAGTAAAGAAACTCACATGAGAATTTCAATAGCGTCATCAGTTTTGAAACATTGATTTTAGAAAAAGGAGGCCCTTGGTTTAGGTCCGGAGGCTTCCAGACTTATTTTGGGCTATTGGGCAAATTATATGAAAAATAGAACTTTAGGTATGGGACATACATTTAGTCAAAACTATCTTGGATCAAAGTTTTGATATCCTGAGCACCCAATCAGAGTCCATTTTTGGACTTAGCAAAATATGGTACTTGGTACTTGGTACTTGATATGACTGTGTTAACACTCATAGAGCCGCTTTAGTGTCTAGTTCTTTAACATCTATGAATCGCATAAGTGACCTTGGCCAATTGGCTGAGGTCCTCTTTAGTGATAAGTGGCCCCCGCTTTAGCGCAAGGGTGGCCTCCGCTTTAGCGGTACTCGTGCTAAGCTACCAGACCGCTTTAGGGTAGGCATTTTAGTGCCAAGGTGTCCCTTTTAGCGGTACCTCAAGGATTTTAGATCTCCTTTATCCACCCGATTTCTCATCATTTCTTTCACCATTTTCACACTATTTTGAGAGATCTACGTGGGGAAAAAGTAGGAAATCATCCACTGAAGCTAAGGTAAGATATCCTAACACTCCTTGGTCATTTTCCAATAATTTTTCCATCATTTTGTATCCTATTTAATGGTAAATTCTTAGAAATTAGGTCTTTAAATATCTAAACTTTAGGGGATGATTTTCTCCCCAATTCATGTAATGTTTGTGCTTAACTTTTGACCTCACATTCCTTGTCCTTCGAGGGACCTAATGATAGATTCAATTTTGATTTTCGTCTGTGCATCTCGCGGGCCTTTTCTTGACCCGAATTCCAACCTTATCCTTTATACATCAATATGGGTCTTGTTTTGCTCCTTATAGTGTGTAGATTATTATTTTGATAGCGTGGTGTAATTTTGGATCGTGGAGCAAAGAAAGACAAGTTATGGGAAATTAATGGACTTGCAGTTCGGTTGAGGTAGGTTTCTCTGTACTCTTCTTAACGAGATAGTATATTATATATATTTTATGTTAAGTAAGTATGTTAGGATAGGATTATGGGTAGATTACCATGACTTAGCCTAATTTAGAAGTTTGGTGGTAGCAGCATGAATCGACCTTGAAGATGAAATACTTGTTATGCTTATAGGATCCTGTTACCCTAGGTTACTAGCATGTTATACCTAGTTGAGGCTAAGTACCCTTTAATATAAGAATTACTACTTAACTCGGTGGATCAGCATGGTTTCCTAAATTATGGTATTTTGGTTACCCTAGTCATCTATTATTGGGCCCAAGGTCGTGGTTACGATATTAGTTGGACTTTGTGTGAGTGATTTATCATTGTAAAGGATGTATTCGTAGTCTGTGGACGTTTAGGTGCTTATAATTGTATTATTTGGATACTAGTGATGATATTGCAAATATTCAGTACATTCATGCTCTCTTAATAGTACGATTCGAATAAAAAATTAGATTTTACTACTGTTTTTCTAAAAAGGGATTTATTCCCACTTTTCACTTTTAAAAAGAATTCTTTCATAACGGGAATCCTACCACCTCAATGAATGATTTATAAATTTTTGATACTAAAAATTATGTTTATATATTTGATTGACAGAGATTTTGGTCCATGATTTTACCTCTACTATTTACTTAGGTCGAGAGATTCTGACCCCTTCTACACTTTCATGATGATTTAGTCCCGGAGATTACCCCGACCAATGAATTTATAAACTTATATTCTTTTGGACATGGTTTGATTTTGTGCATTATATATATATATATATATATATATATATATATATGATGAGGATAATTATTAGAAATCTTATATTGGGACCAGGTCGATGTATATAGGCACTTTTGAACCTCCTAGGGTCCTCTTCATCCATGAGCCATCATTTTGAAGAAGAGACATTTTTGTAGGTCCTGCCTTTGTGAGACATCAGTTGGAGGAGGTGTATACGCTAGGTTACTTTATGGATCATGGATTGGATATGGTATTATAGGTACTTTGCATTAATTCTTACATGTGCATTGCCTATCACCAGTATATCATTTGCTCGCTATATTTATCATCCTTATGGGGGTTACATAGGTATGGGTTGTGAGAGTTGTTGGTTGTGAGTGTTGTTGGTTGTGTGTTGTGTGTTGATTGATCCTTTTAGGCTATGAGGTGCGGTTTAAGTATTTTTTTTTTCGGACTAGATGGTTACTATACTGTGGTTATTATGGTTAGTTTGTGATAGGATGATTATAGACTGGTACTAAGATTCGAGGCATGATTATGATTCCTTTTTCTTACAATTATTTAATTATAGATAATTATCCCCTGGTTAGACATTGTGACTGTTGTCCTAGATCATGCTAATATTAGTTTTTCTACTTTATTATGTTACCTTGAGATGCTAGATTGACAACCTTAAGTTATTACCTTTTAGTTAGACTTATATACCGATATGTATGTATATATATATAACTATGATATTACTGTATATCACTCTCTTCTTTTAGTTATTCATGTTGTATATCCATTCTTTGTATACTACTATATATCCTTCTTCTACCCCTTATTTGTATTTTGGTTAGTGATATAAGGTGTAATACTTAGTGTTTGAGTATGGATAGGATAGGGTAGTTTATCCTTATTGCCTCCCTAGTTTTATTATGTTAGCTTCATGGTCATTTAGTTGTAGTTACATCCCTACTTGAATGTTATTTATGTTTTCATTATCTTTGGAGCTCAGTCGGCAGTTTCCTACTGAGTACCACATACTTCGTACTCATACTACACTTCTGCAACCTACAGATCATGGTACGGGTTCTTTCTGTTATTGTGTGAATCGTGTAGAGCAGCTATGGATTAGAAATTTAGGGTGAGCTCTTAGAGTTTAAAGTATTACTATTCTCTCTCATGTAGATTAGACTATTCTCTACATCATATTCACCGATAGGTTGTATCAATATATTCATTTAGTATTTCATTTTATACTCTTGTTATATTAAAATCTCTTATACTGATTACACCAAGTCTTGCGATTGTCTTATATGTATTAGTCCTACATTTTATTTATTCTTCATTTTTCTTTCATTTCTTTTGGTAGTCTATCACTAGAAGTTCTAGACTACAGGTTGGCTTGCCTACTGTTGGATATAGTAGGTGTCATCATGACTTGAAAAATTGAGTCGTGACAAGAATACTATTATATTTGATGATGGGCTTGATTAACCATAAAATTGCATCAAGAATCCGTTAGCATAGGACTTAGCATATTACTTAGTATTTGAGGCAATATTTCCCTTTAGACCCCGGCAACAGCTTTATGCCCCTGTTTACCTTAGTCTCCTGGATTATGGTATTAATATTATATTAAAGTGTATATTGTGGGCCTGATGCCATAATTTTTATACTAGTTGAGCACAAGGTTAGTATTCTATCTCTTGTGAGGATGTGGTTGTGGTTTATTAATGTTTATTGGTGTATTTCTTAGATACTGGTGATGGCATGCATATTTCAGGTATATTTGTATTTACTTTGTGGCACGATTCCAACCAAACCCTTGATTTTACTACTATTTTTTTAAAAGAGATTTATTCCTACTTTTCACTTTAAAAAATGGATTATTCTATAATGAGAATCGTACCAACTTATTTAATAAACTTTGAGCTTTAAAACTAAATGTGATATTTTGGAAACTAGACTGAGATTGATTCAGGTCTGTTACTATTCCACTCTTTTTTCCAAAACTATTTACTTTGGTCGACAAAGATTTCTACCCCTTCTATGCTAATATGCATATTTATCCCCGACGTTAATCTTGAGCAATGAATTTACAAATTTACACTCTTTTAGTCATGATTTGAGTTCCTGCACTTATATTACTTTTATGTATATATCCGATAATAGATGGAGTAAACTAATGATAGTGGCTAATGAAAGTACTGATTTGGGTCCAAGAAGTATATACAGATATCCTGAGTCCCTATGGGTCCCTTCATCTGTGAGATACAGTGCGGAGAAGAATGGCCGCCGTAGGTCCTACCTTTATGAGCTACTGTGCTAGAGGAGCTATACACACTTGGTACATTGTGGCTCTCAAACTGGACATAATTTACTACTGGTTAATTTGCATTCATTTATTCATATATATTTGAGCACCAGTATGATCGTTTGGTACTTATATCTATCGATCTTATGGGGGTCATATAGATACAAGCTCAGATTGTTGTATGTTGAGTGCATGTTTGCACCTTCTGGGCTTATGGGGGCCGACTAAGTTATGTTGGTAGATTTTCTCGTATTTAGTCATCCTTTGGTTAGACACCCGAATTATGCTAGTATTATCTTTCCTTCTTGGATAGGAATCCTTGAGATTTTAGTTTTGCTTTCCTTGAGTTATTGCCATTGACTTTATCCCTATATTCATGTATATATTTAGTATTTTTGTACCCTCTCTTTCCTTATCCATTCATATTGTATATGTATCCTTTGGCATTGTATTATTACTATTTCTCATTCTTTCACTCTTTGTTTGTATATTAGCTAGGGATATATGGTATCACACTTTAGTTCCTTAATACTGATAATGTAGGGTAGTTCATCCTTATTGATCCATTAACATTATCTTATTTAGTTTTCGTGGTTAGTCTCCTGTAGTTTATATTCTTACTTTACATGTTATTTAAGATTACATTATCTTTGGAGCTCAGTAGTCGATGTCTACTGAGTACAACATGTTTGGTACTCATACTACACTTTAGCAGCATACATTTCATAGTACGAGTTCTCACCGTTGACATGTATCTCATGAGAGAAGCTATGGATCGGCGATTTGGGGTGAGATACTGACATTCAGAGTATTCTTGCTTTTCCTTATATTAATTAGACTTATCTCTATTTTGTATTTAGAGATATCTTTGTATATGTATTTAGTCTGTATATCATTTTGTACTCCTATTGTATTAGAAGCTCTTGTACTAACTTCACTAGGCCTTGGTGTTTTTTTATATATATTAGTCTTTTTATCATATTCATTTCACTGCTTTCTTTCATTCTCTTGATAGTTCATTACTAGTTGTTTTGGACTATAAGTTGGCTTACCTACTAGTGGGTTATAGTAAGAGCCATCATGATCTGAGAAATTGGACCATGACAAATTGGTATTAGATCATAGGTTTACCAATGTTTTGGTGCAAGAGCTAAGAGTCTAGTAGAGTCATTCGGTCAATGAGGAGACGTTGGTATCCTATCCTCGGGAGGCTATATGGTATTCTTAGGAAATTCTATCATTGATTCATTTTATGCATCCATACTTGTATAAACCTTTAGTACTTTTTTTTACTCTACTTCTTCCTAGAATGGATAGAATGAAGTTATCGATAGATGAGAATGAGACTTTTGCACGTGTTTCTAGGGTTTATCTCAACATTAGGCTAGAAAGTTTGAATTGGACATCAAAGATCTTTAGCATCAGTCATAGGTTGTGGGGCCACCCCAAGCTCTAGTAGAGTTGTGATTGCCTCAGTTTTTCAGGATCCGCCATTAGGGATTTCGATCATTTTAGTGGATACTTCACAACCACAAATTGTGCTTGGTACATTGAAGGGTTCTCAAAGTAGAGTTAGGGTTTATTGGTTTTCAACAGGGTTCTTATCTATTTCAGAGTATGTGATTGGGTTTCTCAAGTGGGCATGTCAGTCTCCAATACTATATATATCCTTCAAAGCATGAGTTAGTGAGTGTATTTGTCAGAGGATTGACTTGCCACTTTGTTTGGAATTAAAACATTTGATAGTAGTTAGGTCATCTTTTTCTCATGTTATAGATCACACGAGGACCACAAAAAAGGCATGTATTGGTACATATGAAGATGTTATTAAAAGGTCATGCCATTAGTATAGAGCTTCAGGAGTTTGTTATAACTGTAGATAGATTAGTTACTGCTCCAGAGAGTGTACCATGCCTAGAGTATCCTCGGCATGGGATTATAGGTCATTCAGCTCATCTAGATCAGTCTCAGATAGTTGTGGCACTTTCTGATAGAGGTACTGCACTTAGCGCCTCAATTAGTGATTCAAACTCTCAATTTGGGTTTGGATATGCTCATATTGCTACCCCTTCTAACATGCCAAGACTATGACTTAAGAATCCATCTATATAGGTATATTTTAATTTATTATCTTTTGATTTATATTTGAGGTGAGTTAGGGTTTTCATACCCATCGATAATTATATGCCACTATTACTATATTGATTGATTGATGTATGCATTTTTATAGATTTATGCATATTCAAATACCCCATAGATGAATTCTTTTAGTAGTGGATTGAGTGGATCAATATTGTGATTTTCTAGGCCTATAGCATTCGGGTTAAAGTCCCTTTTCTTTGGCATACTAGCTTGATTTTGGTTATAGAGTGGTAATATTGTGATTTTTTCATTTGGTGCCTCCTACACTTTATGCTACTATTGCTATCATTACTCTAAAGGTAAGTGATTCTTATGATAACAGCTAGACTAATATCACCTAGTTAGTATTTCCCTCCTTTCTATCCTTTATCATTGGCATAGATGGATAGCTAGGATGATTGGTTTCCTCTCTTTTGGTGAGGTAAGGTTTTTTGTTTCCCTTCTATTGGCAAGGTTAGATCTATTTTTTAGCAAATTGTAAAAGTGAAGGTAGGTTTGGCCTTCCATGGCATTGTTCTTGTTCTAGAGTCGGTAATTTGATTCGATTCCTAATTTTTGATGTGGAAAAGTCTAAGGCTTGCTTTTATAGTTTGCTGAGCTTTTAGCATTGGCTATTTTTCTATGGACTTTTCCTGAGGTTGATAAATTTGATATTGGTTTTCTAATTTGGCTAGTTCATTGCCCCGTAGTGGTCTTGATTATGAAGTTGATAATGAGTTGGATACTCTATTCTTTCTACAATGTGGTTCATGTTTAATCAAGTTAAAGTGGATGTAAATAGGTGAATTCATAAAAATCTCATCTTAACATTTGTTCGGCCTAATTTGACTTCATGGAGTAATTTTGCCTGGTGATATGTACTTATGGGTACTCGTGACGATAGATTGAGTAATATACTATCCAAATTCAGGCTAAGGTGGTATTTCCTTAAGTTGCTTGAGTTTTTGCTTGGTAAGTTCTTGATTATGACTTGATGCATTATGCCCTTCCACAGATATAAATTTTGTTGCTTGTGTCTTCACCCATGGTTTGCTTCAATTGTTGTAACGCCCTAAGTCTGCACCCCAGACGCCACATGGTTCTTACGACCCCGAAGGACCACAAGCTAACTCATGACTGGTACCTACTGTGAGCACTGAATAATGATAATAAAATAATATGGAAGTTAGGTTGAAATGCCATAAGGTTCACAATTTGAATACTGATAAATATAGCAACTGATAATAATAGTTGAAAACTGAATACTTTTTGAACTGGTCTAGTCTGAAAAGCCTTTAATTAAATTGTCTGAATGTGGAGTTGATGGGACAATCTCCCAACAAACTCTGACTAATAGAATAATGAATCTACTGTAATACTAAAATAAATAATATCCTCGATGGATGAGGACTCACTACTGAATCTGCTGCTAACTGAATCTGTCTAAGCTCAGTCGGAACCTAAGTGTCTGAACCTATGATATGATACATCATTGCACAAGAAAAGAGTATGCGATCAGTACGTGGAATGTAATGGTATGCTAGATTAGGTAAGGATGAAATGCATGGGTTCATATGCATAAACAATAACAAACTGAGTTATATGAGTATAATTGAATAAGAGTACATGGATAACTGAAACTACTTTAAATACTAAGTATGAAATACTGCGTATATACATATATATATATATATATATATATATATTGAAACTGAATTCTGAGTTCTGATAACTGAATAACTAATATCTAAGATTACTGATAATTGAATTACTTATAACTGGGTGAGTGTTCCTGACAGTCCTGATTCTATAGAACTGGACTGAGTTATAAACTATGAATGAAACTAAAATTGTGGGAGGTAATCATTTAACCGACATGCCCCTCTTTGAATGGATTGGGGTCAAACTTATAACCCCAGTTGTAATGGTGTCAGTACCATTACACGTGTACAGTCATTGGCTGTGTGGTTCCACTGAAATATCATCTTGAAGGACTAAGGATCACCCTCTACTGGCAGGTTCCCTAATGAGAACGGTATTACCCTCAATTTATTGGTAAACACCTTATCAACCCTTAAATGGCAGGTTAATATCTCAACCTACGCTGGCAATGTAGTTTAGGAATACAAGGACTGCTACTAAGGATCACACCCTCTGCTGACATGTAAGCCCCCATTCTTGGATTCGTTCGGTGCTGAATCCTACTCCCAACTGAATGACACTGATTATTAGACTGATTAGACTGAGCTGATTTTAACTGAGTTCAATAACTGACTGAGTATTGTTGTTGCGATATTATTGAGACTATTCTGTAGCTACTGTGATTCTAGGTATACAACTAGATTTCGGGTATTAAATACCCCCAGGACTCGATAGCATCAATAGTAAACATGGAACAATCATGAAAACTCAACATTAGTTACTTATTCACAATACATTCATTTAGACATTTTGTCAAACACTTGAGAGACATGAATTGTACATGAATGGGACTACATGATAACATGTCATGATTTCACTATTCAACTTACATAGGCACTCTATCAAACACTTGGGGAGCATGATTATCTCACATAGAAATAAACACATATAATTATCATGGCCACAACATTCAACTTGTAAATTCAATGATTAATCATAAGAATCACATATTTCATCACACATGCTATCTTAATTTCGTGATACTTCTAATTAATTATAGATTGGAACCCAAACAACATCATAATCATAAATAGAATCTAATTCAAGCATGGAAATCATAAATCCATAAACTTGTATTTTTAAATAGGGTTCTTAGACTCTATGGGTGAAAGTAACTCATGAATGAACACCTAACATACCTGAGAAATTCACTTCTTAAAGATTCTTGGAGGAATTCTTGAGAATTGTTCTAGATTTTGAAGGTTAGGGTTTCGTAAATTGAGAGAGAATGATTTGATTTTGAGAGGAATTGAGCAAACAATGACAATTAGGTTATTTAGGGTATTAATATCATGTTTAGGACTTACTAGGGTTGTAAAAAACACCAATTTACCCCTGGAAAGATTTAACTTTTCATCACTCAAAATCCCAATTTTGGCTTTCACCACGATGCGGTGGTATCATGGTGAGCCACTGGAAATCATCTGGAACTTTTCAAAAATGGACCATGGTGAAATTGTCTTTTGGCGAGATGCGGAGGTATCGCGGAGCCTCACTGGAAAATGACAACTCCGAAAATAGACATTAGCGCGATGCGCCGTTATCGCAATGGCTCATTGAAAAATGCCAAACGGAAACTAAATCTTTGGCGTGACACAAACTTAACATGATGGCACACTAGAAATTGACTAATGCCAATTCGACCCTCACCACGATGCGGTGATGCCCACTTTGACGCACTATTTCACTAAAAATGCTATAACTTATCACCCGAGTATAGGATTTGGGTGAAATATATATTGTTGGAAAGCTGACTGAATTTCCTACACAATGGCAAGTCTTAAACTGAAAAATTTTGAGTATTTTGAAAATTTTTATATAGAGATACTCATGTATTAAGATCTAAACTAAGCTAGAAAATATGGGGTATTACAGTTGTGGTCATCTCTTTGATGATATTTCAGTATCAGTCATTGGATATATGCTTTGTCTCTGAAGGTGAGATATTTTGAGGATATATGACTAATTTTTCATTTTATATTTACTTAGTCTTTGAAAGCGAGATGGGTTTGAGGTATATGCCTGATTTTTTCTAGTGAGGTTGATTTGGACATTTGGCCTTAATAAATATTTATTAGCTCAAGTATTGTATTTGTTTCTTTAAAGAGTGGCTTGAAGGTTATGATAGATTTTGGAATTTTTTTCTTACTCATTAACATGATTGGATTGGATAGTTGTTTTAGAGCGATCCAACTTAAGCATTGAGATTTCAGCTATAAGTTGTGAAACTTGGTTGTAGCCTCCATTACAATATTTGACTTAGTTGGGACTTTATTTCTTGGATGACTAATCCTACTCATTACCTATCAATTTGGTTATATTTAGTTCAGATGGGTCATGTTTTATAAATACTTAAGGGATAGTCAGTTGGCACATGTATTAGTTTCTACTGCTCTTGACCTTGATCCTCATTATTGTCAGAATTTTAAATGTCTTCTAAGAAGAAGAAGTGTGCTTAAGTTTGGATTAGCATGACTCTACACATAGTTAGTTGGAAATTCAGGAATGGATCATTCTGTTTTGAGAGTTTGTACTTTGGACCCATAACTACTGGTTTTGAGGATCACACGGACAAGTTAGTAGCTTTGACTAAGATCACAAGCTTTGATCATCTCTATTTGTTCTTTCAGGTAACATCTTATGGGCTTATGCTTATGTTTGCCATTATATATTTTGATGTTAGTATGATATGATTGTATGGGAAGGGCTCGGATGATATTTTGTGCAGATCAAAGTAGATAGCAGGTTTGCAAAGGCAAAAAAAGGTTAGATTGGGAAATTGGAGTTGGTTGCATGGTTCATGCCTTGGGTTGTCTTTAGCTTGGTCGAGTATCTACTTGGTTATGTTTCTTTGGTATGATATTAGTGTATTGTGGTTTAGGTTATGTGCATATGTCATTCATTGTTTAGTAGAGGCAAGTTTGTTGTTGAGGTTTAGTTTATGGCTAGTTGGAAAGTAAAATAAGAACGTTGGTGAAAAGGGGATGCTTAGAGCAAAATCCCTTGGAAGTTTTTCTTCTTATTAGAGGTTATCTAGGGATTCATGCTCGGGGAATACGGGCCTAATCCCTTGTCCTTTCAAACTTTTGAGCTCTTAATATACATTGACTTTGCAGACGAAAGTTCTTTTAATGGTGGATATTTTAATGGCCATCCAGGTTATTTTCTCAATGTTCATTCATTTTTGGTGTTTCAATACTTCCCACAATAACTATGGGTCATTTATCACTTTCCAGAACTGTCAGTTTGGTCATTTGATGGTTCATTTAGATTTTAGGCTCAATTCTCTATTTTGGAGCTTTCATTGTTAAATAATTGGCCTTGGACCAAAAATCCTAGTAAACAACCTTGAATGAGAATTTTTGACAGTTCAATCAGCTTTGGAACATTGATTTTAAGCTAGAGGGACCCTTGGTTCAGCCTCCGAGGCTTTCAAACTCACTTTGGTCATTTGGGTAGATTTAATGAAAAACAAAACAATAGTGCCGACAGCCAAATTTAACCAAAATGATCTTGGATGAAATTTTGATGGTTTCATTGAGTTTGGAATGTCGAATTTTGAATGGTAGCATAGTTCGTTTGCTTAGATGGAGTTCCACATAAATCTCAAGCACCTAATCAGAGTCCATTTGGACCTAGGAAATTGTTGGTTTTCCAGCATCTAGTGCATCTCCTATTTTTTTCGTGATTGCAAGGTATAGGCTATGTCCATGAAGGGTCAAGTTCTTGACCTTTATAACTGCGAGCCTCACCTATCGCATTCACAATGTGGGTCAACCCCTACCCCGTTTGATTCCTTCTTTGTAATCACGACTAGTTGCTTACTTTTGTGATAGTCTAACTCCTTTGACTCTGGATTCGCAACCCATTGTCCGTATTCGCAAAGGGTAACTTTATCAGGCATCACGATCGCGACCTTGGTCTCCGCGATTGGAAAAACAAATTGCCTGACAGTATTGAACCCTTTTTCTCCACATATTTTTCATTTTCTCAATAATTACCATTAATGGAATTAAGAACTAAAAAAGAGTGTGAGAATCAATCAAATAATGTTGGGAGTGTTCTTCCCTAAATTATTCGTAAACTCTAGATTTTCTCTTTGATTTTCCTTAACCTTTGGGGCTAATTTAAGCCCGAATTGAGACTCCATTTGTGATCAAATTTCGAGCACACATTTCTTGTCATTAGAGGGACCTCATTATGGATTTAATTTTATAATTCCACCAGCAGGCCCCCTGGGCCCATTTTTGTAATACCCCGGGAAATTTTTCGTTGAAATTTTGTGCGTAAACGTATTGGGTTCTATCTTCTAGAATGAATTATAAATTTTTCCGTGTGTAATATCTTAGATTATGACCCACCATTTCATAGAGTATCAAATAAGCTTTCCAACAATATGTGGATCATCCAAAACGAACACCCGAGCGATGAGATATGAACATTCCGATCGAACCATGAATAGTAGTGAACAGTAAAACGTGCAGGAAAAAGTACTGAGGCCTGGCGTATTTATTCTCCAACTTTAAATGATCATAACTCCTTGTACATAATGATCAGTGTTATATACTATATATCAACGGAAAGATCTGTGAGTCCTCTTTCCAATGAAATTAGTTTCATCCAATTTGTATATCGGAGAAAAAAGTTATGGTCGATCTACTTCAGCCTATCAAAAGCAAATTTTTGAGTCAACTTCAAATGATCATAACTCCTCGTACACAATTATCTGGTTGATATACTATATATCAATGGAAAGATATGAGAGTCCTCTTTCTAATGAAATTGGTTTCATCTAATTTGGATATCGGAGTAAAACGTTATGGTTGATCTACTTCAGACTATCAAGACAGTCCACCAAAGGACAGATTTGAGAATTATTTAATTTTGAGGGGCGTTTTGGTCACTCCCCCTCCCCTAAAATCCGTCCAAACCCTATATTAAAGCCTATTACAATTTTTGACTCAGTTTTGGGTCTGGAGTTGTATATAGAAATATAGGTATCATTTTACTCCTATTAACGTGTAGACTAATAATTTAATAGTGCGACGTCATTTTGGAATTATGGATCAAGGACATGCAAATTATGAATGATTCAAGAATGTGGTTCGACATCGAGGTAGGCTTCAGGATACTTTTCTCTATAAGATTATGTGTAGTATAGAGTGCATGCTAGGTAGGGATGATGGTATATGTTTATGACTCGTATAGCATTACTTAATCTATTTGGGAAATTTAGGATAACATGGTGGCCCGAACCTTAGTATAGAATACCTCTTAAGGTGTAGAGTCATAGTATGTTTGATGATGGGCTTGATTAACCATAGAATTGTATAAGGAACCCTTTAGCATAAGACTTAGATTACAACTTAGCATTTGGGGCGGTATTTTCCAATTAGACCCTTGTAGTAGCTTTATGCCCTTGTTTGCCTTAATCTCTCGAATTATGGTGTTAATATTATATTGAAGTTTAAATTATGGGACCGAGGCTGTGATTTCGATACTAGTTGAGCAATAGTTGCTATCTATCCCTTTGTGAGGATATGATTGTGGTTTATAGATGTTTTTGAGTGTGTTCCTTGGATACTGGTGATGGCATGCATACTTCAAGACCATCTGCATTTACTTAGTGGTATGATTCCAACCAAACTCTTGATTTTACTATTATTTTTTAAAAAGAAATTTATTTCACTTTTCACTTTAAAATTAGATTTCATTTACAACGAGAATCGTACTACCTCTTTAATGAACTATGATCTTTGAAACTAAAACTGATATTTTGGAAAGTAGACCAAAATTGATTCTAGTCCATTACTATTTCACTCTTTTTCTACTACTGTTTACTTCAGTTGAGAAAGATTTTGATCCTTCTATGCTAATATACACGTTGATCTCACACAATGAATTTACAGATTTATACTCTTTTAGACATGGTTCGAGTCTGTGCACTTATTATAATATATATATCCGATATTGAATGGAGTATATTAATGATGATGGTTATTAAAAGCCCTGGTTTGGTACTAGGTAGTATATATGAATATCCTGCATCTCCTACAGACCCCTTTGTCTGTGAGCCATAATGCCTGAGAATGATGGTAACCATAGGTCTTTTCTTTGCGAGATACTAAGCTAGAGAAGGTGTATACACTTGGTACATTATGGCTCTCAACTGGATATTATTTACTATTGGTTTATGTGCATTCATCCATTCATATTCTTTGCATATTACCAATATGACTGTTTGGTGCTTATATCTATTGACCTTTTGAGGGGTTGTATAGGTATAGGTTATTATTGTTTTTTGTTGTGTGCGTGCATGTAGCTTCCAGACTTATGGGGCTCAGTTAAGTTATTGTTTGTCTGAACTAGATGGTTCCTTTATTGATGGTTATTATAATTAGTTTGTGACAGGATTATTATGAACAGGTATCTAGGATGGTCAGTATATTTCCATTCCATTTCTTTCTCATAATTAGATATGTTGTTAGATTATCTCGTGTTTAGTCAATCTTTGGTTAGAGATCCTGATTATGCTACAATTAGCTTTCCTTCTTGGCTAGGATTCCTTGAGATATTAGGTTCTCTTTTTTCAAGTTATTACCTTTTAGTTTATCCCTATATACGTATATATATAAATATGCGTATATATATATATACATACATCCATATATACATACATATAATTACATGGCATTACCGTATATCCCACTTGCAACGACCTAACATTTGATGAAATATGTATAATTTGTGATTTTGTGTGATTTAACTATTTTACCCCTTCCCATAGTTGTATTATGGTATTTCTGGGGTGTGGGGTCATTGGCACAATTCTCAATGCATTTTGGTACTATTTGTACAATATTGTGGTTTTTGGTCACTTCGAGAGCCTTATTATGGACCTACGCTGTTATCCTTTGATACATGTGATGGATGGTTAAACGGACTGCACCAACAACTTTGTAATATCAATTTAAGGCTAGGCAGACCTTTGGTTTGGTCTCGATGCACCTGATCTCATTTCGACTTGTTGGTCAAAAAGTTGAAAAATTAAAAATATGGGTGTGGGACCCATATTTGGTTGAAACGACCTCGGATGGAAAATCTAACTTTGCCAACACCTCTAAAATGTCAATTTTAGGATACTAGAATGTTTTGTTTGATTTTATAGCTTGTAAATCTCATTCTTACTCTCTGTTTGAAAAATTATGATTTTGGCTTTTTGGGGTCAACTTTATGAAAATGATTTTTTTTTTTGAAATTCTAATTTCTCCATTGAGTCTGATGCATCGAATTTGGCATGGTTACATAGTTTATTTGCATATATCAGACTCTGAACGATTCCTGAGCTTTCCGTAAAAATCCGCTTGGACTTAAAAAAATTTGGTGCACCAGGTTGCTGGTGCAACTTAATGCACATAAGGTAAATCACACATAGGGAGTGCATTTTATGCTTTGTGCGCCAGGTAACAGGGCCCTTTTTTGTCCATTTTACTCATTTTTTCACCTTACATCTTTAGAGTTAAACCCTAAAATAGTGTGAGAGCTTAAAAGTGAAGCTTGTGGAAGATTGAAAAACTAAATTAAAATTTATTTCTTGATTCTATTGCGGATTTAATGTTAGATTTCATCCTTTTCTTACTCTAATTCTTGATTAATTGTTCAAAAACCTTATTTCTTGGTTTATCCACAAATTTTACTCTTTTTCACTTGAATAATGTTCCTAATACTGTAATTAATAACTTTTCTTCAATCTCATCTTTAAACAACTTCAATTTTTTATTTTAACACAGATTTGAAAGATGTTTCCTGATAACGCTAAAAAATAATTTTTCTTCAATTTGCACCTGATTTTTTACTCAATTTGACTTCGGTTTTAACTGTAGATTTCTAAAAATATGAGTAATATGTTTTTGAAGTGAAGTTACAATTTTCCCTTCTTTTCCAAAAATCTATTTTGCGGGTCCATTTTGAACCCGAACCAATAGTAGGCAATATGAGCATCGTCGGCTCTGTTTTCACATAAATATTATCTATTTATTGTTTTTAGTTGATTTTGGGATCATTCATCAGAAGTAAGGTCGTGCGTTCAAAGTGTAGCTGACTAGTTTCGGCATTCGAGGTAGGTTATGGCTTAACTCTTTCAGATTGAGTTAGGTAGTAAATATTGGTACAAAATGCATGTTAAGGGTGAGAACTAATCATGAAAAATGTCTATCTATGTGTTGTGACCGTGTGGGGGCCTATAAGTGATGTATTTGTTAAAATTGAGATATTATGAACGTGTGGGTTGGTAGCCTTGAATACATGTGAATAGTTGTATTATGTTATTGTAAATGCCTATTCCGGTACCTTTGGTGTATTTTAATATATATATTCATACTTTTGGCATATGAAACAAGTGAAAATTTATGTATGATTGAAAATAATAAGGGGTTATTGGCTCACGTGGTTATTGAAATGTATCATTGTGGTTGGTTGTGGAAATATAACGTGTGGTTGGTTGTAAAAATACTCATTATGATTGGTTGTGAGCATTACATCCTCATATCATACTCATTCATAAAATAAATGCTACCACCGTGGCAATACATGGGAAATACTGACAACACCTTTTTATGACAGAAAATATGACATCTTATAAAACCCATCCCAAGGAATGTTTAAAGGAGGAGATATGGATATAAAGATGATAGATAGATAGATAGGTAGATATATAGATAGATAGATAGATAGATAGGTAGGTAGGTAGGTAGGTGGGTGGGTGGGTGGGTGGGTGGGTCGGCGGGTGGGCGAGCGGGCGGGCGAGCGGGCGGACGGGCGGACGGATGGACGGATGGACGGAGGGTAGGTAGGTAGGTAGGTAGGTGGATAGATGGATGGATGGACGGATGGACGGATGGACGGATGGACGGGTGGACGGGTGGACGGGTGGACGGACGGATGGACGGATGGACGGGTGGACGGGTGGACGGGTGGACGGGTGGACGGGTGGATGTGTCGATGGGTAGACGGGTAGACGGGTAGATGGGTAGACGGGTAGATGGGTAGACGGGTAGACGGGTAGACGGGTATACGGGTATACGGGTAGATGGGTAGACGGGTAGACGAGTAGACGGGTAGACAGGTAGACGGGTAGATGGGTAGAAGGGTAGATGGGTAGGCTGGAAGGCCTGCAGGCAGACAGACAGACAGGTAGGTAGGCAGGCAGGCAGGTGGGTAGTTAGGTAGATAGGAAGGTAGACAGATAGATAGACAGTAAGACAGACATACAGACAGACAGATAGACAGGTAGGTAGGTAGGTAGGTAGGTAGATAGATAGACAGATAGATAGACATACTGACAGACAGATAGATAGATAGGTAGGTAGGTAGGTAGGTAGGTAGATAGAAAGGTAGACAGATAGATAGACAGATAGATAGACAGACAGACAGACAGATAGATAGACAGCCAGACAGACATACAGACAGACATATAGACAGGTAGGTAGGTAGGTAGGTAGGTAGATAGATAGATACATAGACAGACAGACAAATAGACAGATTGATAGATAGATAAATTTTATATGGGTTGACAAACCCCCCTTGGGTCTCACATCGAGAGGCTTGCCTCCGTGGGTATATACGGGGATTATGCGATAGTCCCGGAGATTGTACGATTACTTCATGCCTCATCATCATCATATACATTGCACTTGTTTTATTGTTTTTATGTTGTGCTTTTATTCCCATATTGACTTGTTAATGCCTAATTTTTCTATCTTCCTTTACTTGTATTTGATGATCCTAATTATACATGTCCTTATTTTGTTCTACATGGACGTGATATTGTGTATATTAGTATTCTTATCTGGTGTATTGTGGTATTATGTGTGGATATTGTAGAACTGTTAGTGCCAGTGGTGTGGGCTACCATTGTGGAATATTTTATGATTACAGGTGACGTGCCCTGAGTATATATTTTGTATACTTTATTTACTACTTTTTTTATCGTACTATGGTACCTACTGTGTACGAGTGGATCATACTCACGCCTACTGTGCCTTTTTCGTGTAGGTCCTAGCTCAAGTGATCCTTATCTTGCTTGACTCGGGTGATTGTTGGAGCTTCCAAGGTAGCGGTTGGACATTCATACATCCGCCGTTCACCTCTATCTTTCTATTGTAGTTAGGCCTTTATTAGTATTCGGAAATAGATATTGACCTAGTGTAGATACTTTTGATCTATTCGACTCATGGTTTATATTAGTGGTTTTTACACTATTGACACCTAGTTTTGGGAATGTATGGTATTTGGGTATGTTTTCTTTGTATTATTATAATTACTTGTATGACCCGGATTCATTCTAGAAGCCTTACCTTGGGGTATTTCTATCTTTTACTCTTTTTGTATCAATTTGGGTGATCTTTCAAGGTACGCCACGACAAGTGTCATCATGACCCTCATTTTTGGGTCGTGACACCACTCTTTCCTTATCTATTCATATTATATATGTATCTTTCAGCCTTGTATTATTATTATATCTCCTTATTTCACTCTGTGTTTATATACTAGTTAGGGATATATCGTATGACACTTTAGTTCCTTAATACTGATAAAATAGGATAGTTTATCCTTATTGATCCATTAGTATTATCTTGTTTAGTTTTCGTGGTTAGTTGCCTATAGTATATGTTCCTGCTTTACATGTTATTTATGCTTGCCTTATATTTGGAGCTCAGTCGATCGATGCCTACTGATAACGCTCAATCTACAGCTCTCGTTTGAGTGTAAAGCGGTCGTTAGCAAATATAGAACCCAACCTGGGTTGGGTGTCGATCCCACAGGGAATAGCTTGGTCAACAAGTAAGCAAAATTAATAGACTTTTGGTGCCAGTCTCGTAAGAAGGGGGGATTGTAATAAGTAACCAAAGTAATGAAATAAAAGCTGAAAATAGCAAAGTAAAAGAGAAAAATTGTTACGTAGGTTGTAAACAATGAGAATTGAAGCGTTGGGGTTATGTCCACCTTCTGAGGTATACGTCTCTATTGGCTATGAGTGTGTAGAGTCTCGACATGCAATTGCTTATAGAGAATTGTAGTCGATGGTAAATCCAAGCGTCTCTCGACCTAAACAAGGACTATTTCACTTTAACTCTCGCGAGCTTAAAGCGTGTCTAACGGTATGAATTCTCCAAGAGGTTAGTCCAGTTACGACACTAGCTTTTTAATAGGAAAGGGTGTCCTACTACCTTGACATTATCTCTTTTCCAGACAAATAACCTTTCTCTCGAACAAGTTAAATGTTAGACTGGCATTATTCTATGCGTCTGCAGCCACAAGAATTTGTATTAAGATGAAGAGAATAATGATATAAGCAATATACGTGTCTCGAACTCACAAACTCACAGCAATAGATAGTATCTCATTCGGCTTCCATAACCCCAACAGAGAAGTTTAGTTACCCATGAGTGCGAAGGATATCACGTTTTGCATGGTTGATGGCGTGAGAAGTAGGTGATAGGCGTGTGGTTTTGGTGATTCCCTAGCAAGTAACGATTCTCTTGTTGTGGAATTTAAGAATAGAAGAATAGATTAGAAGTGTTTGTGGTGGAAGATGAGAGAGATGGAAGAAAATTAATAGTTTAAGAATAAATTTCTTGAATTAAGGGAGGAGTTGCCTCCACTAAGGGAGGACTTGATTAAAATCTCTAGCATGATAGGGTATTTATAATACTCCTATCCTACTCCTACTATGCTAATGAAATAAATAACCAAATCCTACTAAACTAAGGAAATACTTAACCCATTTGTACTAGGTTAATGTAACATTCTCCTAATCCAAATAAACTAATGAAATACATAACCCAATTGTACTAGGTTAATGTATCATTGTCAAAATCCAGCTTTGTGTTTGTAAGTCCCCAAAGTCTTCAGAATTGCTGTTTTAGCCCGGGACAGATTTTCCATGCAGCAGTTTTGGTCCAGGTCCCCAAAGTCTTCAGAATTGTTGTTTTAGCCCGGGACAGATTTTCCATGCAGCAGTTTTGGTCCTTAGGCTTGTAAACTCCCTTTCCTTCCTTCGTGAGCTTTCTTTTGCGTCAAGTAAGCCATAAAATGCTGAATTTTGCATCATTTATACCTGAAACTTTACTAATCATGTTCGTTAGCTCATTTATAGGAAAAAGGACTAAAAGTGCTTAAAATATATAATTTGTTCTCAAAACTAGGCTAAAATATGGGCAAAATATATTGATATAGGCGCGTAATTTCGCCTATCATCAACACCCCACACTTAGAGCGTTGTTCTTCCTCGAACAATATATCATGTCCTTCTAAACATCAACTTAGGGTTTTTACAGCCACAACACAAAACATTCTTCAAGACAAGCACAACAATTATCAACAAAGAGTAGTTTTCTGATTATAAGTAGAAACAGTTTAACCTCTAGCGTAGACTAGTGATGGTGATCAAATCGCATGCAAACGTTAAGGTACATAGAATCATATACAACTATCCAAAGCTCATCAACCATGTGTGTCTCACAATATAGTACCCATAATCACTCACAAGTATAGCATATTTTTCAAACATGGGTATCAACATATCCTTGCTCTCACTCTCGCAAAGAATTCATATGTAGCAACTGATGACCATAGGCTTGCCCTTAATGTAGTACTCTACTAAATGTCAGAATGCTAAGCTTAGGATCAAGTAGGTCTTTTGATGGTTGTAATGTAGGCTAAGGGACGGGTAGGATCAGCTATTTTGGCCAGAAATAGTGACTAAGTTCCTAAGCACTTTAATACATCACATTGTATCATTGACACTTTTTTCTTTCAACCTTTCTTTATTTTATTCTTCCACCCTTGTTCTCATCTTTTGTTTTTCAATTTTAAGCACAACTCACTTTTCAGCTTTCTTTTCCTTTTTCTTTTCACAACATACCTCTTATGATAGCACTTTCTTTTATTCAAGCACCATTACAATTTAAAGCATCATACTCAACCAATTTCCTCTTATGTTGTCACATGACTTTTTCACTTTAAAGCAGTTAGGAATTTGGATCAAATTACGGTCTTGAAAAAAATGGATTAGGCTTACATACAAGGTTGTCAAAGAAATAGGCTAAAGGCTCAAAAGGGTTTAACTAGGATGATGTCCATGGGTAGGTAAAACTGAAGGTAAACAAATATAGGTTGCCAAAGAAATGCCTAAATCATATCCTAACTTACACTCTTTATTTTCGCTTTGCATACATACCAGGCAAGTTCTAGCATCAGCCACACACATAGAATATACTATTATCTCACACACACAAGGTACATGGTTGACTTGATTGGAAGTAATATAGACTCTTGACCCAACAAGTGAAGGAATTGAATCACACAATATCACATAATGAGTCACAACTAGAGCCTAAACGTCTCAATAGTCACAATTGTAATACATACTCTTGTTATAATCTCATGCTGCCTATCAAAATAATTTCATGCGAAGCTAGAAAAAAAAAATTTTACTACTAAAAAAAACAAAACAAAACAAAAATAAAACAAAAGAAAATAAACATAGATGCGAATAGAGAAGTATACGAAGCAAAAATGAAACAAAAGAAAATAAACATAGATGCGAATAGAGAAGTATAGCATGCAATACCACCACCCCACACTTAGTCGGGACACTGTTCTCAGTGGAAAATAAATACGAGGAACCTGGTTGGTTGGACTTATCCTCTATGTCTGGGGTCATACCCCTTGCATTGGAATCATCATCAGAGTCGTCATCCTCAGAAGTTCCTCATAAGTATCCCACTTAATTCCAAGCGTGAGTCGGGGTATTTGCTGCGAGGAGGGTTCTCCTTGGTCCTTGCGGCCTTTGTTTCTTGCTCTTTTGGGAAGTGGTAGCCTTTTCTTTGCCTTGTCTTGCTTTGGGTGCCATTGTACCTGAGACTAGAAATAGTGTTAATGGTAGCACAATCTCAATGGTTACAATCTATACACAAGCAGTAGGGATACCACCCCACACTTAGTTTTGTTAACACAAATCAGTGAAGTGAAAGAGGTCGAGTACTCAGATTTCGTCAACATACGTTTTAGGATTGTATTCCGACAAAAAAATCAGCAATGCATCACTTACTTGCGGCCATTGGACTACTTTCATGGTAGATATAGCAACACTACTACATAGGGGTTACCACATGGAATAGTTATTCTTACAACAATCACACCCTCTTATGTCGGTAGGCACTATAAGTCTTATCCCGATGAACGGGATAGCCTAACATGTAAGTATCCAAGTAGCAATCTTAAACAATGTTCAAGATTATAGCAATCCTGCAAATAGTATATCAATGCTATTAAAACCAAATTCAGGTCGGAAACAAGTCAAGATTATCGTATACGTTCACTCACATGATTTTGCATCAATAATCCAAACACATGAACATCACCAACAATCTTTCAAGATGTAGCAATTCATGATAGACACAGAAACATAGTACTTATGAGAAATAGATGAAGAATAAGAGAGTACTTACTTGCTTGAAGCTTTTTGGAGATGGTTTTGTGATTTGGAAGAGCAAGAAAAAAAATTTGAGATGATTTGGAGAGGGAATGCGGTGCCTTTAGGTCAATTTTTAGTGTGGTTATGTTTCAAGACTAAGTCCCTTTTATATAGGAAGAAAATGGGTCAGGTTTTGACCCATTTACAAACGGTTTTGGAGACAAAAATAGCCTATATGCGGCGCATAAAGCTTGGCATAGTCATGACATATGCGGCGCATTGTCTATGGCATAATGGGACATATGCGCCGCATAGTCTATGGCATTTATAGACATATGCGTCGCATAGTCTATGGCATATGAGATACTGAGACCAAATGCCATAGCATAGGCGGCGCATAGTCAAAAGCATACCTAGGAATAGGCTGCGCATAGTGTATAGCACACTAGATTCCGAGACCTTAGGCTATAGGATAGGTTGTGCATCGTTCGTGGCCTAGTTTTACCAAGGCCTAGCCTTTCTCGATGCCTATTTTGACAAGGAAAAGGCTCAATCCATAGCCTTATGCATCACCATTCCTAACTTACCAACTTTACCATACAATGCGTCCAAATCGTCAATTGAAATCAATCTCCTCGTTGAATACTTCTTGCACCTATTTTTGCTCAAAACCAAATGAAAACGATTAGTACGATGGGTTGCCTCCCACCTAGCGCCTTAGTTTTGGTCGTGGCATGACTCTTATTTTTGGATTTTTCATAAAACAAAACAAGTACTAGAATGAAAGGAAAAACGATAAAATGATAAAACGATGGGTTGCCTCCCATCTAGCGCCTTATTTATTGTCGTTGCTCGACGTAGTTACCTTGAGTACTCAAACTTCATCGAGGTAAGTGATGGATCGTTTTCTGAAAGGATTTAGACAACAATGAGGCTTACCTGTGGTCATGCGATCTTTTTCGAGCTGGCTCCTACGTTTCTCCGGAGAGTCACCAATTATATCATCAATAGTCCAACCCATAGCTCTCTTGTACCTCATCAGAGCAGAGATGAGAGCTTCTACGTGCTGTTCACTTAAATCATCTACTCTCTCCGAAAGTATATTTCTACTTTCCAAGAACACATACTTTAGATAATCGGGAAGTTCTTGCGATTCTACCATCGGTGGCTCGTCAAAGGGAGTATTCGCTGTTGGTCGATTCTTGAGTTCACAATCCGGTTTCTTAGGAGTATAAGACTCTATTTCTGTTAGAGCACTCATAAGTTCTTCATAACCTTCATTATCTTCATGCTCAACTTTCAGTGGCACAGCAGACAATGGCTCAACAGTAGGCTGTTTCTCTATAGATAATTCTTTCGTATCCTCATGATGAACATATAACTCATTTATATCGCTGGGCTGCTTTATTGTTTTGCATATATCAAACCGTACCACTTCGTCATTAATTCAAAACAAAAGCTCATTATCTTTCATGTCAATAAGCACACTTCCAGTTGCAAGGAAAGGACGTCCCAAGATTATGGGAACTTTAGAATCCTCCTTACAATCCAGAATAACGAAGTCGGCAGGAAAGATGAATAAAGAAACTTTCACCAACACATCATTCAAGATACCCACAGGTCGTTTTACCGACCTATCAGCCATCACGAGCCTCATATTGGTTGGTGTCGGATCGCCTAGCCCCAACTTCTTGTAGATGGATAGTGGCATCAAATTGATGCTAGCACCAAGATCGCACAATGCCTTGGCAAAATCCAACGATCCAATTGTGCAAGGAATAGTGAAAGCTCCAGGATCCGCCTTCTTTTGAACTAACGACCTTGTAGCGATTGCACTGCAATGATGAACATTATCCGCCAACTCATAACTTGTTGCCCGTTTCTTTGTCAATAGGTCCTTCATAAATTTCGCATACCCAGGCATTTGTTCAAGTGCCTCCACCAATGGAACATTAATGGTGAGCTGCTTTAACATATTCATGAATTTGCTAAACTTTGTGTCATCCGCCACCTTCTTCAATCTTTGGGGAAAAGGTGGTGGTGGGTATGGAAGTGTTCTCTCCGTGGCTTTCTTCTCCTCTTGCTTCCGTTTTTCCACTTTTTCAGTTTGCACGTCGTTGGGAGTGACGTTAGTAACGTCATCCGCGGACTCCTCACGTTTCGCATTGTTATCCTTGTCCGCAACTTCGTCAACCACTTGCTTGCCTTTTGCTGAAGTTTTCAGCACCTTACCACTTCTGGTAGTGATGGCCATGCATGACCCATCATTCTTTGGGTTTTGCACAGTATCGCTTGGTAAGGTGCCAGCCTTTCTTTGATTAAATGCTGCTGAAAGTTAGCTCAATTGTTGCTCTATTTGCCTGATAGAAGTGGAATGAGAATCAACTAATTGCTTCATGGAGGCCAAATCATCAATTACCTCCTTAACTCCCGTGCTCGTTGCTTCCACTCCTTTCAATAACTTAGCCATCATGTCTTCCATAGAATTAGATGTGGTGGTATCACGTCTACCAGGGGGAACGTACAAACCACTATTTTCATTATTTTTCATCCAACTACCTTGGTGTTTACCTCCAGATTTATCATAATAGTTCCGACCTTGGTTTCCTTGGGCATTCCCACGGAAACCCCCCTGATTGTTCAAGTAGTTGGCCTCCTCTTTAGAATCAGATTCGTCTTTTCTTTTTAGCGCTACAGCTTTCACTTTTTCGGTCTTCCCTGATAATAAGTGCTTTGTCAGAAGATCCAATTGTGTTTTCATGTGCGCCATGTCTTGCTCACGTTCTTCTTCTCTTCTTCTTTGGTCTACAGACATGCCAATAGATAAAGTGGGGCTTGATACCTCAGAATCCCTGGTATGCCAAGCTCTACTTTGCTTTGTCATACGATCTAGCATATTGCTTGCTTGACCAAAGGTAAGGTCCATAAAAGAACCTCCAGCTGCGTTATCCACCACTGGTTTAGTTATTGGATTCAAGGCTCTATACAAGATCTCCATAAGGTGAACATTAGTTATGTGATGGTTTGGGCATCTCGCTAGCTTTGTCTTGAACCTCTCCCATGTTTCATGAAGAGCTTCAGAGGGAAGCTGACGAAAGTTGCTGATTTCATCTCTCAATTGTGCTCTTTTGGATGGCGGAAAGAATCTTTCTAGGAAAGCGTCTCTCAATTGACTCCATTTTGTAATTGAATTAGGAGTCAGCCCGTTCAACCATAGTGTTGCCTCCCCAGACAGAGACAATGGAAATAGACGTAAGCGAATAGCATTCTGACCAACACCAGGATTGTCAAAAGATTTGCATGTAGAAATAAAGTTGATGAGATGCATATTCGGATCATCTCCTGCTAGTCCACCAAATAATCCCTTGAGTTGCAATAACTGAATCATGGTGCTTGTGATATTAAACTTTGCTCCGGGTGCCAATGGCGGAAGAATAATAGCTCCGGTGGCACCAGGTCCGTCTAGATCGTCCTCATCGTCAGGATTTGTTGCTCGCCTACGGTTATCAATATTCTCTTGAGCAGCCATCCTTTCAATTTCACGTTGTGCCTCCATTGATGCACTGAATAAACCTGAAAAAAAAACAAAAACAACAACTAAAAGTAAAAGTACGAGAATCTTTGACCAAAGGGTCTAGTAATTATCACGAACTTGATTGACACTCGTATTCCCCGACAACGGCGCCAATTTTTGATAACGCTCAATCTACAGCTCTCGTTTGAGTGTAAAGCGGTCGTTAGCAAATATAGAACCCAACCTGGGTTGGGTATCGATCCCACAGGGAATAGCTTGGTCAACAAGTAAGCAAAATTAATAGACTTTTGGTGCCAGTCTCGTAAGAAGGGGGGATTGTAATAAGTAACCAAAGTAATGAAATAAAAGCTGAAAATAGCAAAGTAAAAGAGAAAAATTGTTACGTAGGTTGTAAACAATGAGAATTGAAGCGTTGGGGTTATGTCCACCTTCTGAGGTATACGTCTCTATTGGCTATGAGTGTGTAGAGTCTCGACATGCAATTACTTATAGAGAATTGTAGTCGATGGTAAATCCAAGCGTCTCTCGACCTAAACAAGGACTATTTCACTTTAACTCTCGCGAGCTTAAAGCGTGTCTAACGGTACGAATTCTCCAAGAGGTTAGTCCAGTTATGGCACTAGCTTTTTAATAGGAAAGGGTGTCCTACTACCTTGACATTATCTCTTTTCCAGACAAATAACCTTTCTCTCGAACAAGTTAAATGTTAGACTGGCATTATTCTATGCGTCTGCAGCCACAAGAATTTGTATTAAGATGAAGAGAATAATGATATAAGCAATATACGTGTCTCGAACTCACAAACTCACAGCAATAGATAGTATCTCATTCGGCTTCCATAACCCCAACAGAGAAGTTTAGTTACCCATGAGTGCGAAGGATATCACGTTTTGCATGGTTGATGGCGTGAGAAGTAGGTGATAGGCGTGTGGTTTTGGTGATTCCCTAGCAAGTAACGATTCTCTTGTTGTGGAATTTAAGAATAGAAGAATAGATTAGAAGTGTTTGTGGTGAAAGATGAGAGAGATGGAAGAAAATTAATAGTTTAAGAATGAATTTCTTGAATTAAGGGAGGAGTTGCCTCCACTAAGGGAGGACTTGATTAAAATCTCTAGCATGATAGGGTATTTATAATACTCCTATCCTACTCCTACTATGCTAATGAAATAAATAACCAAATCCTACTAAACTAAGGAAATACTTAACCCATTTGTACTAGGTTAATGTAACATTCTCCTAATCCAAATAAACTAATGAAATACATAACCCAATTGTACTAGGTTAATGTATCATTGTCAAAATCGAGCTTTGTGTTTGTAAGTCCCCAAAGTCTTCAGAATTGCTGTTTTAGCCCGGGATAGATTTTCCATGCAGCAGTTTTGGTCCAGGTCCCCAAAGTCTTCAGAATTGTTGTTTTAGCCCGGGACAGATTTTCCATGCAGCAGTTTTGGTCCTTAGGCGTGTAAACTCCCTTTCCTTCCTTTGTGAGCTTTCTTTTGCGTCAAGTAAGCCATAAAATGCTGAATTTTGCATCATTTATACCTGAAACTTTACTAATCATGTTCGTTAGCTCATTTATAGGAAAAAGGACTAAAAGTGCATGAAATATATAATTTGTTCTCAAAACTAGGCTAAAATATGGGCAAAATATATTGATATAGGCGCGTAATTTCGCCTATCATCACCTACTAAGTACCATGTGCTTGATACTCATACTACACATCTGCAGCCTTCAGATTATAGTACGAGTTTTCACCGTTGACGTCTGCCTTGTGTAGAGCAGCTATGTATTGGAGAATTAGGCTGAGCTCCTGGCATTCAAAGTATTCCTGCTCTCCCTCGTATTGATTAGACTAGTTTTCAATTTGCATTCAGAGACATCTTTGTATATGTATTTATTTTATCTTTCACTTTGTACTCCTGTTGTAGTAGAAGCTCTTGTACTAACTTCACTAGGCCTTGAAGTTGCTTTATATGTATTATCTCTTTATCATACTCATTTTGTTGTTTTCTTTCAATATCTTGATAGTCCAATACTAGCTATTTTGGACTATCGGTTGACTTACCTACTGTTGGGTTATAGTTGGTGCCATTATGACTTGAAAAATCAGATCGTGACAGTCTGATTCTTTTTTCATGGGCCAAACACATGAAAGTTCTATTTTTTATAATGGATAGAGGTGAGATTCGATTCCAGGACCTCTACCTACTGTATACTACCAGAAATTCGCTATTTTCTGACTAAAAATTTTTGACTGGCATAAATAGTCAAGAATTTCCAAATACTTCAGTCGGAAATCTTAATTTTTAATTTTTATTTTTTACAAAATATTTGTCCAACACTATTTGTGACAAAAGCAGTCAGAATATTTGGCGGCAAATTCTGGAAAATATATATTTCGGCTACAGTAGTCAAAAATATAAATAATTACATAAATTATTAAATATATGCTTTTGACTACTATAGTCAGAAATACTAATAAATAAATAAAATTAATAATTAATCTAATATATATCCGACCACTGTACTCAGAAATATAAATAATTAAATAAATATAATACTAAATATATAATCAGTCCCTTATACAAAAATTAAATAATTAGTTAAATAAATTATTAAATATATATTTTCAATTACTGTAGTCAGAAATACTAACAACTAATAAAATTAATAATTAATTAAGTATATATCCGACCACTGTAGTCGGAAACATAAATAATTTAATAAATATATTATTAAATATATAATCAGTCCCTTATATAGAAATTAAATAATTATTTAAATAAATTATTAAATATATATTTCATACTACTGTAGTCAAAAATACTAATAACTAAATAAAATTAATAATTAATTAAATATATATCGGACCACTGTATTCGAAAATGTAAATAATTAAATACATATATTACTAAATGTATAATCAGTCCCTTGTATGGAATTTTAAAAAAATGTAAAATAAATTATTAAATATATATTTTCGACTGCTGTAGTCGGAAATACTAATAACTAAATAACTATATGACATGATATATAATCATATTCTTATACAGAAAATTAATTATTAATTAGATTTCTAACTACTTTAGTTGGAACATTTAATAATAAATAAATATATTACTAAATACATTACAAAAAAGCTTCTCTATAAATATATTAAATGTATCCGACTACTGTAGTCGGACATATTGAATAATTAAATATATTCAACTTTTACCTGACTATAGTAGTCGGAAGATTATTTTTAATTATTAAAGTATTAAACTGTAGTGGTTTCCATCCTCTTTCACTTCACTGCCTCTCTCTAAACTAAATTAAGGCAAAGTGCCTTCCTCTCTCTCTTTCTCCCTCTCTATCAAAACCATTGAAGCAGCAGTGGTTGCCTTCCTCCATCGAAACTCCAACGGCGGTATGATCTCTCTCTCCCTCTTTCTCTTTCTCTTTCTTTCTCTCTCTCTCTCACAAACATACACTCAGCATATTTAGACATCGAAATACCCTCTTTCTTCCATGGTCCGCCAGAAAGGTAGATGGATCCAAGTATATCTCAATCGCCTTCATGGAGGATGAGACGGCATATAAGGGTGTCTCCATGGATGACTCACACAGTGTTTCCATTTCCAAGATGACAAATTTATTTGTTGGTGAGAGTGCAGAGTAGGCTACCTCTGCTTTCTTTTGACCATTTTCATTACCTCTTTCAATCTTTACACTCTTGGTAAGCACTATTTTACTTTTATCTTGGGAAATTTTTGTTACTAACTTGACAAGTTAGGAAAACACTTCTCCTTTTTTTCTTGCTTGTTTTTCTTAAGAGTATATGGCCTTTCTTGATTCAATTTTTTGTTATATTCTTAAGCTACAAAAGAGGAAAGTATTGATAAGTGGTTAGTTATTATTGTTGTTATCAGTCTGTTATGTAAATTAAACTAGGAATTATTGGTTCAGTTTTTCTTCTGTTTAGAGAGAATAACTTTGACAGATCTTTAAGGGATGGTCTGTATTAGTTCCTAATACTTCTAATCTCTCAAAGTCTACTCAGCGAGAGAAGTGTATCCAGTTGTCTTAGCATGGTTCGACCTATAGCCGGTGTAAGAATTCTGGAGTGAATCTTTGATATTTTAGAGGATGTGCCTTGGTCTCATGAATTTTGGTTTGCTTGGGTAGAGATTGCAGATGTTATTCACCACCCTTTCGATGTGCAACTTATCCCAATCTGGTAGTTATATATATTTTATCATGATACTCATATTAATTGGTGTATCGTTTTTAACGGATTTGAGAAATTATATGGAATAAATAGTTAATGTTAAGGGTACAACAGGAGAAAGAAATTATCTCTCTCTTGCAATGATTATAGTGGACAAGTAAAAGTGAAAAAAATTATTTTAGTATAGTGGACAAGTGAAAGTGAATTTATTTTTAGTATAGTGGACAAGTGAAACTGAACGGTTAAAGTACACTTTTTGTTATTCTATTTTTCTTTCTCCTCCCATTTTTTCATAAGTATTCATGTGTCTAATCTTTAGTGGCTTAGGAGTAATCGTTTCAATCTTCATCGGGAAGAATACCTACTTTGAGTTAGATGATGCAAGTGCTACTACTAAGGCACCAAATGATATCTTTTTTCCTTGCAAAATTATTGTTTTCCTTTTGCCCTTTATCCTCATTATTCTAATTCTTGTGATTAATTTATTGATTATGTGATCACTTGAAATTGTACCAATTTTTAAAAGTGCACCTAATGAAGTATGTAAAGTATCATGTAAAAGTTAAGACTTTGAAATAATACATTCGCATTTGTAACACGTCCACTCTTGTGTCTTTTTTTGGACCAGTAATTGAAAATAGTTTTTTAATGATGGTGAGGTTCAAACCCAAAATTGATGTGTGTTATGATATACTTGATACGCTTTCATATCATGTTGATGTGTTTGTACTGTCGCATTTAAAAGCTTTAATAGTTCTTTGTATTATGTAGTTGCCTAGTCTAAAAGCTTCAACTTCCAGAGAAGAACATATTTATTTGGTAATTTTAGGTCTGCAATAGTTAATAAACACAATTTCTTTAAAATTCCACAAAATGATGAGTGTGTCATGGTATCTAGTTGGGTGGTGTTCGAAACCTCCTAATGATCCATTTATACTGAAAAAGTCTCATCAAAATTTATTACTTCTTTTCCTGAGAGATTTAAAGAATGTATTTAGCTAGTTCGATATCCTGTTGGCTTCAAATAGTTTGACCTCCGTAACCTTGAAATATACTCTTTTCTACTTTCTTCCCCTGGATATTGGTCTAGGTAATTCTGATGTAGTGAACTACATTCTTATATTATCTAGTTTTTGCAATAGCTATTTGAATAGTTGACAATGAATAATGTGCTTATTGATACTCGTCCTGCTAACGTGTTTGGGAAAATAAATACTTGTTTGCAACTAACCTTCTATTGAAACCTTCTAATATGAAAAAAGGTATAAACATTGATTCTTACTAGCTATGATGTTGTCACCATCTAATGCAAGCAAATTCCAAGAGAAGCTTGAGTCTCGGGCAAATCTATGATATGCTTCCACTATTATATATTTTTGATAAAGACGCACTTCACTATTAGTAACATATTGGTGCGGAAAAAAAATCATTCCATTCAGATTGAGTAGCAAAATATTTGGTTACCTTATCACAATTACTGAAATTATTACTTCTATAGATTGGTGTAACAGTTAGGCCACACTCTTGGGCGCTCATATCTATTTTTGTTAGGTTGTCAAAGCATCTTTGATCCTAATTTAAAACCTGATAATCACATATGAAACGAGTTATTTTTATGCCAATATTTTGGCAATCTTCTTTAGAAAACAAGCATCATAATAGTCTAATGTTCAGGTTTATTTACTTCAGAGATCACGCATATTACTACTGTATTCATTTGTAATTTGTTTCATTCTGTATACTTATGCATGATGTACTTATTTTGGTCCTTCAAAACATTAATGTGGTCTGCTTTTCTTTTGTCAGAGTTGCTAAAACAGGTCTGGAAGAATCAAATCATCATTCTTAGGTGACAGTTTTGAAGGTCAATCAAGAAATTCCCATCTTTACTCATGTCTTCACTGATTCGAGGAAAAAATTTATTCCATTTTCTACTTGGTCTATTTTTAGTACCTTTGATTGATGAGCAGACCCTAGTCTTCATTGTTTTGTCATTTGTGGTACAAGATTTTATGGACGTGATCATAGTAAAACCTCTTCAGTGTTTTCAACATGCGCTTTCCTTTTATTTTTTTCTTTTAAAGTCTTTACCTCATCTGCTTATCTCCCTTTTTGCCTTTATTTTATCTTACTTGTGAAGCTATCACATGGATTGGATTCCTTTCACTGATAAAAAAATTCTTCTTTTAATTAAAATATTCAATTGTTGTTGGTTGCTTTCCTATGTTGTATTGAATCTCTTAGTTTTTTGCTTGTGTGTACTACGTAGTAGCATCTCTAAACAACCCTATTATTAGTTTATATCTATTGTTTTTGTTTCTCTTCTTTATTATTATCGTTGCCATTCTTGTGTAGATAAAAAAGGAAGATCATACATAGATGTATAATAGACTTTATCCTAACCGTGCGGAGTTGAGGGAGGAATATAAAGCTGGGGTGCCCGGATTTATTTCTAAAGTAATGACACTTAATGATTTTATTATTGAAGGGACAATTAAGTGTAATTGTTGGAATTGCAAGTGTTGAAAGTTATTGAGTCCATATGTTGTTACATTACATCTTTATAGGAAGGCTTTTATGTTGAATTATAATGTGTGGACAGCTCAGGAGAAAGTAGTGTTGCTAATAATGTTGCTTTTCAAAATTATGTTGAAATTCCAATAAGAGAGAATAATGTTGAAATTTTACGATATAGTGAGATGGTCAGGGATGCTTTTGGGACACACTCAGGGGCCCAAAATGAACCAAATGATAAGGCTAAGCACTTTTATGAATAGTTAAAGGAAGTTAGTCATCCATTGTATGAAGGATCAGTGCATTCTAAGTTATCTGTTGCCATTCGGTTACTGAGTATTAAGTCAGGTTAGTCAATTTCTCAAGAGGACATGAACTCTATCATTAGACTTATGAATGAACTTAACCCAAACAAACTTGACTTACCCAAAGATTTCTACACAACAAAGAAGTTAGTTTCTAAGTTAGGACTTTCTTCAAAGAGGATTCACTGTTGCGAAAAAGTTTGCATGTTATTCTATAAGAAAGATGCAAATTTAGAACATTGCAAATTTGGTAATCAACCTCGTTATCAGTAAGTTACAAATTCCAAAGGGAATAAGGTTCCTGTGAAGTTGATGTAGTACTTACCCCTTCTACCACGATTAAAGATGTTGTATGCATCAATGAGCTTTTCCCCCTCATATGAGATGGCACTATGAAAATAAAAGACCACCTGGTGTTTTATGTCATCCGTCAAATGGAGAAGCATGGAAGCATTTTGATAGTTTGTATCTGGATTTTGCTAGTGAACCAAGAAACATTAGGTTGGGATTATCTATTGATGAATTCACTCTATTTTCTGTCTCAGCTATACCATATTCATATTGGCTAGTGTTTGTGACTCCTTATAATCTCCCATTTGAATTGTGTATGACGAGTTAGTATATATTTATAACTTGCATTATTCCAGGTCCTCGCAATCCAAAAGTTTTGATTGATGTATATCTGCAGCCATTGAGTAATAAGTTAAACTTATTGTGGCATGAAGGTGTGGAAGCATATGATGTATCAATGAAACAAAACTTTAGATTGTGTGCTACTTTGATGTGGACAATAAATGGTTTTTCTTCTTATGGAATGATGTTTGGGTGGTCGACTGCGGGCAAGTTAGCTTTCCCTTGTTGTATGGAAGACACAAAAGCATTCACTTTGAAACATGGGGGTAAAAACTCATGGTTTGACTGTCACCGTCGATTCTTGCCAATGCAACATGAGTTTAGGAGAAATACTAGTGATTTTATGAAGAATAAGACTGATTTTGAGGATCCACCACTAATTTTATCGCGAGAAGAAATTTGATATAGAGTGAGGAATCGGCCTAAGGTAATAGAGTCTCCACCATCCAGGATACCTAGTTATGGTGTTATATATAACTAGACTAAATGAAGAATATTTTGGGAGTTAGATTATTGGAAGAATAATCTTCTGCCTCATAATATGTATCCCATGCATATTGAGAAAAACTTCTTTGACAACTTGTTTAATACTGCAATGGATGTAAGTAACAAAACAAAAGATAACTTGAAGGCCAGGATAGACTTAAAGGAGGATTGTCGGTGCAGTGAGTTGTACCTGACATACTTAAACAATAACATTCAGAAGACAAAGGCCAGTTACACATTCACTTTGGAGGCTAGAAGAGTGATTTGTGATTGGGTTAACAATTTGAGAATGCTAGATAGATATGCATCAAATTTATTTAGGTGTGTTTATATGAAGGAAGGAGAGTTGACCTCCATGAAGAGCCATGACTGTCATATTTTCATAGAGTTATTGATGCCTATTGCATTCTGTTCATTTCCCAATAGAATTTGGAATCCCAAAATAGAGATAAACTTATTTTTCAAAGATTTATGTTTTAACACATTAAGGGAGGAGAACCTATCTTTGATGGATATCAACTTTCGCTTAACCTTAAACAAGTTGACAAAAAAATTTCCTCCTGGTCTTTTTGATGTTATGAAGCATCTTCCAATTCATCTTGTGTGAGAGGCACGACTTGGAGGACCTGTTCAATGTAGATGGATGTATACCTTTGAGAGGTATTGACTTTTAAAATTTACCTTCATGTGTTTTAATTAAACATTATTTCATCTAAAAGATCACACTATGCAGGACTATTGGCAAACATAAGCGGACCATAAAAAACAGAACTTGAATTGAGGGATTAATATGTGAGGCTTATTTAGATAAAGAGACCTTTCATTTTTGTTCATATTATTTTGAACATGATGTACAATGTCTGATAAATCGACCTAATAGGCATGATGATAGAGATAATACAGATCCTTCGGCACCACCATTTTCAATATTCAATCAACCAAGTAAAGGAAGTCTGAAAGGCAGTCCACTTCGATATTTGAATGAGACGGAGCTTAAGTTAGCTACAGCACATGTATTATTAAATTGTCCCGAGGTACTGCCTTTTTATAAGTGAGTATATTTAAACTAAGGACAATCATTCAAGGTCTATCTAAGCTTTAACTAATGAAAGTCATAACTTTGTCGGACAGCTACTTCGTGGCTTTACACGGGGATGCTGTTGTTTATCCTATGTTTTCAGTGTGGTTTAGAGAATATATAAGTGTAACTTAAATATTTAACACGATTTACACTTTTGTTCAATCTCATGTATATTTAAATTCTAACTTTTTTTAACTTTTTATAGGTTCATAATCCACTTAATTATGACCCAAATGGCCAATTTTTACGTGATATAGCTTGGGGACCTGATGGTAAAGTCAGAAATTTTTCTAAGTGCTCTGTTAATGGGTACAAATTTCACACAGAAGAGTTCTCTAAAGGCAAGAAAACTAACAATAGTGGGGTTTGGGTGAAAGGTGATGGCGGTGTTGATTATCATGTTGGTTGGCCAAAGAAAAATTGGTTCTTTTTCGGTGTAAGTAGTATGATCCTACGCCTAGGTTAGGTACAAAGGTACACCCTCTGTACAAAATAGTTAAAGTTAAGCGTACAAGAGAGCATGGACTCTATGATCCATTTGTCATTGCACAAAATATGAAACAAGTATATTATGCTCCTTATCCTTTGTGTAAGAATAAATCTGCATGGCGGGTAGTTATTTAAACAAAGCCCGTGGGTAGAGTTGTAGTGGAGGATACATTAGATGTAGCATATCAGAATGACATTTCAAGTGTTGAAGAAAAGGTGGATGATGAATTAGAAGATGAGTTGCAGCATAACGAAGGCCTATATGAAAAATTTGATCCTTCTAAACTTAGATTGAATGCTCATGATTATGATGAAGGAACATATGGGGCAAACGACAAGGAAGATACAACTGATGAAAATAAAATAAGAGATGAAGAGTTACTTGATGAAAATGAAACAAGTGATAAGGAAGAATCGATGAATGAATATGAAACAAGTAATGAGGAAGAATTGATGAATGACTATGAAAGAAGAGTCGAGTATTGAGTTGTTATTAATAGTAGTAATGTGTTGTAACAAGGTCTTGAATTGTATTTTAGTTGCTGCTTTTTGCTATTTTTCTTGACAATATAGTGTCTTTTCTTTGTTAACATTTGTTGTGCCAATAACTATGCAATATGATTTTCTTGTCTTGTTGTATTTTCTTATTACACTGCACTCATCTGTATGCTTGCTCAATCTACATCATATGGAATCAGACTGTTTTCGCCTTCTATACAGGGTGAAAATGACTTACTTGAAACTATCATTTATGCTAGACTTTTTCTGTATCTGTAATATATCACTATAGTAGGATCTAACCCTGCCATTTTAAGTTGAGAAGTCAAAGCAAGCAGTTTGTACCGGTATGTTTGGAACAAAGCAAATAAAGATTGCACCCTTCTTTTAAAAATAATTCTGAATAGAGAATACCAAATAGGGTAGTGGAAGTTTTGATACTCCAAAAAGGAATGTGCTTCTGTTATTGTCACTAGTGTGTAATACATGATAAATACATTTGTTCTGCAATATGGACTGTTCAAAGTTTCATTTGCCTTTTAATAATTCTTTGTGTTTTGAGTAGAAGTTGAATAGATAAACCTTAATCATTTCTATTTTTGTACCACATATAATTATGTCATTTGCTGTCAGAAGACTTGTTATCTTGCTGCCTGCTGTCACACAAGATGCCAATATTCCGCTCAAGGCATGAAAAGTTTCTTATAATTAAGTATATAGTTTTTGTATGATTAGCAGTCAAATGGTCTAGTGGATGAATCATATGACTGCAACTAAACTATGATCGAAGCCAATTAATGGATTGAATAATCTTGTCAAATTTAGTAGGTTTTAGATTAGTTATTGAACCAAGTTCTATTTTTCATATTTCACTGGCCACGTAGGCATGAAACTTACTCATATTACAATGACTTCAGAGTCGATATGAACATAAATTCATTAACTGTAATTTCACAATAATAACATCAGAATTTAATTGTATCTGTGTCATATATTACACGTAATCTAAGCACATGCACAATCATCATATTCGCAACGATATATTTGTAACTCATTTGCTGAATCCGTTATTTTATGTTAGTCGGAAACAGGATCTAACCCTGACCTGTATGCTTGAATTTGCGCAGCCTACATACAGCTTTCCATTTGTAAATGTTCCACACCTTATGGATTTATTCTTTAAATATTTATAGGAAATTATGGTTAGATAACTTAATTGATTGATTCATTAGATTAAGAATATCAGCATTCATGATTCAATTATGTTTTCAGAATGACTACTTAATAAACTAATATCTCAGTAATTATCACATTTCTTTATGTACTTTATTTCATTTAGGCTAAGCTTTTTTTTAGTATTAAGAAAAAAGATACAAGCAACCTACCTATCCAGGCTTTCTTTCACTCAGTACTACAGGGAATGTAGAATTTAATTTTTGTTTGATCTAAGAATCATATCTGGGCAGCATAACATAGACTAACTCCATTTTGTGGTTTTTTTTCAGGTGGTTAATAAAGAAAATCAATGGAATAAAAAGGTCATGGTAATGGACGGCGTAAAAAAGGTAAGAAAGGACCTAATAATCTTTCCGCAGGTCAATATACAACACTACCACCACCACCTGTTACCACAACTCTTCAACCAGCTACTATAAATATTATTCCTCCTCCAAGGTAAACTATTTTACTACCAAATACAATTTTCATGTGCCCACCACCCCACCAGTTCCAGCCTTCTTCTCCCCATAATAGTCTGAATAGTAGCTCTTCATATGTACCTTTAACATTATCCACACCTAGCCTTTCTGGATTGAGAATTGGAGGTCCCTGCATATCAACATCTCCCTCCAATGATAGTGTTGTAGTGTTTAATGCTACAATAGTTGCTTCCCAGATTTTGAAATTTAAAAAGGTAGTAGAATATGACGGCAACGGGAGGGTACTTATCGCCCCTGATGGTAATAGGTAAGTAAATCTTATGTTTTCCCATAATTTTTAAAATTTTTAAAAGCTAAGAAAGAAAGACGTACAAACATTTTATCAAGTTATTTATGAAACTTTTTCAAAAAATTGTAAACATTGTCAAAAATTTTAGTCATTTCAAATGAATATAAATAAAATTTCTTACAATAAATTTTTATTCAAATAATAAAATATTTAGTCGTATATATCTTCATGATGGTATTTGAATTAAATAATTATAATTAATTAAAGAAGTACAAATTATTTTAAAAATTTAATATATTCTTAGAAAAATTATGTCATATCACTATTTAACTTACCATAACTATTAAAAAATTCAATTATTAAATAATTATATAAATTCATGAGTTCAGATAAAAGCTTGGATAAGAATCTGATATATTCTTGTAAAATTAAGTGATGTGTCCGGAAGAATGTGATGCGTGAAATGTAATGTATCCGTATAAAATTTAACAATGAATTCAAAAAAAAATATGATGTATCCGTATAAACTAAATCAGAATCATTATCATAATATTAAAATAATTGAATCGCTATGACAAAAGAAAGATTAAAAAAAAAAACTAACCTTCAAAATCACACGAGCACCTCTATGTTAATTGTTAATACATAGAATTTGATTTTATTTTTTGAATCCTTAACAAATTAATTCAATAAATAAAACAGTATGTTTATATTATAATATAATGATAAATATGATATTCAAATCATATCTTTTATTTATTTTGTAAAATTAAATTTTAATCCTTATCACTTATTATCTAGTATGATTTTTAAATTTGAATTAAACAAAATTGAGTTGGAATCTTATTTGCGTGGGTACGAAGACTAGTATAATTTCTAATAAGGAATGAACCTCCACGTGGATAGGTTTACTAGTCATATAATTCAGCGATCTTCATATTTTATAATTTTATTGTATACTTTGCCTATTTTCAACTGTTCTTTTGTACTAGATATGCACAACCCATGCTAGCATGGGCCCAATATATATATTTTTTATTTCAATTTATATGACGTAAATATAATTTAGATAAGTAATCATTAAAATAATTTAAGTTTTTAATTATTGTGAGTTATAATATTTTTTTTCAATTTAAGTGACAATGACATAATTTCGAGAGCCAACCAAATATTTTATATTTTATATTTTAAAATTGTTAATTATGTGATTTATAATATTTTTTTTACATAATTTTTCAATAAAATATGAATACTCTCTTCATCCCAATTTATGCAGCACAAACAAAATTTTGGCAATCAGTCAATGTTTTAAATATTTTTATTAATTATTATTATTTATAGTACTTTTTATTTCATTTTCAAATAATATATGCTGCTTTATATCTTTCTCTGTCATGTCCTAATTTATATGACACTAATATAATTTTGATAGTCAATCAAATTTTTTATGTTCATATATAATTTTGTTATTCGTAATTTTCTAATACATAAATAACTTATAATAAGGAGTGGTATGGTAAAATCATCGTTTGAAGGGAGACAATTTAATTTAAAACATCAAGAGTTAATTTTGAATTTTATGTCTATTTTATCTTTTTATTAAATATTATTAAATTTTTTAATATTTAGATGACTCATAATAATTAATTAAGAGTGATTGATTATGTTACTCCTATAAAAATTAACATAATTTTTTATATCCAGTAGTAATCATCGATAACTCACTGGAGTAATATATTAATTAAATACGAAATGCTATATTTTGCATATATAAAATATGATAATATTAAACATTATTGAATAGTGCATTATGTTTATCTCTCACAATAATAAAATTTTATTATATATTTTTCTTTCTTTTTTACTTGATACATATTGACCCAATACAAATCTTAAGAAAATATTTATTAGTAATTTATTTAATTAAATTAAATTTATTAACTTTGTACTTTAAAAAATTAAAATTAAGTTTAAATAATAGTATTTCTATATAAGAAAAAAATAAATTTAAAATTTAAATTTACCAAAATAAATAAGTAAAAAAAATAATTTTGAATATAAAAGACAATTAAAATAGTAAAATCGATTTACTTTAAATATGTAGTTGTAATTAATTAAGATAAAATTATTATATTATTAAATTACTTAAATTTAAATTAAATCTATGGAAAGTTGAAAAGTACTGTGGGACCCACCTACTTAAATGTAGCTTTGAGGGCAAACTTGTAAATAAATAGACTAAAGTAGATTTTTTTAAGGGCATGGTTTGTAAGTAAATAGAAGATTGTGGACATTTTTTAAAGTTATTAATAAGTTACATCTAACATAGGACAAAAGACAAATTCTTTAAGCAGATTTTTCTTGTAAAAAGACTAAAATGCCTTCAACTTTTCATTAAATTCCAAGAAGCAGTCATGTTGATGTTGGCTCTTCTTATGTCTTCCTCCATTTTATCCCAATTTATGTGCACTAATATAATTTTGACAATTAATTAAATTTTTTATGTTGACATATCATTTGTGTCTACTTTATCTTTTTTTTTTTGAATTCTTTTAAATATTTTAATGCTTAAACGGGCATAATAATTACTTAGGGGTGATATAGTAAAATAGCGATTGAAGCAGCAAAACAAACGTCTTAAATGACTTATAACAACTAATTAGAAATGATATAGCAAAATTATCATAAAAGATACTTGTGAAAAAAAAGTAAGTGGGTCTCAAATAAGACGTCGAGTTAATTTAAATATCAAGAGTTAATTTATTATTTTATTTTTATTTTATTTTTCTATTTAATATTTTAGTTTTTAATATTTAGATAACGATTATACTTAATTAGGGGCAATATAGTAAAATTACGATTAAAGAAGCTAAAACAGTTATGTCATAAATATCTATTTTATTTTTTTATTAAATATTATTAATTTTTTAATACATGACTTATAATAATTAATTGAGAATAATATAGTAAAATTATGATTGAAACAACTAAAGAAGACAACACAAACATACATGTCGACCTGTTGCCTGAGTTAACTCCATCTTATTATATATAGTTATATATAAAGAGAGGGGGAGGGGGTAGGAGGGAGTACTCTAATGTGGAGCACCATGACTATTTGTATTGTTAATTTGGTGTAGATTCACATTTTTAATATTTTAAAAGATCCACAACTAAATTAAGTCTTGCAAATTAATAAAAAATAAATTGAGTCTCAAATTATCACGACTTTAGTTATCACAATAGTTAACTTCTAATTGAGAAATATTGGTTCAATATATGTTAGAATTAAATTGGGTATCAATTTGTCACGACTATAGTCAACATAATTAGTTGACTTCTAATTCGGATATACTAATTTAGTATAGGAGGCCTCAATTTATCATGATTACAGTCAACATAAATAACTGACTTATAACTGACGAATGTTGATTCAATCTGCATTATATTTAAATTGAGTCACAATTTGTCATGACTGAAGTTCACATAAATGTTTGGCTTCTCTTTGAAAAATATTATTGCGATTTATCTTAGACTAGACATTGAAGGATCCATGCTAGCATAGATACAATATTATTATTTTTTTATCTCAATTTATGAGACAGAAATATAATTTAGATAATGAATCATTAAAATAATTTAAATTTTTAATTATTGTGATTTATAATATTTTTCTTTCCTTTTCAATTTAAGTGACTCTGATATAAGTTCGAGAGTCAATCGAATATTTTATATTTTTTATGTGATTTATAGTGTTTTTAGCATAATTTTTCAATAAGATATCAATACTCTCATCGTCCTAGTTTACGTATCTTCTCATTTTTAAATAATATATGTTACTTTATATCTTCCTCTGTTCTATCATAATTTTTGTGGCATTAATATAATTTTGATATTCAACCAAATAATTTACATTGACGTATCATTTTGAATGTATTTTTTTATGAAATATTATTAATTTTTTAATGTGTAGATGACAATAAAAATTAATTAGATGTGATATAATAAAATCACGATTGAAACAATGAAGCAGACATATCTTAAATGACTTATAAAAACTGATTAGAAGTGATATAACAAAATTATTATAAAAAATATTTTTGAAAAAAATTTAAATGTGTCTCATAAAAGACATCAAATTAATTTAAAACTTCAAAAATATTTATTATTTTATGTCTAATTTATCTTTTTTATTAACTATTTTTTTTAATACTTAGATGACTTATAATAATTAATTAGGGTGATAAGTAAACTTACGATTGAAGCAGCTGAAGAAGGTATCACAAAACATCAAGAGTTAATTTATTATTTTATTTTGATTTTACCTTTTTATTAAATATTATTATTTTTAATACTTAAATGACTTTTACTAATTAACTGAGAATGATATAGTAAAATTACGATTGAAGCAACTGAAGCAGGCATGTTGAAGACGTGCTTGCTTATTGTCCTTTATTTTTATTAGTAAAATTAAATTAAGTCTCAAATTGTCACTACTATAATCCACGTAAATGTTTGACTTCTAATGGGAAAATATTGATTCAATTTATATTACGATTAAATTGAGTTTCAATTTATCACAATTATAATCAACATAAATGTTTGACTTTTTGATATATTTTTTGATAACCATGGTATCCGGGCCATCTTGTGTGCACCAATCAATGTTAGGATTAGATTGTGTCTTAATTTGTCTTGATCGACTATAGTCAACATAAATGGTTGACTTTTATTTGGAAAATGTTGATTGAATCTATGTTAGGATTGAATTGAATTTCATTTTGTCATGATTATAATCAACATAAATGGTTTACTTCTATTTAGAAAATCTTGATTCAATATATACCACGTTAATCGAGTCTTAATCTGTGAATTTTATGATTCGCCAACACAAGTGATGACTTCTAGTAACTCAATTTCACTTCTTAGTTTTTTTAATAATGATGATGATGATTATTATAATAATTGATAATCACACCTTACATTAGGATCAAACCAACTTGCATTCGGATCCACAAGGTTTTCATCCACGACAGTCAAATTTACAAGCCCCTCGTAATCCGTATGTTCAGGTAGACTATACAAGAGAACAGAGGCCAAGGGAAAACTTCACCCCAATTGGAGAATCATATATGAGCCTGTTGCGGAGATTGGTCAAATTAGGATGGATTGAACCTGTTTTGCCTTTCAAAGTGGATCCGAATGCAAGTTGGTTTGATCCTAATGTAAGGTGTGAGTACCATTCAAACGTCCAAGGTCACAGTACCGAAAATTGTTGGAATCTGAAGACAACCATTGAAAAGTTAATCGAAAGCAAGGTAATCATAATACAAAAAGAAGAAGCACCGAATGTAACCGACAATCACTTCCTAATCACAGTAACACACATGTCGTGGGGATGATTTTTAACGATAGAGACTACAGGCCAACAAGCCAAGCAATGATGGAAATAGGCACCTTGAAGGAGAACACGGGTGAAGCACTGGAGTATATGCAAAGAGAACCACTGATCGTGAAAGGAGCGAGTTCCATTATAAGACCCCGAGATTCAGAAAATATGGTATTGTATGTTCCTGCAAAGCTAAAGGGAATAGCACAAGATGGGCCAAAACTATATGTTTCGAGCGGTCCCGCATAGTTCGACCAACAGCGCAACAACATGAGAAAGATAACAGAGCTAATTATCATAAGACACGCAGCACAGCTCCCAGTGACAATCTTGAAAACCATCCCATGGAACTACAACAAAACCACGGTGATGTACAAAGGAAAAGAGGTCATGAAAGAAACAAACAAAATAGGTGGTTTGACTCGATCAGGAAGATTCAATGTTCCAGAAGAATTAAGGAGACCAAAACAGTTTAAAGATAGTCAAGGGCCAATGAAAAAACTTGTCACAAACAAAGAGGCTGAGGAATTTTTGAAGAAAATGAAAACCCAAGACTATTCCATTGTCGATCAATTGAGGAAAACCCTGGGTCAAATCTCATTATTATCCCTGCTGCTACATTCTAAAGAACATTGTCAGGCATTGATTAAGTTGTTGAATGAAGCATACATCCCGAAGGAAACTACGGTATGTCAAATAGAAAGGATGGTTCGTAGAATATTTGAAGCAAATAGAATCATTTTCACTGATGATGAGTTACCCATAGAAGGTTCTGGTCACAACAAGGTTTTGCATCTGACTACCAAATATGAAGGATATTACATAAATTGGGTAATGATCGATGGAGGTTCAAGAGTAGATATCTGTCCTCTCTCTACTTTGCAAAAAATTAAAAATCAGCCCAGATAGGATTCGGTCCAATAATGTATGTGTTCGGGCTTTTGATGGTGCAAAACGAGAGACAATTGGTGAGGTAGATCTTGTTTTGGTTATTGGACCAGTTGAGTTTACGATCACCTTTCAAGTAATAGACATGGATACTTCCTACAACCTACTTATAGGAAGACCATGGATCCACACAGCCAGAGCCATACCTTCTACTTTGCATCAAGTAGTTAAGTTTGAACACGACAATTAGAAAATTATTGTACATGGAGAGGATGACCTTCCCATACATCGAGATCCTTCTGTACCCTGTATCGAAACAAAAGGGGGTTATGAATCTTCCATTTATCAAACCTTTGAAATTATGACAGCTAATAAAGTTGTGGAAGGCATGCCGATTCCAGGGCCTCATCTCTCTTCTACTTCAATTATGGTGGCTATCCAAATGCTACAAAGTGGTTATGAATCGGGAAAAGGATTAGGGGTTTCGCTGCAAGGAATTATAAACCCTGTAGATCCATGTGGTAGCCACAACTCCTTTGGCTTAGGCTTTAAGCCTACCGCAGCAAATAGAAAATAGGCAAAAGAGTAAAAGAAGAAGGCTTGGAAATTGACAAGTTCGGTTCCACACATTAGCCAATCTTTCACGAAAGCTCAAAAGGAAGAAAATCAATACCCATATGCTAACAAGGATATGGATGAAATATGTCAAGGTCTCAAGGAAATGTTTTATGAAATAAACATAGTTCAGATGGGCGAAGGCCCTAGCCATGCAAATGTGCAGTTCGTCGGGCCAAATATCAAGCTCACTAACTGGGAAGCCACTCCTCTCCCCACAAGGAAGGAGTCTTGGTAGTTTATTTTGTTGTTTCATTTTTCTTTCTTTTGTATTTTGGACTATTCTCAGGGTTGTAGTCCATATAGTTTAGTTTCTCTGCTTTTATGTTAACCCTCCTATCCTTTCCTATTCAACTAAATGAAATTCAAGTTTTTTAGTAAATTTATCTTTTCTTCCCTCTTTTAATTTTTATTTTTTTTATCTTATTTCAGTTATGTTAATACTGGCTTCGATAACATGACATGTACGTGGAGTTCACATTTAGATCCTAAAAAGTTGTCTAATCTCGAATCAGCAAACCAAATGGTAGATGAATACAATGAAGGTGAAGCTGATAAGGAAGTCAAAAAAGGATTGGATCAATTTGAGGATAAGCCCAAACTCAATTTAAATGACACTGAGATAATAAATTTGGGAATTGGTGAGAAGGTTAGAGAAATAAAAATAAGTATTCATGCGGATCAGAATATTAGGAATGATATTGTCCAGATTTTGATCGAGTATAAGGATGTTTTTGCTTGGTCTTATGATGATACGCCGGGTCTAAACACGGATGTGGTAGTCCACAAACTGCCTACATACCCTGATTTTCCACCGGTCCAGCAAAAGCAAAGAAAGTTTAAAACTGACGTGAGCGATAAAATCAAAGAGAAAATCATGAAGCAATAGAATGCGAACGTGATCAGGGTCGCTTAGTACACCACATAATTGGCTAATGTGGTGTCCGTACCGAAGAAAGATGGCAAAATCAGAGTTTGTGTTAATTATAGGGATTTGAAAAAAGCAAGCCCTAAAGATAACTTTCCGCTACCCAGTATTCATATCCTTATTGATAATTATGCTAAACATGAGATCCAATCTTTCGTGGATTATTATGCCAGATATCACCAGATCTTGATGGATGAAACAGATGCAGAAAAAACTGCTTTCACCACCCCGTGGGGTACTTATTGCTACAGGGTCATGCCGTTTGGTTTAAATAATGCGGGAGCTACGTACACGAGAGCCATGACTACTATTTTTCATGACATAATGCATAAGGAAGTAGAAGTATATGTTGATGATGTCATTATCAAGTCCAAGACACGAGTCGATCATGTATATGACTTGAGGAAATTCTTTGAAAGATTGCGAAAGTACAATTTACGCTCAATCCAGCCAAGTGTGCATTTGAAGTTCCATCCAGAAAACTTTTGGGTTTCATTATTAACCGCAGAGGCATTGAATTGGACCCCTCTAAGGTAAAATACATTCGAGAATTGCCGCCTCCGAAGAATAAAACTGAGGTCATGAGTTTTCTTGGAAGGCTGAATTATATAAGCAGATTCATCGCTTAGCTCAGCACTACATGTGAACCGATATTTAAGTTGCTAAAAAAGAATGTTGTTGTCCAATGGACAGACGAATGTCAAGAATCATTTGATAGGATTAAAGAATATTTGGCAAATCCTCTAGTATTGGTCCCACCGGAACCTGGTAGGCCTTTATTTCTATAACTGTCAGTGATGGACAATTTTTTTGGTTGTGTTTTAGGACAACATGATATCACAAGCAAAAAGGAACAAGCAATCTATTATTTGAGCAAAAAGTTCACAAGTTACGAGGTAAAATATATTTTTTTAGAAAACACATGTTGCGCCCTAACTTGGATTGCTCAGAAGTTGAAGCACTATCTTTCGTCCTACACAACCTACCTCATATCTCGAATGGATCCTTTAAAGTATATTTTTCAAAAACCTATGCCCACAGGCAGATTGGCGAAGTGGCAGATTTTACTTATAGAATTTGACATTGTGTATGTTACTCGTACCGCTATGAAAGTGCAAGCATTTGACGATCATTTGGCAGAGAACCCAGTTGATAATGATTATGAGCCTTTGCGAACTTACTTTCCTGATGAAGAGATAAATTCAATTGAGGAAGAAGTTTAAGATGATATGTATGCGTGGAAATTATATTTTGATGGGGCAGTCAACATCAAAGGAGTAGGAATTGGGGTGGTTCTTGTCTCACCGACCGGGCATCATCATCCCGCCACAGCATGACTTCGTTTATTTTGTACTAATAGCACAGCAGAATATGAAGCTTGCATCATGGGGTTAAATATGGCAATAAATCTGGATATACACAAGCTAATGGTGTTGGGAGATTCCGAATTACTCATTCGACAAATTCAAGGTGAATGGAAAACGAGAGATATCAAGCTCATTCCATACAAACAGTTCTTAGAGGACCTTAGCAAAAGGTTCAAGTCTATCGAGTTTAGATATATTCCCAGATCCCATAATGAGTTGGTTGATGCCCTGGCTACCCTAGCTTCCATGCTCCCATACCCAGGAAATACGCATCTCGACCCATTAGAAATACAGATACGAGATCAACATGGTTACTGCAATATAATTGATGCAGAACCAGATAATGAACCTTGGTACTATGATATCAAATGCTTCCTAAAGTCAAAAGAATATCCAATACACGCCAATGCAGATCAAAAAAGGACCATTAGGAGACTTGCTAATGGTTTCTTCTTAAGTGGGGAGATTCTGTACAAACAAACCCCAGACTTGAACTTATTGAGATGCGTTAATATTCAAGAAGCCAAAAGAATCATGAATGAGGTACATTCGGGGGTATGTGGTTCGCATATGAATGGGTATGTTTTAGCGAAAAAAATTATGTGGGCAGGATATTATTGGTTAACTATAGAGCCAGATTGCTTTTGCTTTGTTCGCAAGTGTCATCAGTGTCAAATGCATGGTGATTTAATTCACTCTCCACCTTCAGAGCTACATCCTATGTCTGCTCCTTGTCCATTCGTTGCTTGGGGCATAGATGTAATCGGTCCAATAGAACCAAAAACTTCTAATGGGCATCGATTTATACTGGTCGCTATTGACTATTTCACCAAATGGGTAGAAGTTGCTACTTTCAAATCAGTCACAAAGAAAATAGTAGTGGATTTTGTTCATTCGAACATCATATGTCGTTTTGGTCTACCAAAGTCCATTATCACAGGCAATGTAACCAATCTCAATAGTCATATAATGAAGGAGTTTTGTGAGCAATTCAAGATCGTGCATCATCATTCTACCCCTTATCGTCCTAAAGAAAATGGAGCCATTGAAGCAGAAAACAAGAATATTAAAAATATTCTTAGGAAAATGGTCCAAGGATCTCGACAGTGGCACGAGAAATTACCATTTTCTCTTTTAGGATATCGTACAACTATCCGTACATCAACTGGATCAACTCCTTATTTACTAGTCTATGGGACTGAAGTTGTGATACCCGCAGAAGTCAAAATTCCCTCGCTTCGAATCAATAGTGAAGCCGAAATTGACAATACTGAATGGGTCAAGTATAGACTAGAACAATTATCGTTAATAGATGAAAAAAGGTTGATGAAAATTTGCATTGGTCAACTATACCAGCCGAGGATGGCGCAAGCTTACAATAAGAAGGTACGTCCTAGAAAATTCGAGGCCGGCCAACTTGTTGTAAAATGCATCCTTCCACACCAAGAAGAGGCTAAAGGAAAGTTTGCTCCAAACTGGCAAGGTCCATACATAGTTGAACAAGTATTATCAAATGGAGCTTTGAAACTTGTAGATCTGGATGGAAAAATGACAAAAAAAGCTATCAATGCCGATTCAGTCAAAAGATATTATATTTGACACACTTGTGCTTAACATTCTCAAGTTGAGATGATGAAAGGTCATCATTCTACTTAACTAAATGTCATTAATCCCTTGTCAGCCCCTCGAGCCTTATTTACCTTTCCTTGCTTACCCTCTTTGGAGTCGAAAAGATAATGTGTTAGCATTGAACTATGTTCGACCTGATTCCTAAATGGATACGTAGGAAGCCCTATCTTGGGGTTCGGTCTGACAAAAGAGAAAGAAAGAAAAAAATCTTGGTATTTAAAAAAGATGAGATATATATCCTATTGTCACTTTTATATGGCTCTCAAGTTGTAATTTATCCTGAAAATCCTTTTTCCTTTGTCCATTAAAGACCTTCCGATAAATTTTTGAGAATACCAAGCCTTGTGTGCTGTATATATATCTATATATATATATAAAATCTTGGTATTTAAAAAAATATTAGATATATATCCTATTGTCACTTTTATATGGATCTCAAGTTGTAATTTATCCTGAAAATCCTTTTCCCTTTGTCCATTAAAGACCTTCCGATCAATTTTTGAGAATACCAAGCCTTGTGTGCTGTATATATATATATATATATACAAATCTTATTGGTGAAAACCCTCAGGGGCGCCATAAGACAATGATGAACGAGACAATCGAAATTAGAGAGGTCAATTGAGAAAATCCCAGAAGGAATGACTTTAGTCAAACAAAGTTTATCATGACAGGACAAAGATCAAGAAGGATGATTTAATTTGATTGAAAGGTGAAACCTAATTTGAGATTAGACAGTTTTAAAGGATCAAATATCTGCTCCAAATTGTGCGTAATGCGTTATTGAAGTCAATATACACCCCAAATAAGCTTTCTTACTTTACTGGTAGAAATACTTTCTATTCAGACATAATTCTTGTATTCCTTCTTTTGATTCTTCCTTATTTCATTTTTACACGCTCTATTTTTTTATGGGTAAGTCTCGCACCAAATGCAAAATAAAGGAAAACGCGTAAAATTGACCATGGCTCCCAGTGAAATTGAGCAGATATTGTTGGGAGTTCACCACCTTGACAAGGACAGGGAGCCAGTTAAGATAAGTATTACAAGTGAAGCATTTGAAAATGAAGAACAGAATTGTACTGAAACAAACAAAAATACAACAAAATTTGAAAGACGAAGATTCAACCTCGCCAACTAATTAGTTTAATCAACTGTATCAAGTTGGGGCAAGGATAAGGCAAACCTCCAAGGGATTCAAGGCCACAAACCAACTACCAAGTTTAAAACTCACAATTTTTTTTCTTTTTTGCTTGAACAGGGGCAAAGCAATCTTGTGAAGTTTAGTGAAAAAAAAAACAAGTATAGCAAAGTTAAGTTTTCTTGAATTTTATCTTTTTGTTATACTCCTATAATTCTAAGTTAGTATCAATGTAATTATAATAATAATAATAAGACCCCTCATATTCAAGACTGGGGCATTTTTTTTTCTTTTCTAACAAAAAAAAATCCTAATCTTTTTCGTCTTCATAGGGCGCCATCCCCTAGTTGACATCTTATTCGTCTTCATAGGGCGTTATACCCTAGTTGACATCTTTTTCGTCTTCATAGGGCGTCATCCCCTAGTTGACATCTTTTTCGTCTTCAGAGGGCGACATCCCCTAGTTGACATCTTATCTCGTCTTCATAGAGCGACATCCCCTAGTTGACATCTTTTTTGTCTTCATAGGGCGCCATCCCCTAGTTGATATCTTATCTTGTCTTCATAGGGCGCTATCCCCTAGTTGATATCTTATCTCATCTTCATAGGGTGCCATCCCCTAGTTGATATCTTATCTCATCTTCATAGGGCGCTATCCCCTAGTTGACATCTTATCTCATCTTCATAGGGCATTATCCCCTAGTTGACATCTTATTCGTCTTCATAGGGCGTCATCCCCTAGTTGACATCTTATCTCGTCTTCATAGGGCACCATACCCTAGTTGACATCTTATTCGTCTTCTTAGGGCACCATCCCCTAGTTGACAATTTATTTCGTCTTCATAGGGCGCCATCCCCTAGTTAACATCTTATCTCATCTTCATAGGGCACCATCCCCTTGTTGACATCTTATTCGTCTTCATAGGGAGCCATCCCCTAGTTGACATCTTATCTCATCTTCATAGGGTGCCATCCCCTTGTTGACATCTTATCTCGTCTTCATAGGGCGCCATCCCCTAGTTGATATCTTATCTCGTCTTCATAGGGCGCCATCCCCTAGTTGATATCTTATCTCGTCTTCATAGGGCGCCATCCCCTAGTTGACATCTTATTCGTCTTCATAGGGCGCCATCCTCTAGTTGACATCTTATTCGTCTTCTTAGGGCACCATACCCTAGTTGACAATTTATCTCATCTTCATAGGGCGTCATCCCCTAGTTGACATCTCAGGAAACACCATTTCATAATTTTTCCTATCCATCTTCATACGGCGTAATCCCCTCGTTGACATTGTATTTTTTTTTCATGGGGCGCCATCCCCTAGTTGATATTTTAGGAAACAAACCTTCCTATTTTTCTTCTTTAAGTCTTCATAGGGCATACAAAATCTAGTTGCATTTTAAGAAGCAAATATCCTAACTCTTTTTCATGCATTCATAAGGCATAACTTCCTTTGGTTGCATTATTGAGAATAAGAATCGTATTTTATTACATGTGTAACTTCGATTTCTATCATTTTTATTTATTTATTGTTAAATTATTTTTCTAATAACTCACAAAAATTTCCTAGTGCAAACTTGGGGCAGAAAAAATTTGTTTGTTTTGTTTTGTTTTCTTTGATGCCTTGCAGGTTTTTTGCAAAACACAGGTTTAATGCCGAGAATGGCATTCCATCTCTGATTTGAGTAGTGGAGAATGATTAGTTTGAAAATACATAGTCATTTATGCATCTGCAGCGGCCCAACATCCCAAGAGTCATCTGCATAACTCCTGATCAGGAGAACAAACATCCGAAAGTATTCTATGAACCATCCTTTGGAAGAGTGTCAATGACACAATCCAAGATAAGAGTTCAAGTCTCAAATCCTAACTTCAACATCAAATCTTGAGATCAAGGTACCCACCATAAGAATGTGAAGCGATAACTGAGGACCCAAGAAGAAGATCTGAAGTAACAGAATCAAGACAATTAGAATAGATAGGATTTTGTATCTTACATTTTTAGTTTCATTTTTCTTTTTCTGATGTAATAAAAAGAGTCACGAACCGAAAACTCGATGGGACCTCAAATCGACTCTCCAACTCATCCATTCATTCCCACACCCACTTGAACTACATGTGACCTGATTCTCTTATAACCCGAGATATGTAGGATGTCTAAAACCAAGGCTCGGTCGCACCTCTTTTCTACTTATTTACTAGTGAATAAATAGTTGAGCCAAAATTAGTCATGTTTACTTCTTTGCTTGAAAATTCTTCATATTTCCAAGCAAAGAGGGGCATTCTGTAAACACCTAATTTTTGACCCAAACCTAATGTTTTTATACCATTTTAATGTTCAATTAATTTTCTTTTTATTTTAGGCATTTTAAATTTATCTTATTTTTTTGAGTTTTGTTAAAAATTTTGAAAACTACAAAAAATAGAGTCACATTTTAAATAAGTTTTTATTTTATTTTTTATTTATTTTTAGAAAAAAAAAGAATTTTTTTTCTAAATTATATTTGTTTTCTTCTTTTAATAAAGAATGTTGTGATATTAATATTTCTTAATCATATTCCTAAGACTAGTTGTTTACTTATATTATATTTTATTAGTTTTTAATCATTTTTATTTTATTAATAATAATAATAATTAAAAAAAAAGAGACCTAAACTACCCAAACCACCCCACAATTCCCACTTCTACTTAACATCTCCCACTCTCTCCACATCCCGTAACATGCACCCCACGCAACCACACACTCACGTAACCATTACACATGCCTATTATATAAACCAACAACACAAACCAAAAAAAAAAAAGAAAAAGAGAGGACAGAGGGGACAAACAAAAAATAGAAGAGAAGAAGAGTTGGGTTTTAGAGTTTGGAATTCCGTTTGACGTTTTCGGTGAAGGCTTCCTCGCTACATTACTTGATTTAATTTGCTACACAGGTTCTCATTTAATTCAACACTTTTGTTTTTATAAGTTTTATTGTAAACCAAATTATGAATAAAGTTGTCTAGATGATTTGTTAGGTTATTTAATATGTGTGGTTGACTAATTATGTTAGTCTTTATTCTTGACGTGAGCTATATGTTTAAGTTACTAAGCACTCATATTTTATGCGTAGATTTGATGTTTAACACGCTCTTTTTTGATTTTATGAATTTAAATTTTCTACTATATGATGATACACATGCTATATATAGAAAAATAAAATTTTAAGAATAAATAGTAAAAAAATAAAATAAAAAATGAGACAGAAGAATAAATTAGAAAAGAATCAGAATATAGAAATAAAAGAATGAGAAAGAAAAACAATGAAAGAAATGGTTATAAACTCTTAATCGCGGTCATTTTTGGCTAATACAACATGCTATGTTTGCTTAAATATTAGTACTACCATTGTAATAGTTGAGTCAGTGGGACACTTACTCACTTTTCATGTAACCCTCCCCCCCCCCCTACAACATAATTTTACCTTTTGAGATTTAGATTTAAATGTTAGAAGTTTATCATTACTTGAAAGATAATCTATTTGGCCTTAAGCGATAATATATGTTTATTCCTATCATGTGAAAAAAAAAGTGGTTTGTTTACTGTTATGAGATAATAAATTAGCTTTATTTATTTGAGATAAAATGTTGCTTAGATGTTTTAACATGAAAGATGGAGCTTAACCGGAAGTCCCCAAACATGATTTAGTAATAATAATAATAATAATGATAGACTAATAATAAATTAATCGCCTAGTCGAGGATAGGTGTGTCTTGAATTTACACTTATTTGCCTTTCTTAGAATAAAGTTGATTATATTTCCCTAAAAGAACAAAAAAACCTTATAAGGTCTTAAGCTGCATATTTCGGTAATGTTTTACTTATATACATGAAGATTTTATTCTATTTTGAACCAATTCATTAGCATGAGGAAAATAACAAGTTTGAGTAGCGAATCAGTTTTGAAAACTCTAGTATTGAGAGCTTTTTCATAATTCATAAAAGAATGATTTAGATTCTTAATCTTTATAAAAATAAGAGTTTAATAAATAAATGAAGGTTAACGATGAAGTTGGAAAGCCCTGCTATCGACCATTCGCTATAATAAAATCTAACTTATCACTTTAAAATCAATCTAATCGAGTCGGGTAGATTCTGAACATATTATGTGCTTATTTAGACTTTCAAGAATGGAGCGATCCATAAATGCCTCAAAGGCGGGAGAGATATACCAAAACTCGTGGTAAGGCCGAAAAGTACTACTATCGGTAAGCCACACATCAATACAGTTTCAAATAATTTAAAATAAATTCAAAGTAGGATGTAAGTACCTTTTAGGCTAACAAATATTATGTATCCAAGAGATTAATTTAAACCAGACGTAAGTCATTAAAGAGACCGTGCTAGAACCACGGGACTCGAGGGGTGCCTAACATCTTCCCCTCGGTCAACAGAATTCCTTATCCGAATTCCTAGTTCACAGACCAAAAAATAAAAATAAAGAGTCATTTCCTTTTGAATAGGGATTCAATAAGGTGACTTGGAACACCCAAACTCAATTCCAAGTGGCAACTCTGTAAATAAAATAATCCCTTTTCAAAACATCACTTTAATTGGAAAAACCCATTTTCTCTAAAACCAACTCCCTAACGGGGTCGGATGCGGCGAAAAATAGGGGTGTGACACTTTTGAGTTTAATTTTGATAAATTATTAATATATATTTTAGTGAAAATACATAAAAATACTTTAAATTTTTATTCAACACAATTATTAACTTCTAAGAACTTAATTCACTCTTATGTATATTTTCCAAGTGAAAAACTTTCAGAAAATAGCCTACATTTCAGCAAATTGGAGGAACCCATAATCTAACTTCAAAATTATCATATTTAGTGAATGTATCAACCTACTTTATTTGATATACGATATTAATACAACGAGAGCAGTTAAATGCAACCTTTTTCAATTTTTTTCTCTTTTCGTTTTTTTTTCTTTTTGTTTATCATTCTCTTTTATCTCTAGCTTTTATTTCTCTCTCTTTTTTTTTCTTTTCAATTAATTTCTTTTTTTCATTTTTAGGTACTTTTTGCTCTTTTTTATTTTTCGCGTTTACCTTTTTTTTAAAAAAATATGTTTTTTTGGATATTTTTTCCTCAGTTTTTTCTTGTGTTTTCCCTCCTTTTTCTTTTTTTTTCTTTTTCCTATTTTCTTTTCATTTTTTTTTCACTTTTTCTCTCTCTTCTATCTCTAACTTCTATTTCTCTTTCTTTTTTGAATTTTTTCCTTTTTTTATTTTTTTTCCTTTCTCCTTTTATGTTCTATTTTATGTTGTTTTGTACTTTTTAAAAATATGGCTACTTCGAGCATAAATCATGAATGATAATGAAAATAACACAATTACTTATTGTATGCGCACCATCATTTATATTTTTCTATTCGTTGATGCAATTCTATTTGTATTTCTATTTTATAATTCACACTTGTATGAATGCATTTAATTGGAAAGAGAGACAATGAATTGTAACTCCTTTCACTTCCTCTTCTATTACTATTAGGTATCGTTTGAATTGTAATTAATTAAAACTTAGGCTAAATAAGATAATTAAGAGTTTATGTTTGTTCAGTTATGTAGTTTTTTTCTTTTTAATATTTATTTTTTGTGATATGAAGTGAAAAATAAAATAAACAATATATTAAAAAAAATTTGGCTTCAATTTTTACAAGCTAATTAATTTTCTTAGATAAAATAATTATGAAAATACTTTATAATTTTAGTGAAAAAACATAAAAGTACTTTCAAAATATTAAATATAATTTAACTAAAATAAATTTGTATTTTATCGCGGTTTTCTAGTCACGAAGTCATGATTCAATGATTATAAATTTAGACCAATTTGTTAGAATAACATTATGTGACGATCCCAATAACTTTTATTTATTTACTTAATCTTTGCATACAGTTGAATTTTCAGTCAAACCTATATAAACTCAACATGCGAGTTATTTAGAGTCAAGATAAAAATTACACTAATTTTTTTAAGTCAAACTTAATTAATTTACAGTTGAAATATCACGTTGATAACTATCAATTGAATTGCTATTTAAAGGCGGTTTTCTTTTGTTTGTAACAAAATAAAAATGAATTTAACTTTAAAAGTAATCATATTTGGATTTATGTTGACTATAAATTTAGCGACTGAACTATCACTATTTTCAATTCCAAAAATTTGATTCATGATTTCTCTTAAATATTTTTGTTATATTGGATTCATTTTTTTCAAAAAAAAATTATAGGAGGAATTTTGTAGATTAGATATATGGAGGATTCAAAATTAAAAAAAAAATAAAAATTTAATAAATCTGTATAGTAAAATAATTAAAGAGATAGAAGTAGTGGAAGAAAAAAATATATAATACAACTCAAAAATGACAATTAAAAGATTTCAAATTAGATGAGAGAGCTTAGAATAAGTAAGGAAAAAGTAGAATGAAAAAAGTAAAAATATAAGGAGTAAATATGAAAGAATAATAAAAAATAAGAAATAAAAATAATAAAAAATCTAAAATAAAAATAATATGAAAGAATAATAAAAAATTAAAATTAAAAGTCAAAGTGATTTTGTTTTTGGATGAAAAATAAATGGTTTTGATGCATAAAGTAGGTGGTTTTGCATTTTGGAGGGAAAGATGATAGTTTTGGAGCCAAAGAGCAAAGTAGTCTTTCTACAAATTTCGGATCATTCGAGTCAAATGCTCTTCGAGTCATTTAGGAGCAACCTATTAATAAACATCTTATAGCTGCGTTTGTTATGTGTTTTATAGTAGGAGCTCTTTTACATTTGGACATGGAGCATTTCCTTTGCTCGATTATTTGTCCAAAATTAATTGATGATTTCATTTATTATTTTAAAAAAGATATACATAAAGATATTATTTTGAGGGCGAATGTGTTTGACGTTGATATACAACAAGTTTGAATTTATTTAGCCATTTCTAAATATAGGTCCGGGGATGGTGAAGTATTACTTCATTGTATAGGCCCTTAAAGTTGTGGGAATGACATCAAAAGGACCATTGATATCACTTGGGATAAATTCATTTTAATAGGAAGTGAAGCTTGGTCTCTCCAATTTACTTTTTTTTTTTTTTAGATTTCCCATCCGATGTTCGGTACCCACATTGGAGTCCGACTAATCCGAATTGGCCCCGGGTAGGGCCCCATTCGGAGAGTAGCTCTCCCAACAGAGTTTTCTCCATACTCAGGGTCGAACCCTCGACCTTTGGTTAAAGGTGGAACAGCCCCATCTGCTATACTACAACTCATGTTGGTTCTCCAATTTACAACCTTTATTTTTATAAGTTTATCTATTGGTCATTAATAATTTTTTTTTTTTTGGTTTCATAAAAAAATTCCTACTAATTAATTAGCACTAAATTTAAATTAATGTAATATCATTAGATTTAAAAAATCTATTATATCTTGTATTAATTTATAGTTACATAGAAGGACAACATTAAGCAATGATTTTCGTAAAAAGTAAGATATTATACAGTTCAATCAAGATAAACTAATGAAGTGATCATGTTACCATTAAAATGTGACTCAAAATAATTTAAACTATCAAGATTACATTATAGATAATATGGTATGAAATTGAGTCAATAAATTTATATATATATTAAGATGAGAAAATAACTTTAAGGTATTTAAATATTGAATGGACAAAGACTGACTTAGTAACAATAACAATAATGATAATAATAGTTATAATAATTATAAATTTTATGATGATAATATATATATATATATTAAGATGAGAAAATAACTTTAAGGTATTTAAATATTGAATGGACAAAGACTGACTTAGTAACAATAACAATAATGATAATAATAGTTATAATACTTACCTATTTTATGATGATAATGATTGTCTTACTAAGATTATATTTTGTTATGTTTTTAATATTGACAAGTTTGAATTAATTTTGAGTTCAATCAAGACAAAATATGAAGTGGTCATGTTACCGTTAAAATGTGAGTCAAAATAATTTAAACTATCAAGATTATATTATAGATTATATGGTATGAAATTAAGTCAATAAATAGATATGAGAAAATAACTTTATGGTATTTAAATATTGAATGGACAAAGACTGACCTGTTTTTTTTTGGTATCAGGACAAAGACTAACTTAATAACAACAATAATAATAATAATTATAATACTTACCTATTTTATGATAATCATTGTCTTACTAAAATTTATTTTTGGTATGTTTTTAAGATTGACAAGTTTGAATTAATTTTGACTTCTGAAAATCTAATGTAAATCATTAAGTATAGACTATTATTTATAAGATTTCCAAATATTGTCTTGTAAAAATAACTCATACCAACTATTTAAATCATGTTTTTGCTCTTTAATTTTCCATTCTTCAATTGCATTTTCTTTCTCCCTCTATACACTCTCCACTTTAATTTGGAGATCATATTTTAACTTTCTTTTATGTCCTTGAAACTCTTTGTTTGCCAAATGTGCTATTTTAAGATGGATATTTTAATAAATCTTTTCATACACATACTCTTTCTATCCCAAAATTTGGTGCTGGGAACTTTATCGACCAAAATCTAGAATACAATAGTGCAAAGTGATCCACGATAACCGTCAACTCTTTTGCTTATACTGCCTGAAAACCCATTTAGTAATACACACTTCTTCAAGAACTCAACTAGTTAAGGTACCAGAGATAGTTTATGTTAGATTATTGGAACCATTATATTTGTTTACTTTACTTTCTTGTAAATGCATGTTTATGGGTGCAAATGTAAGAGATTCGTGTTTGACTCATGGTTGGTTTGATGGCACCAAGTAACTATGATGCAGATCATATCAGTATACATGGATGATGAGGGCGACATGATGTTTGTGGGTAATGTGAGTCTCATATAAAGTTAGAAAGGCTATGGAGTTAAATTAAATGATTTTATTGATCTTGTAGTTAAGAAATTTGGTAAACGTTAGATGTGGACAATGTGAATACCTTTGTAGTTATTGAAAGCTTTTTGGTGGGGTTTGATTTGATTAGTTTGTAAATCACCTTTCTTTATTTCAATTGAAATAGAGGAAGTACGTCTTACATATTGATCAAATCAAACCCTATCAAAATCTGTCAACAACCACAATTCACATTATCCACAACAAGCCTTCACCGAGTTTCATAACTATAAGGTTAATAAAGTCATCTAATGTTGAACTCCAACCTTTCTATTTTTTTGTAAGACACTCACGTCACCCACAAGCATCATGTTATCCTCATCATCAGTATACACTGATAAGATCAACAGAACCACTTAGTAAAGTCAAGTCAACCGCACGTTCAACATGAACCCCTTGCATTTGCATCTATAATTATGTAGTTATAGATAAGTAAAGTGAACAAATAAGTATTAATGGTTCCAACAATCTAGCATAAAATATCTTTTGTACCCTAATTAGTACGAGTTTTTGAAGAAATGTGTACTATTAGACCCTCAAGAAGTACAGACCGAAGAGTTGTTGATTCTTGTCGATCACTTCTCACTATGAGATTTTAGATTTTGATGTTCATAAGGTATAGTTTACACCCAAATACATTCTTGGACTAGTCTGGGCCGTGGAGGAATAATATGCATGTAGAAGTTGCAAGGTCCAGTTGAAGAGTCCTTTTCTCTTCAACACACAGACACACACAAAACAACTCCTAAACTTAGTGTCTAGCCTTAGATTCTAGCTCAGGCTTTTTAAAAGTTAACTTCAAATATCTGTTTGATTATGAATTTTGTATTAGATTTTAAAAATTCGTCTTAAAAATTATTTTAAGTTTCTTTCCCTCATAAAACTTGGAACATTTTTAAAATAAAATGTATGTTTAAATACAACTTAAAGTTCTAACAATTACAACTTAAAAAACATAAATTTTTAAGTTTTAAATTCAAGTCCAAATATACGGCTACACGGGAGCTTAACATCCCATTTTGCTCTTTTTTTTGTTTTTTCCCATTTTATTGGTCCTTTTTGCACAACAGTTTCTTGAAAACTTCATTAGCAATATGATTTATAACAAAAGTTAGATTTTTTACTACTAAGTTTTTTAAGAATTTGTAACGACCCATAAGGTCATGAGTAACACCCACACTAATCTTCATATGGGAGAACCATCTAAATCAAATCTTTATCCAAGCACTTAGTCAATATTAAGATGATGATATCATAAAATCAACATAATAATAATAGTTCAGGATTAATCGCTAGTAATATGAAAGTCAAATGAAATACTTATTAAAGTACCCAAGATCCGAAAGTCATCGTACAAGAACTACTAACAAAATAAAGTCTAAAGAGATTTCCAAATAAAGTAAATTAGGAGTGTTTCATTGCCCAAAAGATGGACAATAACAACTAAGATGACCCGTGGCAGCCTGAAGACAGAGTGCTCACCCTTCGAATCAATATCTGCTATCAAATCTAGAGGTGAGGTCATGTCTGAGCCTCTGGAACACTTTCTGCACTCAACAAAAGCAGAGTACAGGGTAGTATCAGTACAAACCACTATGTACTTGCAGGCATCATAGGCCAACTCAACTTAATAGGATGTACACCACATAACTGGAAAAACAAGTAGACATGCATCATAAAATAACAAATTCTAATTGGACCAACAATACAACAATAACAGGTCAACAATGCTCACAAACAAACCACATAACTATCAAGAGTATCAATCATACGGTAAACATCCACAGAATCAACACAAGTATGTACACACATGCTATGGGACTTATTTTGCCCAAATAGTCATAACCTGCATGGAACAATCTATGTTCATGCACCGTATCAGCGTGGTACTAGATCCAACATAAATATAAACGTACCGGTGTGGTACCTAATCCAACATAAATATAAACGTACCGGCGTGGTACCCGATCCAACATAATTATAAATGTACCGGTGTGGTACCCGATCCAACATAATTATAAATGTACCGGCGTGGTACCAGATCCAACATAATTATAAATGTACCGGCGTGGTACCCGATCTAACATAAATATAAACGTACCGGCGTGGTACCCGATCCAACATAAATATAAACGTACCGGCGTGGTACCTGATCCAATATAAATATAGCCAAGTATTGTCAATATCAATTTACATATCCTCACAGCATACCACACAATGTACCAAGTTTACAAGTACACTTATAGTCATAAGACAAATTTCATCAAGTTAATTTTCAACAAATATTTATATACGAGTCAACAATCCAAACACCATCAATTTCAAGCATGTCTGAATACCCATCCAAAAGTATCCAATTTAGGAGCATACACACAATTGAGTTGAGTCTAAACTCCAATTAAACTGTAACCTACCTCAATCGAAGAACCCAAATACAAGCTACCTAGAAAGAGTCTTACCCTTCCATAAAGCTTTGGAATGATCCAAATCTATCCAAATATATAATCTCCATAAGAATACAAAACGTTATGCTAAACTTGAAGTAAAGTATGTCTTTATTTGACCTCCAAATTAAGAGTTCCTATCCTACGAAGCCTAATCTAATCCAAGTTTATTGAGTGTTGCTAACTGTACCAACACTCGAGGCATAAAATAATAGCCTGTAGCATTCCAATTATATTGAAAGCTCATGCTGCCAAGGCATAAAGCAAATGCCTGTAGCTTTCCAATTATATTGGAAACTTATAACATTAATTTTACGATATTTGACCGTAATTACCACATTAGCTATAAATATCAAAGGCAGCCAACCATTGACAACTACACTGTTATTATTATCGAACAATACATAGCCAACCCAATTCACCATTATCCTAATTACCCTTAAGATCACACCATTAGCACTATTAAGTTAATCTTATCCTTACGTTATTACCCACTAATCACCATATCATTCTCTTATTTTTCAATAAAATTCTTATCTTTTTTTTACTCCTCCTGAGCACAAGTCTTTTAATAATAATCAAATTTCTACAATGTTTCTTTTCGAGAATCGTCCAAAGAAAAACTAATTATCAAGGCAAAATTTATTAGGGCAACACACACCACTGTTATGAGCAATCACTGCATGCTTATTAAAAAGTGACAAAGTTAATATATTAACTAACCTAACCTTAGAGAAAATCGTACACACATATACTTGTTACTCCCATTCAACTAATTGGTACTAACATGGATGATAAAGTGACAATCACTATGTATAAGAAGTGATATCTACTGGGATGACTCCACAGAAACCAAGAAAATTTGTACCCTAACCTTGAATATGGTGTTTTGCAGAGAAATCCATTTTTTTCCTTCACGCTTTGATACGAAAACTTGCAACTTATGTGTTCAACCGCTCCTATTTGAGGGTTTTTGCTAAAATATTTTTTTTTCTTTATAACATGTTAACCCTTCCTACTTAAATCAACTCTTATAAACAAGTCTCAAGAATTAAGGAAATACCAATTAGCCCATTAATTGCCAACTAAAATAATATCTAGAATACCCAATAGTTCCTTAAATATGATTCAGGACCTCAAGCAAATAAGTCAAATATGTACATTGACTAAAAAGTATATTTCAAACATATTGAAATTACTACGACACTAAACCGAGGTCATCTTGATCAAAGATTGATCATGATTGAGTTTAACTTTATTAAAACTCAATAATTCAACTAATGACTTCAATAACCCCGAACACCTCAAGAGTTGGTACTACCCATCCCGTGAGTTATAATCTACGTATATAGACTACTGAGAAAGCTAAAATAGATAAGATGAGAAAATTCGATAAACGACCGAAAGGGTCGTTACATCAGATACCAATTAAACAACCGTTCGTCCCCGAACGTCAAACATAAGATAAGAAGGTAGAACAAGGAATTACCTGAATCAACAAAAAGACGTGGATACTTGCTGCGCATGTCTGCTTCAGTTTTCCAAGTGGCCTCCTCAATAGGACGGTTCTTCCATTGGACCTTCACAGACACAATATCCTTAGTCCTTAACTTACGGACATCTCTAGCAAGAATAGCAACTGGTTTCTCTTCATAAGAGAGGTTTTCATCTAACAAGACCAAATCCCAATACATTATGTAGTTACCATCACCACGAAACTTCTTTAGCATAGAAATATGAAACACAGGGTGAACTCCCGACAAACTCGGAGGCAAAGCTAATCTATAGGCCACCGGCCCCACACACTGAAGAATCTCAAATAGTCTAATATATCTAGGTCTGAGCTTACCTCACTTCCTAAAATACATGACACCCTTCATAGGTGACACCTTGAGCAATACTTGCTCACTCTCCATAAAGTGCATATCTCTAACCTTGCTATCCGCATATTCTTTTTGTTTGTTTTGAGCTGCTACAAGTTTTTCCTGAATGAACCTAACCTTCTCCAATGAGTCTCTCAATAAATCAGTACCCCATGGTCTCACCTCAAAATCATCAAACTATCCAATGGGAGATCTACACCTCCTCCCGTACAATGCCTCGAATGGCGCCATGTTGATACTCGAATGATAACTGTTATTATATGCAAACTGGGCCAAAGGTAGGAACTGATCCCAATAACCTCCAAAATCCATCACACACGCACGAAGCATATCCTCTAACACTTGAATTGTATGCTCGAACTGCCTATCGGTTTGAGGGTTAAAAGCTGTACTAAGGTCCAACCTTGTGCCTAACTCCTCATGCAACTTCTTCCAAAAGGTAGAGGTAAATTGAGTACCCTTATCCAAGATAATAGAAACTGGGACCCCATGCAACCGAACAATCTCTTTAAGATAAATCTTGGCTAACTTTTCTGCATTAAAAGTCACCTGAACTGAAATGAAATGTGCAAACTTCGTCAACCTATCCACAATAACCCATATAGAATCATACTTTCCCAAAGTCTTGGAAAGACCAACAACAAAATCTATAGCTATTCTCTCCCATTTCCATTCAGGAATGGGCATCCTCTCAAGAGTACCACTAGGATTTTGATGCTCGTACTTTATCTGTTGACAACTCTGGCATTTAGAAACAAAATCAACTATGTCACGCTTCATCCGACCCCACCAATAATGCTGCCTTAAATCACGGTACATCTTGGTTGCACCAAGATGTATAGAATACCTTGAATAATGAGCCTCCGCTAGAATAGTAGGAATCAAATCATCAACCCGAGGTACACAAACTCGCCCCTTAATCTGCAACACACCATCGCCATCAAGAATAGCCTCCTTGGCCTCACCCTGTAAAACCTTATAGCAAATTTTTCTCAACTTAGCATCCTCAAATTGTTTAGCCTTGATTTGATCAACAAAGGTGGACCTTGCCTAAATGTTGGCTAGAATTCCTCCCCTCTCAGTCACCTCAAGTCGAACAAACTTGTTAGCTAGAGTTTGAATCTCTCTAGCTAACGAACGCCTGCTAGCATTCAAATAAGACAAACTACCCATACTTTCTGACTTCCTGTTCAATATATCAGCGACCACATTAGCCTTTCCTGGATGGTAGAGAATGGTGATATCATAATCTTTAAGCAACTCCATCCATCTATGTTGTCTCAAATTCAAATTACTCTACGTGAACACATACTGTAAACTGCGGTAATCAGTGAACACTTCACAATGAGCCCCATACAAGTAATGCCTCCATATCTTAAGAGAAAACACTACAACAGCTAACTCCAAATAACGAGTGGGATAATTTTTCACATTGGGCTTCAATTGGCTCAAAGCATAAGCAATAATATTCCTTTCCTGCATCAACACAACAACTAAACCAGAACGTGAGGCATCATAATAAATAATAAAATCCTTACCTTCTACAGGCAAGGCAAGAATAGGGGTGGTAGTCAACAAGCTCTTGAGCTTTTGAAAGCTCTCCTCACACTCATCAAACCAAATAAAAGGTACATCCTTCTGAGTCAACTGCGTCATATGAGTTGCAATAGAAGCAAACCCCTTCATAAACCTGCGGTAACAACTTGCTAAGCCAACAAAGCTACGAACCTCCGTCACTGAAGTAGGCCTAGCCCAATTCTTAACCGCTTTAATCTTCTGTGGGTCTACCATCATTCCTTTCTTCAAAACCACATGCCCCAAAAAGGATACGAAATCCAACCAAAACTCACACTTCAAAAACTTTGCATAAAACTTTTCCTCTTTTAACAAATCCAAAACAATCCTTAAGTGATTCGCATGCTCCTCGTTACTCCTAGAGTAAACCAGAATATCATCAATAAAGAAAATCACAAAAGAATCTAAGTAGGGTTTAAATATCCTATTTATCAAACTCATAAAAGCAGTTGGGGCATTAGTCAGCCCAAAAGACATTACAAAAAACTCATAATGCACATACCTGGTCTGAAAAGCAGTATTAGGAATATTGTCAGCCCGAATCTTGAGCTGATGATACTCGAACATCAAATCAATCTTAGAGAATACGAATGCACCCTGCAACTGGTCAAATAAATCATCTATACGAGGTAAAAGATACTTATTATGGATCATGAATTTGTACAACTACCAGTAATCTATACACATATGGAGACTACCATCATTCTTCTTTACAAACAAGACAGGAGCACCCTACGAAGATGCACTCGAACGGATAAAACCCTTACTTAACAAATTCGGTAATTGAGCCTTTAGCTCTTTCAACTCAGTAGGAGACATCCTATAGGGAGGAATAGAAACAGGATGAGTACCTGGCTCTGGATCAATACAGAAATCAATGTCTTGATCTGGCGGCATATCAGGCAAATCTATAGGAAAAATCACTTGGAACTCACACACCATATGAACTGACTCAATAGATGGGACATCTGCAGAAGTGTCCCGAAGATGTGCTAGGAAGGACAAACAACCTCTCCCAATTAACCTCCTTACACGCAGAAAGGAAATAAGTATCATTGGAGCAGGACTAAAATTACCCTTCCACACAAGTCTATCCATTCCCGGCTTAGCTACAGTCACTGTCTTAGCATGAAAATTTAATATAGCATGATACGGGGACAACCAACTCATACCCAAAATTATATTAAAATCTACCATGTCTAGAATCACTAAATCTACCTAAGTTTGATACCCCATAAACATAAGAGAACAAGAACGATAAACTTTATCAACAACAACAGAATCACCTATAGGAGTAGACACGTGAACCAGAAAGTCAAGCAAATCACACATCATGCCCAATCCCACAACAAAATTAGTAGATACGTATGAAAAAGTAGAGCCAGGATCAAATAATATGGTGGCCATCTGGTCACAGACAAGAATAGTACCTGTAATAACAACATCTAATGCCTCTACCTTGGGCCTGCCTGGAAAGGCATTGATATGGGTCCTACCACCAGTCTGAATATCACTTCTGTCAAGTTAAGAACTACCTCGATGGGGCTGACTACCACTCTTACCTGCCTGATGACCTCCACGACCACCCTGTGGATGGCCTCTACTATTACCACCACCTCCCCTACCTACAGGAACGAGAGCTCCAAGAGCCTGTTGTTGGCTAAACTGACCAAACTGGCTTGCGTTAGGATAAAACCTCCTAACATGACCTACTTCGGCACACTCGTAACATGTACGGTTCAAAGTAGGTCACTGAGCTGATGAAGATGAAGCAAGGTAACCACTAGGGTATTAAAATGGCTGGCTAATGCTTGACGGAACACCCACAGACACCGGCATCACTGAATAAATGGGGTGGACAGGGTATCCCTGAGAACTCTGACCCGTAGAATAAGAACCACTAAAATTGCCTCCTTTGCGGGACTTCTTTTCTGATGCCCTAGCATAACCCTCTTGTCTTACGCCCTCCACCTTCTTGAAAAAATCAACCATCTCCTGAAAAAACCTATCGGAAGATGTCATATGAAGAGCAAAAATTTAGAGATCGGTGTTCAACCCCTTCATAAAAAGATGGATCCTTTCCTCCTCCATTATCAGTAAGTAAGATGCATAGCGAGATAGAGAATGAAATTTGGCCTCATAGGCTGCAACAGATATATTCCCCTACTTAAGATTAAAAGCCTCATCCCTGTTTCTATCTCTCAAAGTTCAAGGCATGTACTTTTCTAGAAATACTGAGTAAAATTATGTCCAAGTCAAAGGAGGCAAAGCTGGATCCTTACACTTAACATAGGCCCTCCAACATATCTTTGCATCCCTCTGAAACTAAAAAGTAACCAGTTCTACACCACACCTCTCATCCACCCCCATCTTGTGTAGTCGCATACTGCATCCCCTACTGGACTACAGGTGCTGCGGGTATATTCCCTAATCCTGCCAAACTACCCAAAAAACTCAAAACTTGTTGAATCATAGTGAAATATATCTGAATCAATGGTACACCTCCCTGAGCTGGTGAAACCCCATCGTGAAGCGATACTTGTTCATCGGGTACTAGCATAGATTCATTCTTTGCAACCTCAGGAAAATCCTTCTGTGGGGAAGGAGATACTGGCCTCCCTCTAGCTGGCCCTACAGCCTAAGCCGTACCCCTGGCAAGAGCTTTTCTCTTTTCTTTGCCATGTCCTCCTCTTGCCCCATTCTTTCATGTTCTTACCATCTACAAGAATAAGACTGAAAGAAGTCAGATACCAATTAGAATCATCATATACCAATTGAAATTAAGTAATAGCATGTAAGAAAGAAGAATTTGAATTTTCCAATTGCCCTTTAGCCTCTCAAATAAAATTACAGACGTTTCCATACCATTCCATAAGACTCTACTAGAGATGTTCTTGTACGACGAGATCAATGAACCTAGGCTCTGATACCAACTTTGTAATGACCCAAAAGGCCATGAGTGGCACCCATACTAATCTTCATATGGGAGAACCATCTAAACCCAACCTTTACCCAAGAACTTAGTCAATATTAAGATGATGATATCATAAAATCAACATAATAATAATAGTTCAAGATTAATTATTATTAATATAGAAGTCAAATGAAATACTTATTAAAGTACCCAATATCCGAAAGTCATCGCACAAGAAATACTAAAAAAAGAATGTCTAAAGAAATTTCCAAATAAAGTAAATTAGAAGTGTTTCATTGCCCGAAAGATGGACAATAACAACTAAGATGACCCGTGACAGCCTGAAGATAGAGTGCTCACCCTTCGAAACAAGATCTGCTATCAACTCTAGAGGTGAGGTCGTGTATGAGCCTCTGGAATACTTTCTGCACTCAACAAAACATGAGTACAGAGTAGTATCAGTACAAACCACTATGTACTTGCAGTCATCATAGGCCAACTCAACATAATAGGATGTACACCACATAACTGGAAAAACAAGTAGACAGGCATCATAAAATAACAAATTCTCATTGGACCAACACTACAACAATAACAGGTCAATAGTGCTCACACACAAACCACATAACTATCAAGAGTATCAATCATACAGTAAACATCCGCAGAATCAATGCAAGTATGTACACATATGCTATGGGACTTATTTTTGCCCAAATTATCATAACCTGCAGGGAACAATCTATATTCATGCACCGTACCGGCATGGTACCCTATCCAACATAAATATAAATGTACCGGTGTGGTACCTAATCCAACATAAATATAAACATACCGGTGTGGTACTCGATCCAACATAATTATAAATGTACTAGCGTGGTACCTGATCTAACAGAAATATAAACATACCGGCATGGTACCCAATCCAACATAAATATAAACGTACAAACATGGTACCCGATCCAACATAAATATAAACAAGTATTGTCAATATCAATTTACATATCCTCACAGCATACCACATAATGTATCAAGTTTACAAGTACACTTAAAGTCATAAGACAATTTTCATCAAGTCAATTTTCAACAAACATTTATACACAAGTCAACAATCTAAACACCATCAATTTCAAGCTTGTCCGAATACCCGTCCACAAGTATCCAATTTAGGAGCATACACACAATTGATTTGAGTCTAAACTCCAATTAAACCGTAATCTTCCTCAATCGAAGAGCCCAAATACAAGCTACCTAGAAACAGTCTTGCCCTTCCATAAAGCTTTGGAATGATCCAAATCTATCCAAATATATAATCTCCATAAGAATACGAAACGTTATGCTAAACTTGAAGTAAAGTAGGTCCTTATTTGACCTCCAAATTAAGAGTTCCTACGCTACGAAGCCTAATCTAATCCAAGTTTATTTAGTGTCTCTAACTCTACCAACACTCGAGGCATAAAATAATAGCCTGTAGCATTCCAATTATATTGGAAGCTCATGTTGCCAAGGCATAAAGCAAATGCCTGTAGCTTTCCAATTATATTTGAAACTTATATTAATATTAACTTTTACGATATTTGACTGTAATTACCACATTAGCTATAAATTTCAAAGGCAGCCAACCATTGACAATAGTGCTATTGTTATCGGACAGTACATAGCCAACCCAATTCACCATTATCCTAATTACCCTTAAGATCACACCATTAGCACTATTAAGTTAATCTTATCCTTACGTTATTATCCACTAATCACCATATCATTCTCTTATTTTTCAATAAAAGTCTCATCTTTTGTTTAATCCTCCCGAGCACAAGTCTTTTAATAATAATGAAATTTATACAATGCTACTTTTCAAGAATCGTCCAAAGGAAAACTAATTATGAAGGCATAATTTATTAGGGCAACACACACCACTGTTATGAGAAATTACTGCATGCTTATTAAAAAGTGACAAAGTTAATATAGTAACTAACCTAACCTTAGAGAAAATCGTACACACATATACTTGCTACTCCGATTCAACTAATTGGTACTAACATGGATGATAAAGTGACAATCACTATGGACAAGAAGTGATATCCATTGGGATGAATCCACAGAAACCAAGAAAATTTGTACACTAACCTTGAATATGGTGTTTTGCAGAGAAATCTTTTTTTATTCCTTCACTCTTTGATACGAAAACTTGCAACTTATGTGTTCAACTGCTTCTATTTGAGGGTTTTTGCTAAAATATATTTTTTTGTTTATAACATGTTAACCCTTTCCACTTAAATCAACTCTTATGAACAAGTATCAAAAATTAAGAAAATACCAATTAGCCCATTAATTGCCAACTAAAATAATATCTAGAATACCCAATAGTTCCTTAAATATAAGTCAGGACCTCAAGCAAATAAGTCAACTATGTACATTGACTAAAAAGTATATTCTGAATATATGGAAATTACTACGAAACTAACCCGAGGTCGTCTTGATCAAAGATTGATCACGATTGGGTTTAACTTTATTAAAACTCAATAATTCAACTAATGACTTCAATAACCTCGAATACCTCAAGAGTTGGTACTACCCATCCCGTGAGTTATAATCCACGTATACAGACTACTGAAAGCGCTAAAATAGATAAGATGAGAAAATTCCATAAACGATCGAAAGGGTCGTTACAAAATTGTGAATAAACTTTGAATAGATCTTACATTCTCATAAAAAAAGAATCGTTCATCTGGAAATTGCTTCTCCTTTGCCGTTACCCTTCTTTTCCATTCACTCATTAATTTGTTTTTCTTTTCCATTCACTCATTAATTTGTTTCTTCTATTTTAGGTATAAACCCATGTTTTAGAGCTTAATTTTTCTTCTTTGCCTCTACCTGCATTAGTTTTATACCTTAATTATTTGTTCAATGATATAAAAATCTACAAGTAAAAAGTTTTCAAGAGCAGAAAAATTAAGAGAAAAATTTTGCTTGAATTTGAATCTTCAGCAGAGGTGTTTTATCATCATTTTTATTAGTTTCAATAGTGCCAAACACTCCATTTGGATTTTGGACGTTTGGTTTTAATAATAATATGGTCTTTTTCATTATTCTTTATCATGTTGATATTTTTAATCCCATAATTACTTGAGCTTTCAATATTTACTTGAACCCTTGGAATATTCTAATTTGTTAATGAAAAATTCATTTCCTTTTGTAACGTGCAACAAGCCTTTTCAAGTCGACTACTAGTGTAAGAATGGTATAAAACTTACACGCATTACTCAGTAATCTATGCTTCTCAAAGGAATGAAATTTAAAAACATAAAATTGTGAATCTAATAAAATACTGTTATAAATATATTACCATATATAGTGAATGTCTACTTTATCATATATAGTGAATGTTTATTTTACCATAAATAGTGAATGTGTATTTATTGAAAAGTTAGAAACCTCAAGGTTAGTTAGTCCCCTATAAATAAAGAGGTTTCTTCATTGTAATTCAACCGATCAAGAATTTCTCATGAGAAATAAAGATGTCTCCCGAGACTCTGTCAAAACAAGGTGAGATTATGAATCTAAAGGTAATTTCAAGGTTAGTGATTTCTTATATAATTTGTCTTTTGCAACTAATGATATAATTATTGTTGGATTTGAGAAGAAAACAATTGGTTTGGTATCACTTATGCTTTAATTTTGTTCATGAAGAACAATATTGTTAAAAAATACGATGATGAATTTAAATCTCTTCTCATTAATAGGGTAATACATTGGGTTAAAAAGTTCCAATGCACCATAATGATAAGATGTTGGGTTCATGTCCCATCGAGTAATAGCCTAAGATGCCTTTTTATATGGATAAGATATTGAGTTTGAATCTTAATATACCATATTGATGATATTATGATGGCTAAGGAAAAATAATAGGTGTTTGTGAAAAGTCATGAGACATGTCCCATTGAATATACTCCATTCTCGGAAGTGAATATGGTAGCAGTGCATAATATGTCTGAAAAAAGACAATTGATTGAATGTACGAATATAAGCATAAAAGGACAATATGATAATAATCATCAAAAGTCATAATATTTTTACACACTTATTATGACTATAAGATATGTTAGTTATTTTTTTTTTTACTTTATATGTATGCCTCAATTTGCTCCTAAAGTAGTAATATCATGAAAGATGTAATAAACTATCAAAATTTGATAAACTTAAAGCACAATTATATTTTATTTTTGATTAATGAAAATTTTAATTATTATAAGTATAGATCCACTCCATAGGGCAAATGTGATAATATCTAAAAAAGCTTATCAATACAATCGTTCACTTTCTTCTGGTAGTATCACAACTCACCTCCAAAAGAGGTAGAATAATTGAGAGGAGTTATTCTAAAATCTACTTCCGAAGTAGTAAATCTAAAATCTATTCATATCTTAGTAAATCTAAAATTTAATAAAGCAAAAAAATACATGTCATTGTAAACTTGGAGTTTATTAGTATAAAAATTCATAAATTGATATGAATGATTGCATCCCGAAAATGTGTTGATGCATTACTCCATATGTTCCTAGTTCAGTATAGTCCCTAGTAATTTCCTATAGAACTTAGAACCAGAAAATAAAGCTAAGTGTTAAGGGGTTTTGTCATTTTTGACTCCCTTTAACTCCGAGGGTTTTAGGTTGATCTTTCGGGCTTCAAGACAATGACTTTTGAGTTGATTTATGCTCAGGGATGTAATTATAATGTCTTGGGTAAGTTTTGGATTTTTTCAACAAGGTTTGGATCATATTTGGATTCGCCAAGTAGTGACTCACCGAAATTAGATCGCGTTGCGGTGAGTATAGCAGTGAGAAAGCCACTGCGTTGTGGTGGAGGTCTAATTGGCAGTTGTTAGTTTCTAGAGAGTCATCGTGATTGCACCTCATCATAGTGGGTATCGCGATGACTCCCATGTCATGTTGTGGTGATGCCCAAATCAGCAATGGTCCCATTCTAGTGAACCACCGCGATTCCATCGCGTCGCGATGGGAATCATGATGACCTATTCACTACATCATGGTGAAGCCTTAAACGACACTCCAGTTTCAAATTTTAAATATCAAGGGCAACTTAGTCTTTTCCCCATGCCCCCAAATCGTAAAAACAGAAGATTTAACCCTATTCTAAGCATATTATGCTTATTCCTCACCAAAATTCTCTCTAATAAAACCCTAATGCTTCTACATTAGACTTTAATAAACCCCAAATTCCACCGTTCCTCTTCCAAGATAACCAAGAATTTAAGTTTCCCGATTTAAGAACTTCAAGGAACAATCTTAAAGAACACTAATACGAATTCAAAGTCAAGTGTCTTCATTAATTTAATCCATTAAAATATGTGGGGTTATGAACAAGGATACTCCTTTCATCCTTATGCCTAAAACTATTTTTTAAAGTTGAATTTATATGAATTTCAATTTAGGGTTCATACCCAATTATCATTGTTTGAAGTTTATGATTTTACAAGTGTTTTAGGTGTTGAATTTCATAACTTCTTACACAAATTCATACGTGTGATTTGATTTTATACATTGAGAATTGAATTTTATTATCTTGATTAGAATTGTTAAAATATTTCAAAATATTGTTACTAAGCATGAAGTTTGTTGTGATGTGACATGAGTTTCAAGAAAGGGTTTTCAATCCTTAAGTTTTAGTCTTGATATTTCAAGAAAGATGATGTTTAAGCATTCTTTGAAAAACATGTATTCAGATTTTAAGCAAGATTTGATCTTTTGATCCTCAGTTAAGATATGGAATCCACCTTACAGTTTTGATTACAGTTTCAAGTAAATAGATGCATAACTGATTTTCATTGTAAACCCTTATGCTAGTTTTAAAATGGATTTCCTACAGAATGAGCATACAGATTAAATAAAGTAGTATTTAGCATCGAGTTGGGTATGTGTCCTAGTTCACATGTCCCAAAACTACGAGCCAATGCTTAGCTCATGTTATACTCCACGGCAAGAGTATGAGTCCTTTCCCCAATGTGAGATTTTCTCCTTAGGGGAACTAAACGCTGGACACTATGATAGCTTACATAGTATATGTCGGTTAGAATAACAGAAAAGCTTTTAGAAGAAACTCTCTTAGTTCTAAAATATAATAACAGAACATCTTTTAGAAACTAAGTGTAAAGGCTCACAATTTATTTTAGATATTGTTTTACATAAGACATTAGCTATGAGATTTTATCTTTTAGTTTATAGGTATAAAGGTGAGTCCATTTTACACTAAGCCTCCATGATTTCAAAATATACTTAACTTCAGTCTTACTCAGTTCATTATCAGATGAGTAAAAGTACAACTTTTAGGACTAAGTGTTATGGCTCACAAAATTTATATAGTATGCTTATTTCTCATGATTTATGATTTTCATCTTTCAGTTATTCTAGCCAGTGTGATTCATTTACACTTAGCATGTATTTTTTAAAGTTATATGTGCATTGAATTACTGTTTTACTTATGCATTCACCCCACCTGCTCAGCACATCCCAAAAGTACTGATCCACATATATGTCTATGTGCTACATTGTATAATAATATAGGTACCAATTCAGTTGTAGTCTATATATCATGATCAGACAGTTGCAGATTCCAGTCAGTAAAGGATGAGTCTTCCTACTTCGGGGACTTCAGTTAGGCGTTATTTATGTTCTTTACTTTCTTATCCATATGTATTGATTAGTGGTAGTGAGACTCACTCCCCAACTATCTATAGTCAGTATAGTAGAGGTTTCACAGATGTCAGTCAGAGTCAGTCTTATAATTCTAGATCCGCTCTTCAATTTTATTAGAATGTAAAATTGTATCAGTATTGTATTTTTCCCAGATTTCTTCATACTTATGTTTCTGCATAGTAGACTCAGTTATTTTATACATATTTAAATTAGTTGCTTAATAGTATGCTAGTTCATAGGTTAGCTTGGGATCACTTGTAGTCCTAAGCACCGTGTGATGTCCAGAGGGTACTCCCAGGGAGTTACAGTTGAATATTAAACATATATTGAAGAACTAGAAAATTCTTCATAAACTTTTTATATTGCTTGTTCTCATAATAAGTTGATTGGATCAACTAATGTTGGTATTTGATCCCTCAAAATCTAAAAAGTTTAAAAGGTGAATATGGGCTTGTTCACCTATCATGTGATATATATATATATATTAAGATGCATTAATATAAGATAATCACATGTATGTTGTCAACCTACAGTTGACATTCATAGTTTTTCTTGCTCAATATAAATTGAGTTAAGAGTATAATTTTCATATTGTGTAATCAAGATAATTTATCCTGATAATGTTGATTTGACATAAAATGTCTTTGATAAATAGATGAATCATTGCTAATGAGAACAAAAGCTTCATGTTTTGGTTTGAAATATTATATACAAAAGTACATGTATGCATCAAACTAATAAATTATAATTAATTTTCTCTCAAAGTTGGTTCTCAGTCAGGAATCACATATCGTCCATCTAATAGTTTTGATGTGCGGTATACGATTAATGGATATACCATAATGCACAAAGATGGATTCCTTAACAAAAATAGAGGATGTATATTAGGTTTACTAACATAAGGGGGAGATTATAAGTAGCTATGAAATATGTTAGTAATTATCACCCGATCCTTATTCAAAAGATAATTCAAGTTAAATACCAAAAGCATATCATATTTAAGCTGCAAGTACTCCTATTTTGTGTCCCTAAAGGATAACATCTATACATGCATGAAACGTGGTAGACTAATCAATTCCAAATGAAATAATTCTTGAAAAGGATAAGGAGCAAATAATCGTAATAAGAAGGCAATGTGCTCTTGAAGAGCCTATGACATAACACTTCATGAAACCTTATGAGAGGTTCAAGTACCTGAAAATAATGAAGTGATGAGATCTTAGAATGTTATGTCACACCGTGAATTGGTACAAAATGATATATCATCAATATCTTTGATACAATATTGACGTAATATTGTAAGAGATTACGAGGATATGAATTCTATATTTATCAAGCATGTTGATGTAGAAATATATATCAAGTGAGGTGATAGGATACATCTTGGTAAGAATAAAACCTATTCGATTTGTAGTCCAGACACTTGAAGATATCAGGCATGAAATGCTAAATATTGTTACTTGACCAAATTTATATGAAAACTTTTAAGGATACAAAATGTTTGAAGAATATAAAAGTTTCTGGGAAACTTATTTATAATCCTGATGTTGTATAAGTGTAAGACCTCACAAAATCCTAAGCTTAATTCAGTCCTTTAGGCTTGTCAAGGGGTCCCAAACTTAGAATATTTTAGCTAAGTACTCAGACTTAGTGTCATTTTAGCCTACAAAAGTTGGCAATCTTATTTCATGACCTTTAAGTCCATTAAGTGTTGATGTTTAGGTTGATTCATGATTAGGAATGTTCGTAGGTGTTTTCAGATAAGTTTTGGATTTTTCAAACTTCATTTGAAGCTTCTTTCAATTATTAAAATAGTGGATGAATGCGATCTTGGTACACCACATCGACTATTGTGTTGATTAATATTTTCCCCAGCTACCAGCATCCAATTCTAGTAAATCGGTGTGAACATAGTGTAACGCATTGGCTATTGCATCGATGCCATCGATGCACTGCGTCGACCTGCGCGTTGGCAACCCAGTTTTCAGTCATTAAAAGACCGCATTCATGGGGGTATTTAGTTTTTTTTTCCATATCTTTTAGCCTCCAAAAAAAGAAATTAAGCCCTTTGGAGAGCAAATATACTCATTCATTCTCCAATTAGCTCAAGAACAAAACCCTAGGTGCTCAAATTTCAAATCAAGAACCCAAGATTCAACCATAAACTTTCAAAATTTCTTCAACAAAGGTATGCGAGGTGTTTATCCAAGGGTCTCTTCCACCCTTGGAGTCCAAGAATCAGTGTTTAAACTTCAAGTACATGAATTCCATGAATACCATGATGGGTTTGATAATATTCATGTTTATAATGCTTATTTGAGGTTCAAATCCATGTGCTATGCTACGTTTTATGTGGAGATTATTGATTTTTATGTCTTACCATGTGAGATCATGTTAAAGCTTTCAAATTGTGAATTTGATAATTGAATTGTGTGGTCACATGTTGATTAGTGTTATGTGCATGTTCTATGCCTTCCAAGTGTTTGCTAAATTGTTCATATGAACTATTAAGAGAATGAAATCTTGCAAGTGTTTGTTAAATGCCCCAATGAATAAATGATGATCAATTTTATAGTTTATATGTTTCATGTTTATACCATGTCTCTTAGTTTATACTATCGAGTCTTGGGGGTACTTGTACCCAATAATTTAGCCGATTATCTAGAGCCATGGTCAGTCATAGAATAGTATCAGCAATGACATAATCGGTAGTACTCTTAGTCAGTTACAAAAATCAAGAAAACTCAGTAGAATTCATATTAATCCAGTCAATTCAGTATCTAGTTCAGACCTCAGTAAACTCAGTCAGCTAATAGAATTTAGTAGTACTCTATCAGTCAGTGGAACTCAGTTCTGTTCAGCTAAACAGTAATCTCAGTAACCGTTCAGTCTAGCCTAGTATAGACTAGAAATTATTTCAGTGTCTATTCAGTTGGGAGTAGGATTCAACATCGAGTTAATCCTGGGATGGGGGAATTCCTATCAACAGAGGGTTTGAACCTTAGCAGCAATCCCTGCATTACACAACTATGTAGTCAGCGGAGGTTGAGGTATCTTTCTACCAGACATTATGAGGGTTGATTCTTCTCATCTGAGTTATCCTACCAGTGAGGGTTAATGAAAGAGCTTTCTGTTAGAGAGATTTACTCACAGATGTTATATTTTATTAGATATTATGTAACAGTTTTGAACCTTATGGCCTTTCAGTTTATGTTTCTGCATTTTATAGTATATTATGTAGTATACAGGTACAAATATCAGTCATGGGTTAGATTGTGGTCCTTCAGGGTCATGAGCACCTTGTAGCATTTTGAATACCAGATTCGGGGCATTACAAAGTTGGTATCATAGCCTAAGGTTCAATAGAGTCCTAGGAAGTATGAAAGCCACATCTAGTAGAGTCTTATACATGGGTGTGTTGCGCACCACATTTATGTGCAGGAGGTTATTAGATGTTTTAAGAGCAGTTTCCTTTCTTTCAATATTCATTTCATACTAGTGAGCATAATCTTAAGTCAATCTCTCAGTCTAATCCATTTCATTTCCTTATTTTAGAATATTCCTCCCAAGAGAAGAAACCAGCCTGTCCAAGAAGGTCCCTTGGACAAATATGTTTCTCATGCAGAGTTCAGAGATGCATTCACTACTCTTGCTCAGTCAGTTGTTGCTCAGAATAAATGACCAGCTATCATTTCAGCCAACCCAGTAGACAATTCAACTGCAGCCAGGATTTGGGACTTCACTCGAAGGAATCCTCCATCCTTTCTCCGATCTAAGGCAGATAAGGACCCTCAGGAATTCCTAGATCAGGTGCAGAAGGTTACTGACATTATGAGGTTTACTACTAGTGAGAGTGATGAGCTAGCTGCATATCAGTTGCAGGATGTAGTTTACAGTTGGTTTAAGCAGTGGAAGTCAGAGAAGGCCGTTGATGTAGGGTCAGTTGAGTGGGAGGTCAGTTGAGTGGGAGGAATTTACTTTTGCTTTCCTTTATAAATTCTTTCCCCTAGAGCTTATAAAAGCTAAGGTGTTAGAATTCATCAACCTCAGGCAGGGTAACATGACGGTGGAAGAGTATTCTCTTAAGTTTACTCAATTAGCTAGATATGCCCCTTATGTAATTATAGATAGCAGGTCTAAGATGAGTAAGTTTGTTTCTGGGGTGAATGATAGCATGGTTAATGAGTGCAAATCTGCTATGCTGAATAGTGACATAACTTTAGCCAGGTTTATGACTCATATTCAGTAGATAGAGGAGTAAAATATTAACATGAGGGAGAAGCAGAATAAGAGAGCAGGGATAGGTAGTTTCAACTTTGCTCAGCCCAAATCAGAAGGAGAAAACCATTCTTATCTTTGTCCTAAGTCATTAGTTCCAGCTCCTTCTTCAGCTAGTGATCCAATTCCTAAGTTCAGAGAGGGTAACAAAGATAGAGCACCAGGCTCTAAGTCTCAGGGAAGTGTTAACAGTGCTCGAAACTATTCTCTTTGCCAGACATATGGCAATCACAACCAGGGTACTTGCAGAGCTGACAGTGATGCTTATTTTGGGTGTGGCAAGCCATGCCACAGAGTTAGAGATTGTCAAAAGTCAGGTCCTCAGGGTCAGAAGAACCGCTCGTCAGCTCAGTTTAGTCACCTAAATCAGTAGCGTGCCACCTTCAGTGCTACTAGTGGGCAATGCCCAAATAGACTCTATACTATCCAGTCTTGGAAAGATCAGGAAAATTCTCCTGATGTAGTTATTGGTACGCTATAGATATTTTGTGTGCATGTTTATTCTTTACTAGATCCAGGTGCTTCCTTGTATTTTGTTACTCCCTATATAGTAGGAGATTTTGGAGCCAGTCCCGAAATTCTAGCAAAGCCCTTTTCAGTATCTACCCAGTGGGAAAATCTATCATAGCCCTACGAGTATATAGGAACTGCCCGATTATGATATTTCAGAAAATCACTTCAACAGACTTAGTCGAATTAGAGATGACCAATTTTGATGTCATTCTCGGCATGTATTGGCTTCATTCCTGCTATGCCACAGTCGATTGTAGAAATAGAATAGTCCAGTTTTCGTTCCGAAATGAACTTTTCAAGAATCGTCCAAAGGAAAACTAATTATGAAGGCATAATTTATTAGGGCAACACACACCACTGTTATGAGAAATTACTGCATGCTTATTAAAAAGTGACAAAGTTAATATAGTAACTAACCTAACCTTAGAGAAAATCGTACACACATATACTTGCTACTCCGATTCAACTAATTGGTACTAACATGGATGATAAAGTGACAATCACTATGGACAAGAAGTGATATCCATTGGGATGAATCCACAGAAACCAAGAAAATTTGTACACTAACCTTGAATATGGTGTTTTGCAGAGAAATCTTTTTTTATTCCTTCACTCTTTGATACGAAAACTTGCAACTTATGTGTTCAACTGCTTCTATTTGAGGGTTTTTGCTAAAATATATTTTTTTGTTTATAACATGTTAACCCTTTCCACTTAAATCAACTCTTATGAACAAGTATCAAAAATTAAGAAAATACCAATTAGCCCATTAATTGCCAACTAAAATAATATCTAGAATACCCAATAGTTCCTTAAATATAAGTCAGGACCTCAAGCAAATAAGTCAACTATGTACATTGACTAAAAAGTATATTCTGAATATATGGAAATTACTACGAAACTAACCCGAGGTCGTCTTGATCAAAGATTGATCACGATTGGGTTTAACTTTATTAAAACTCAATAATTCAACTAATGACTTCAATAACCTCGAATACCTCAAGAGTTGGTACTACCCATCCCGTGAGTTATAATCCACGTATACAGACTACTGAAAGCGCTAAAATAGATAAGATGAGAAAATTCCATAAACGATCGAAAGGGTCGTTACAAAATTGTGAATAAACTTTGAATAGATCTTACATTCTCATAAAAAAAGAATCGTTCATCTGGAAATTGCTTCTCCTTTGCCGTTACCCTTCTTTTCCATTCACTCATTAATTTGTTTTTCTTTTCCATTCACTCATTAATTTGTTTCTTCTATTTTAGGTATAAACCCATGTTTTAGAGCTTAATTTTTCTTCTTTGCCTCTACCTGCATTAGTTTTATACCTTAATTATTTGTTCAATGATATAAAAATCTACAAGTAAAAAGTTTTCAAGAGCAGAAAAATTAAGAGAAAAATTTTGCTTGAATTTGAATCTTCAGCAGAGGTGTTTTATCATCATTTTTATTAGTTTCAATAGTGCCAAACACTCCATTTGGATTTTGGACGTTTGGTTTTAATAATAATATGGTCTTTTTCATTATTCTTTATCATGTTGATATTTTTAATCCCATAATTACTTGAGCTTTCAATATTTACTTGAACCCTTGGAATATTCTAATTTGTTAATGAAAAATTCATTTCCTTTTGTAACGTGCAACAAGCCTTTTCAAGTCGACTACTAGTGTAAGAATGGTATAAAACTTACACGCATTACTCAGTAATCTATGCTTCTCAAAGGAATGAAATTTAAAAACATAAAATTGTGAATCTAATAAAATACTGTTATAAATATATTACCATATATAGTGAATGTCTACTTTATCATATATAGTGAATGTTTATTTTACCATAAATAGTGAATGTGTATTTATTGAAAAGTTAGAAACCTCAAGGTTAGTTAGTCCCCTATAAATAAAGAGGTTTCTTCATTGTAATTCAACCGATCAAGAATTTCTCATGAGAAATAAAGATGTCTCCCGAGACTCTGTCAAAACAAGGTGAGATTATGAATCTAAAGGTAATTTCAAGGTTAGTGATTTCTTATATAATTTGTCTTTTGCAACTAATGATATAATTATTGTTGGATTTGAGAAGAAAACAATTGGTTTGGTATCACTTATGCTTTAATTTTGTTCATGAAGAACAATATTGTTAAAAAATACGATGATGAATTTAAATCTCTTCTCATTAATAGGGTAATACATTGGGTTAAAAAGTTCCAATGCACCATAATGATAAGATGTTGGGTTCATGTCCCATCGAGTAATAGCCTAAGATGCCTTTTTATATGGATAAGATATTGAGTTTGAATCTTAATATACCATATTGATGATATTATGATGGCTAAGGAAAAATAATAGGTGTTTGTGAAAAGTCATGAGACATGTCCCATTGAATATACTCCATTCTCGGAAGTGAATATGGTAGCAGTGCATAATATGTCTGAAAAAAGACAATTGATTGAATGTACGAATATAAGCATAAAGGGACAATATGATAATAATCATCAAAAGTCATAATATTTTTACACACTTATTATGACTATAAGATATGTTAGTTATTTTTTTTTTTACTTTATATGTATGCCTCAATTTGCTCCTAAAGTAGTAATATCATGAAAGATGTAATAAACTATCAAAATTTGATAAACTTAAAGCACAATTATATTTTATTTTTGATTAATGAAAATTTTAATTATTATAAGTATAGATCCACTCCATAGGGCAAATGTGATAATATCTAAAAAAGCTTATCAATACAATCGTTCACTTTCTTCTGGTAGTATCACAACTCACCTCCAAAAGAGGTAGAATAATTGAGAGGAGTTATTCTAAAATCTACTTCCGAAGTAGTAAATCTAAAATCTATTCATATCTTAGTAAATCTAAAATTTAATAAAGCAAAAAAATACATGTCATTGTAAACTTGGAGTTTATTAGTATAAAAATTCATAAATTGATATGAATGATTGCATCCCGAAAATGTGTTGATGCATTACTCCATATGTTCCTAGTTCAGTATAGTCCCTAGTAATTTCCTATAGAACTTAGAACCAGAAAATAAAGCTAAGTGTTAAGGGGTTTTGTCATTTTTGACTCCCTTTAACTCCGAGGGTTTTAGGTTGATCTTTCGGGCTTCAAGACAATGACTTTTGAGTTGATTTATGCTCAGGGATGTAATTATAATGTCTTGGGTAAGTTTTGGATTTTTTCAACAAGGTTTGGATCATATTTGGATTCGCCAAGTAGTGACTCACCGAAATTAGATCGCGTTGCGGTGAGTATAGCAGTGAGAAAGCCACTGCGTTGTGGTGGAGGTCTAATTGGCAGTTGTTAGTTTCTAGAGAGTCATCGTGATTGCACCTCATCATAGTGGGTATCGCGATGACTCCCATGTCATGTTGTGGTGATGCCCAAATCAGCAATGGTCCCATTCTAGTGAACCACCGCGATTCCATCGCGTCGCGATGGGAATCATGATGACCTATTCACTACATCATGGTGAAGCCTTAAACGACACTCCAGTTTCAAATTTTAAATATCAAGGGCAACTTAGTCTTTTCCCCATGCCCCCAAATCGTAAAAACAGAAGATTTAACCCTATTCTAAGCATATTATGCTTATTCCTCACCAAAATTCTCTCTAATAAAACCCTAATGCTTCTACATTAGACTTTAATAAACCCCAAATTCCACCGTTCCTCTTCCAAGATAACCAAGAATTTAAGTTTCCCGATTCAAGAACTTCAAGGAACAATCTTAAAGAACACTAATACGAATTCAAAGTCAAGTGTCTTCATTAATTTAATCCATTAAAATATGTGGGGTTATGAACAAGGATACTCCTTTCATCCTTATGCCTAAAACTATTTTTTAAAGTTGAATTTATATGAATTTCAATTTAGGGTTCATACCCAATTATCATTGTTTGAAGTTTATGATTTTACAAGTGTTTTAGGTGTTGAATTTCATAACTTCTTACACAAATTCATACGTGTGATTTGATTTTATACATTGAGAATTGAATTTTATTATCTTGATTAGAATTGTTAAAATATTTCAAAATATTGTTACTAAGCATGAAGTTTGTTGTGATGTGACATGAGTTTCAAGAAAGGGTTTTCAATCCTTAAGTTTTAGTCTTGATATTTCAAGAAAGATGATGTTTAAGCATTCTTTGAAAAACATGTATTCAGATTTTAAGCAAGATTTGATCTTTTGATCCTCAGTTAAGATATGGAATCCACCTTACAGTTTTGATTACAGTTTCAAGTAAATAGATGCATAACTGATTTTCATTGTAAACCCTTATGCTAGTTTTAAAATGGATTTCCTACAGAATGAGCATACAGATTAAATAAAGTAGTATTTAGCATCGAGTTGGGTATGTGTCCTAGTTCACATGTCCCAAAACTACGAGCCAATGCTTAGCTCATGTTATACTCCACGGCAAGAGTATGAGTCCTTTCCCCAATGTGAGATTTTCTCCTTAGGGGAACTAAACGCTGGACACTATGATAGCTTACATAGTATATGTCGGTTAGAATAACAGAAAAGCTTTTAGAAGAAACTCTCTTAGTTCTAAAATATAATAACAGAACATCTTTTAGAAACTAAGTGTAAAGGCTCACAATTTATTTTAGATATTGTTTTACATAAGACATTAGCTATGAGATTTTATCTTTTAGTTTATAGGTATAAAGGTGAGTCCATTTTACACTAAGCCTCCATGATTTCAAAATATACTTAACTTCAGTCTTACTCAGTTCATTATCAGATGAGTAAAAGTACAACTTTTAGGACTAAGTGTTATGGCTCACAAAATTTATATAGTATGCTTATTTCTCATGATTTATGATTTTCATCTTTCAGTTATTCTAGCCAGTGTGATTCATTTACACTTAGCATGTATTTTTTAAAGTTATATGTGCATTGAATTACTGTTTTACTTATGCATTCACCCCACCTGCTCAGCACATCCCAAAAGTACTGATCCACATATATGTCTATGTGCTACATTGTATAATAATATAGGTACCAATTCAGTTGTAGTCTATATATCATGATCAGACAGTTGCAGATTCCAGTCAGTAAAGGATGAGTCTTCCTACTTCGGGGACTTCAGTTAGGCGTTATTTATGTTCTTTACTTTCTTATCCATATGTATTGATTAGTGGTAGTGAGACTCACTCCCCAACTATCTATAGTCAGTATAGTAGAGGTTTCACAGATGTCAGTCAGAGTCAGTCTTATAATTCTAGATCCGCTCTTCAATTTTATTAGAATGTAAAATTGTATCAGTATTGTATTTTTCCCAGATTTCTTCATACTTATGTTTCTGCATAGTAGACTCAGTTATTTTATACATATTTAAATTAGTTGCTTAATAGTATGCTAGTTCATAGGTTAGCTTGGGATCACTTGTAGTCCTAAGCACCGTGTGATGTCCAGAGGGTACTCCCAGGGAGTTACAGTTGAATATTAAACATATATTGAAGAACTAGAAAATTCTTCATAAACTTTTTATATTGCTTGTTCTCATAATAAGTTGATTGGATCAACTAATGTTGGTATTTGATCCCTCAAAATCTAAAAAGTTTAAAAGGTGAATATGGGCTTGTTCACCTATCATGTGATATATATATATATATATTAAGATGCATTAATATAAGATAATCACATGTATGTTGTCAACCTACAGTTGACATTCATAGTTTTTCTTGCTCAATATAAATTGAGTTAAGAGTATAATTTTCATATTGTGTAATCAAGATAATTTATCCTGATAATGTTGATTTGACATAAAATGTCTTTGATAAATAGATGAATCATTGCTAATGAGAACAAAAGCTTCATGTTTTGGTTTGAAATATTATATACAAAAGTACATGTATGCATCAAACTAATAAATTATAATTAATTTTCTCTCAAAGTTGGTTCTCAGTCAGGAATCACATATCGTCCATCTAATAGTTTTGATGTGCGGTATACGATTAATGGATATACCATAATGCACAAAGATGGATTCCTTAACAAAAATAGAGGATGTATATTAGGTTTACTAACATAAGGGGGAGATTATAAGTAGCTATGAAATATGTTAGTAATTATCACCCGATCCTTATTCAAAAGATAATTCAAGTTAAATACCAAAAGCATATCATATTTAAGCTGCAAGTACTCCTATTTTGTGTCCCTAAAGGATAACATCTATACATGCATGAAACGTGGTAGACTAATCAATTCCAAATGAAATAATTCTTGAAAAGGATAAGGAGCAAATAATCGTAATAAGAAGGCAATGTGCTCTTGAAGAGCCTATGACATAACACTTCATGAAACCTTATGAGAGGTTCAAGTACCTGAAAATAATGAAGTGATGAGATCTTAGAATGTTATGTCACACCGTGAATTGGTACAAAATGATATATCATCAATATCTTTGATACAATATTGACGTAATATTGTAAGAGATTACGAGGATATGAATTCTATATTTATCAAGCATGTTGATGTAGAAATATATATCAAGTGAGGTGATAGGATACATCTTGGTAAGAATAAAACCTATTCGATTTGTAGTCCAGACACTTGAAGATATCAGGCATGAAATGCTAAATATTGTTACTTGACCAAATTTATATGAAAACTTTTAAGGATACAAAATGTTTGAAGAATATAAAAGTTTCTGGGAAACTTATTTATAATCCTGATGTTGTATAAGTGTAAGACCTCACAAAATCCTAAGCTTAATTCAGTCCTTTAGGCTTGTCAAGGGGTCCCAAACTTAGAATATTTTAGCTAAGTACTCAGACTTAGTGTCATTTTAGCCTACAAAAGTTGGCAATCTTATTTCATGACCTTTAAGTCCATTAAGTGTTGATGTTTAGGTTGATTCATGATTAGGAATGTTCGTAGGTGTTTTCAGATAAGTTTTGGATTTTTCAAACTTCATTTGAAGCTTCTTTCAATTATTAAAATAGTGGATGAATGCGATCTTGGTACACCACATCGACTATTGTGTTGATTAATATTTTCCCCAGCTACCAGCATCCAATTCTAGTAAATCGGTGTGAACATAGTGTAACGCATTGGCTATTGCATCGATGCCATCGATGCACTGCGTCGACCTGCGCGTTGGCAACCCAGTTTTCAGTCATTAAAAGACCGCATTCATGGGGGTATTTAGTTTTTTTTTCCATATCTTTTAGCCTCCAAAAAAAGAAATTAAGCCCTTTGGAGAGCAAATATACTCATTCATTCTCCAATTAGCTCAAGAACAAAACCCTAGGTGCTCAAATTTCAAATCAAGAACCCAAGATTCAACCATAAACTTTCAAAATTTCTTCAACAAAGGTATGCGAGGTGTTTATCCAAGGGTCTCTTCCACCCTTGGAGTCCAAGAATCAGTGTTTAAACTTCAAGTACATGAATTCCATGAATACCATGATGGGTTTGATAATATTCATGTTTATAATGCTTATTTGAGGTTCAAATCCATGTGCTATGCTACGTTTTATGTGGAGATTATTGATTTTTATGTCTTACCATGTGAGATCATGTTAAAGCTTTCAAATTGTGAATTTGATAATTGAATTGTGTGGTCACATGTTGATTAGTGTTATGTGCATGTTCTATGCCTTCCAAGTGTTTGCTAAATTGTTCATATGAACTATTAAGAGAATGAAATCTTGCAAGTGTTTGTTAAATGCCCCAATGAATAAATGATGATCAATTTTATAGTTTATATGTTTCATGTTTATACCATGTCTCTTAGTTTATACTATCGAGTCTTGGGGGTACTTGTACCCAATAATTTAGCCGATTATCTAGAGCCATGGTCAGTCATAGAATAGTATCAGCAATGACATAATCGGTAGTACTCTTAGTCAGTTACAAAAATCAAGAAAACTCAGTAGAATTCATATTAATCCAGTCAATTCAGTATCTAGTTCAGACCTCAGTAAACTCAGTCAGCTAATAGAATTTAGTAGTACTCTATCAGTCAGTGGAACTCAGTTCTGTTCAGCTAAACAGTAATCTCAGTAACCGTTCAGTCTAGCCTAGTATAGACTAGAAATTATTTCAGTGTCTATTCAGTTGGGAGTAGGATTCAACATCGAGTTAATCCTGGGATGGGGGAATTCCTATCAACAGAGGGTTTGAACCTTAGCAGCAATCCCTGCATTACACAACTATGTAGTCAGCGGAGGTTGAGGTATCTTTCTACCAGACATTATGAGGGTTGATTCTTCTCATCTGAGTTATCCTACCAGTGAGGGTTAATGAAAGAGCTTTCTGTTAGAGAGATTTACTCACAGATGTTATATTTTATTAGATATTATGTAACAGTTTTGAACCTTATGGCCTTTCAGTTTATGTTTCTGCATTTTATAGTATATTATGTAGTATACAGGTACAAATATCAGTCATGGGTTAGATTGTGGTCCTTCAGGGTCATGAGCACCTTGTAGCATTTTGAATACCAGATTCGGGGCATTACAAAGTTGGTATCATAGCCTAAGGTTCAATAGAGTCCTAGGAAGTATGAAAGCCACATCTAGTAGAGTCTTATACATGGGTGTGTTGCGCACCACATTTATGTGCAGGAGGTTATTAGATGTTTTAAGAGCAGTTTCCTTTCTTTCAATATTCATTTCATACTAGTGAGCATAATCTTAAGTCAATCTCTCAGTCTAATCCATTTCATTTCCTTATTTTAGAATATTCCTCCCAAGAGAAGAAACCAGCCTGTCCAAGAAGGTCCCTTGGACAAATATGTTTCTCATGCAGAGTTCAGAGATGCATTCACTACTCTTGCTCAGTCAGTTGTTGCTCAGAATAAATGACCAGCTATCATTTCAGCCAACCCAGTAGACAATTCAACTGCAGCCAGGATTTGGGACTTCACTCGAAGGAATCCTCCATCCTTTCTCCGATCTAAGGCAGATAAGGACCCTCAGGAATTCCTAGATCAGGTGCAGAAGGTTACTGACATTATGAGGTTTACTACTAGTGAGAGTGATGAGCTAGCTGCATATCAGTTGCAGGATGTAGTTTACAGTTGGTTTAAGCAGTGGAAGTCAGAGAAGGCCGTTGATGTAGGGTCAGTTGAGTGGGAGGTCAGTTGAGTGGGAGGAATTTACTTTTGCTTTCCTTTATAAATTCTTTCCCCTAGAGCTTATAAAAGCTAAGGTGTTAGAATTCATCAACCTCAGGCAGGGTACATGACGGTGGAAGAGTATTCTCTTAAGTTTACTCAATTAGCTAGATATGCCCCTTATGTAATTATAGATAGCAGGTCTAAGATGAGTAAGTTTGTTTCTGGGGTGAATGATAGCATGGTTAATGAGTGCAAATCTGCTATGCTGAATAGTGATATAACTTTAGCCAGGTTTATGACTCATATTCAGTAGATAGAGGAGTAAAATATTAACATGAGGGAGAAGCAGAATAAGAGAGCAGGGATAGGTAGTTTCAACTTTGCTCAGCCCAAATCAGAAGGAGAAAACCATTCTTATCTTTGTCCTAAGTCATTAGTTCCAGCTCCTTCTTCAGCTAGTGATCCAATTCCTAAGTTCAGAGAGGGTAACAAAGATAGAGCACCAGGCTCTAAGTCTCAGGAAAGTGTTAACAGTGCTCGAAACTATTCTCTTTGCCAGACATATGGCAATCACCACCAGGGTACTTGCAGAACTGACAGTGATGCTTATTTTGGGTGTGGCAAGCCATGCCACAGAGTTAGAGATTGTCAAAAGTCAGGTCCTCAGGGTCAGAAGAACCGCTCGTCAGCTCAGTTTAGTCACCTAAATCAGTAGCGTGCCACCTTCAGTGCTACTAGTGGGCAATGCCCAAATAGACTCTATACTATCCAGTCTTGGAAAGATCAGGAAAATTCTCCTGATGTAGTTATTGGTACGCTATAGATATTTTGTGTGCATGTTTATTCTTTACTAGATCCAGGTGCTTCCTTGTATTTTGTTACTCCCTATATAGTAGGAGATTTTGGAGCCAGTCCCGAAATTCTAGCAAAGCCCTTTTCAGTCTCTACCCAGTGGGAAAATCTATCATAGCCCTACGAGTATATAGGAACTGCCCGATTATGATATTTCAGAAAATCACTTCAACAGACTTAGTCGAATTAGAGATGACCAATTTTGATGTCATTCTCGGCATGTATTGGATTCATTCCTGCTATGCCACAGTCGATTGTAGAAATAGAATAGTCCAGTTTTCGTTCCTAAATGAACTTTTCCTTGAGTGGAAGGGTAGTGTGTCCGCTTTTAGAGGTTAGATCATTTCCTGTCTTTGGGCATAGAAGATGATATCTAAGGGATGTGTTTATCATCTTATTCACGTTAAGGATGCTAGCTCTGAAACTCCCAGCCTTGAATTAGTTCCAGTCATGAATGAGTATTAGATGTCATACTCGAAGATCTTCCAGGAATTCCTCCCAAAAGGGAAATAGACTTTGGTATTGATCTTCTTTTAGATTCTCAGCTTATATCCATTCTGCCATATAGAATGGCACTAGCAAAACTCAGAGAATGAGCAGTTTAAGGATCTCTTACATAAGGGATTCATTAGGCCTAGTTTCTCCCCGTGGAGTGCACCGATCTTATTCATGGATATGATTCTCTCATAATGTGTATTGATTACCCTCAGCTCAATAAACTTACAGTCAAGAACAAGTATCCACTTCCTAGAATTGATGACTTGTTTGACCAACTTTAGGGTGTCAGCTATTTCTCTAAGATAGACCTCAGATCTGATTATCATCTGCTTAGAGTTAGAGAATGTGTCATCCCAAAATATCCTTCCGTACTCGGTATGGTCACTTTAAATTCCTAGTCATTTACTTTGGTCTTACTAATGCCCCAGCCATTTTCATGGAATTGATAAATCGGGTGTTCAATCAGTACTTGGACATATTCGTCATAGTCTTCATAGATGATATTTTGGTCTATTCCCGCAGTGAGCGAGATCATGCAGACCATCTCAAAATAGTATTTCAAACTCTCAGAGATCATCATATAATCACCAAATTTAGTAAGTGAAAATTTTGGCTAAGGTCAGTAGCATTCCTTTGTCATATCTTTTTTGGTGATGACATTAAAGTAGATCCTCAAAATACTAAAGTAGTAAGAAACTGGCCCAGACCTATCTCTTCATAAAATATTAGGATTTTCTTGGGTTTGGCTAGATATTACAGATAGTTTGTTGAAGGATTTTCTTTTATTGCATCCTCTATGTCCAGATTGACTCAGAAAAAAGTCAAGTTTCAGTGGTCAGATCCTTGCGAGAAGAGTTTTCAAGAGTTCAAGACTCGACTCAACTCTGCTCCAGTATTAGCTCTTCCAGATAGTTCAGATGGGTTCGTAGTGTATTGTGATGCATCTAGAGTGGATTTAGGTTGTGCCCTCATGCAGCATGGTAAGGTCATAGCCTACGCCTCCAAAAATCTTAAACCTCATGAGAAGAATTATCCTACTCATGATCTTGAGTTAGAAACCATAGTTTTTGCCTTGAAGATTTGGAGGCATTATCTATACGATGTTCAGGTAGATGTCTTCATAGATCATAAGAGCCTTCAATATTTCTTTTCTCAGAAATATCTCAATCTTCATTAGAGAAGGTGGTTAGAGCTCTTGAAAGATTATGACATGAGTGTCTTTTACCATCTGGGCAAGGCTAACGTAGTGGTCAATGATCTTAGCAAACTGTCTATGGTAGTGTTTCTCATGTGGAGGATAGTATTAAGAAGTTAGATTAGGAATTCCATCATCTTTCCAGGCTAGACGTTCGCTTAGTCGATACAGAGGAAGGTGCCATATGGGTTCAGAGTAGTTTAGAATCATCTCTAGTTTCCGAGGTGAAAGAAAAGCAAGATAGAGATCCCAGCCTTATCAAGTTAAAAGAGTCAGTCAAGGATTAGAAAGTAGAGGTTTTCTCCCAAGGGGGAGATGGTGTTTTGCATTATCAAGGTCATCTTTGTGTCTTGGGTGTAGATGACTTAAGGCAGCGAATTCTTGTAGGATCACATGGTACATGCTACTCTATTCATCCAAGGGCCACAAAGATGTACCGCAACTTATGGGAAGTCTATTCGTGGAGTGGGATAAAGAGAGATATTGCAGAGTTTACGGCTAAGTGCTCCACATGTCAGCAGGTTAATATAGAGCATTAGAAGCCTAGTGGTTCTATACAGGAGTTCATTATTCCTACTTGGAAGTGGAAATAAGTGAACATGGACTTCGTGAAGGGTTTTCCTTGAACTCATCATCAACATGATTCAGCTTGGGTCATTGTAGATAGGATGACCAAATCAGCAAATTTTCTCCCAGTTTATGCCTCTTATTCATCTGAGGATTACACCAAACTCTACATCAGGGAGTTGTTTAGATTTCAAGGTGTTCTGTTATCTATTATCTCAGACAGACGTACCCAGTTCACCTCTCATTTCTGGAAAGCATTCCAAAAGGGTCTTGGTAACCAAGTTCATCTCAGTACAACCTTTCATCTTCAGATAGATGGTCAAGTAGAAAGGACTATTCAGACTTTAGAAGATATGCTGCGACGGTTTGCAATTGATTTCAAGGGTATTTGGGATGACCACTTGCCTTTGATTGAGTTTACATACAACAACAACTATCATTCCCGTATTAGGATGGCTCCATTCGAAGATCTTTATGGTAGGAGGTGTAGATCTCTAGTCGGTTGGTTTGAAGTTAGTGAGGACTTAGTCATAAGGCTTGACTTAGTGTTCGATGCCTTAGAGAAATTCCAGTTGATTAGAAAAAGACTCCGGGATGCTCAGAGACAACATAAGTCTTATGCAAATGTGCATAAAAGTATCTCAAGTTCGAGATTGGTGATTTTGTCTATCTAATGATCTCTCCCATGGAGTGAAGAGATTCGACAAAAAGGGAAAGCTTGGTCCCCGATATGTCGGTCCCTTCAAGATTCTCAGTCAATTCGGTAAGGTAGCCTATGAGCTCGAATTGCCTTCAGATCTAGCCTCAGTTCATCCAGTCTTCTATGTCTCTTTGCTCAAGAAATGCATAGGTGAACTAGTAGTTGTAGTCCCTTTTAAGAGCATAGATGTTCAAAATATCCTCTCTTATGAAGAGATTCTAGTTGAAATCCTAGACTATCAGACTCGTAGGTTGAGGAAAAAAGAAGTCCCTCTAGTCAAGGTCCTTTGGCAAAATCAGTCTATTGAGGGAGCTACTTGGAAAGAAGAAGCAGACATGCGGACAAAGTATCCTCACCTTTTATTTGCCGACTCAAATCAAGCTCAAGGTAACATTTCTCCTTAAGCTTTTTAGTTTTATGTTCATATTTTAGTAACAAGCTTGATGTCCAGGTCATGCTCAAAATTCCATTATAAACGTGGTATCAAATACCATTGCATATTCAGTCATGCAATCATGTATTATTTCAGTTATATAATTATGCATCAGACATGCATTCTCATAGTGAGAAACTTAGTTCCTCAGAACACTCAGTCATGGATTCATGAATCAGTTACACATGCATCATATATGTATGACAGTATGATATATTCAGTTATCAGTCATGTCAGCTATGAGATCATGTTACAGTTATTCATGCTCAGTACGTACATTAGTTTATGTTCTTCTCCTCACTCTCAATCTCATTCGAGTATGCATGTTCTCAAGGGGGAGATATTGTAATACCCCGTACGTTTTCCTTGCTTGAAATCATCTCAAGAATGTTAGAAGCTTTCTTTGAAAGATGAATTCAATTTTGTACACATGGTATTTTTAAGATTTTCACATTTTTTCATGTGGAAAATTGAATAAGTTTTTCATCGATACAAATTTCATCAAAATCCAACATCGGAAGAGAAAGTTATGGACGAAATACAGAAGGCAGTAAAATTCCCCAGGTGCGACAGTGGAGGCCGATGGAGCGTTACCCATGCCGTTGCAGTGAGACAATGTGACTACTTTCTGCCTAGGAGCGACAGACCATGCCGACAGGCCATCGGACTAGCGAAGGACCGTCGCTCAGGCCGTTGTTTGGGAGATAGTGAACCTTCTTTCTGCCCAGGTATGTCGGTTAAGACCGACGGACCATCGACTCAGTGATGGACCGTTGCACCCACCGTTGGACACCCCGTTCAGTTATTTTATGTTCTTTTAAAAGGGGTATTTTGGTCTTTTACCACCCATTTATATACCTAGTAATATTTGACCAAGGCTCCTAAAATTCATTATTTAACCACAACATAAAAAATTAGGGCTTTATCTCTAAGATTAATCCCAAGAACAAAATCCAAATCTTCTTCAAGAAACTAAGAGATTCAAATTCTTCAAGTTCCATAACTTCAAGAAAATCACTGCCAGGTATGTGTAGTGTTCATTTATGGACTCCTTTCATCCTTGAAGCCCAAGAATATCTTTTTCAAAGTTCAAGTATATGAATCTATATTAATTCCATATTGGGTTTGCTTTTATTCATGTTGATAATGACCAATTGAATTCTATTCCATGTTTTAGAGATAAATCTTAAGTGAAATTTATTATTATAGGTGTAGCTTCATGTAAATCCATGATTAAACCCTTGAATGGTGAAATTAGAGATGACCCATGATGTTTATTTGTTGTATAATGTTGTCTACATATACTATGTCTACCATGTGTTTGATTAATAGCTAGGTGAAGGAAAAGTTCCCAACTATTATGATATTATGAAATCCCCATTTATGTACAAGTATGCATATATCATGTTTGATGAAATGCTTCAATAAATGAATTATGGATTGTACTATTGGTCATGTGTTCGAGTAAGTCACGCTTTGTCAGTTTCTTTTTATCGAGTCCTAGGGGTACTTGTACCTGAAAGATTAGATATATTCCTAGATCTATGTCATGTTTTCACGATACTCTCAGTCAAGCCATGATCCTTAGACTTCAGACAATCTTATGACTCAGGAAATTGCAACAATCTCATGAACTCAGTCAGTTGTGAGGTATTAGTAATATTCCGTCAGTCAACGAGATTCAGTAACTCAGTCCATGTTCAGATCAGTTAATTGTGTTTAGTGTCTATTCAGATGGGAGTAGAAATTAGCACCAAGTGAACCCAAGGATGGGAACTCACCTGCCAGTAGAAGGTGTGATTCTTAGAAGTAATCCTTGCATTGCAAAACTACGTAGCCAATGTAGGTTGAGACATCACACCTGTTAGTCAAGGGTAGATGAGGTGTCTTAACCTGCTAGTCAAGGGTTCCCACCGTTCTCATTAGAGTAACCTAATAGTTGAGGGCCACTCACATATTGTCCTTACCAGTGGTGCGGTATTGACACCCTTCCAATTAGGGCAGAGATTGGACCCCTATTCAGCTATAATGCATCATTTGGGGCATATCAGTTAGATAACTAATTCCCACAGTTTCAGTATCAGTATTAGTCAAGATCTTAGAAAGTTCTTCAGATTTTAGGACTGTCAGATACAGTTAACTCAATTTAGTATGAAACTCAGATAGTTCCAGCTGAATCAGGACTGTCAGATACAATCACTCATGTTATCAATATTCAGATCCAGTAATTATGTTATTACAATATCAGTGTCAGTTATTATGTCTCATGCATGTATTCTCACACTCATGATAGTTAGTCTGTTATTATTATTGTTCATGCATATGAAATCCATGCATTCAGCTTACCTCATATGCATACTAGCACATTCAATCGTATTGATGCATTCGCGCTATGGTATTTTTTTTTACCATAGGTTCAGAGACACGAGCTCCAAAGCATCAGTAGCATTCCAGTCTCAATGTCAGAGTTAGAAGGGAGTCCTCATCTTTTGAGGACATGATCATTACTTTATTATCTCATTAATTAATTTATTAGTTAGAGTTAGTTGGGGACATGTCCCATCAACACCTTATTCATACACTCATGTTTTAGAGTCTTTCTAGACTACAGTATGTTCAGATAGTTAATTTAAGTTATTTTGGGTATTTCATACCCCACCCAGGTGTTATATTTTATCAGATATTATGTCACAATTTTGAACCTTATGGCCTTTCAGTTCATGTTTCCACATTTTATAGTATGTTATGCAGTATATAGGTATAGATATCAGTCATGGATTAGCTTGTGGTCCTTTGGGGTCATGAGCACCGTGTAGCATTTTGAATACAAGATTTGGGGTGTTATAGTCATAAATTTTAGGGATTAACCTACAGGTTTCTTTGTAACACTTGATTTTAGTGATTCAATATATTATGATAGATTAATATATGTTAGAATGATGGAATAAACTTTATCAAAAGTAAAAATCACACAAACAAAAATAAAATTGCCTCACGCAAGCCTTATGTCAAAGTTTGGTTATTTTTGGGAGAAATAATGTCAAAACACACAGAAACAGATATTTAACTGTTGATGAGCTCTGCAGTGGACACATGCTACAGATGTCCCACTATGATGAGTAATTACTCACTACAATGGTCTCGAGTAAATCCTCATCAACTGCTAAGGTGGTCGTCTACTTGCTACAATGGATTTTCTATGGCTAAAAGGGTCCTACTACAGCAGTCGCTGGCAAAGAGTAGGGGAAGGTTCCAAAACTCTCCCATTTTTCAAAGCCACCTTGGTTTTTCGACAACCTATAATTATCCTATCATATGAAAAGCCATAACCAGATCTCTACAAACCTAAATAACATCTTTAAAGTTCTATGGGTCACTAAACCCCTTATCTTTCATACCATACCCACCAAACCATCAAACATATCACCACAACCCACACACAATCTCTAACCCACACAAAACTCAATTTTCACTTGAACTCACCATATCTTGAGATTTTTACAACTTTCATCTTGCGAAAACCTCAACTTGTCTCTTACACCATAAGTAATCCTATCATAATGGGATGAGTCATTATACTTTTATCATGCAAGTGAAGACTTATGATAAGTTATAATATTTGAAACTATTAAAAACTAATTAATACAAAGATAATAACAACACAAGTATGAATACCATTTTAGAATCACTAAGTAAGTTAACGTACTTCAAGATTCCATCATAGTTTCCACAACCTGTGTTGTGGGATTTAGCTAATTATGCCTGAAAAAAAATTAAGACCAAAAACAATGTAGAACTTATAAGAAGAATAAAAAAATCCAAAAGCTTATATTGTCACACCAATCCAAAAACTAATGATTAAAGGGGTGTTTAGCCATGAATATTTTTTACTTTTTTACAAAAGATTATTTCCCATTAGTGAAAAGTGTAGTGTTTATCTATAAGAATTCAAAATACAACTTGGAATTGTATTTGGATCAGTGAAAATAAGTTAAACTTGTTTTCACTTTTTTCACTTTCACTTCATTCACAAAATGTCAAAAACAACTCTAATTTATATTCATGGACAAACACAATTTCAAACTCCAGCTTCAACTCCAAATCCAATTCCAACTCCAAAAAAATTTAATTTTCATGGACAAACACCTACTTAAGATGAATTAATTGCTTAAAAATACAAGAGTATAACATTTCTCAGCAACACTATAATAACAAAATAATAAGAGTTCATAAATTTAAATTAAAAATCAAGAAAAAGTATTTATAGAGTACAAAACCAATCCTAATTCTACTAGGCTAACTTGGTTGCATTAGCAACACACAACCCGTTGTTTGGAATCACGTCTGTGAATATAGAAAAGTGATATGTTGTTTGCTATTTTGCTCATATCTACCAATGTTACCATGGGTTGATTCACAATTTGTGGGTGACTTCTACGGGTCATGAACCTGCCCGTGGTTTAATCACAAAAACTTACACCTTACAGGATTTCAATTGATGTATTTCAATATGGGCCATGAGCTAGTTTCATTATTCGTAGATACAATAGACCTTTAGACTCTAACTTGCACATCTTTATATATGCAAACATGGGTATCAACAAGGTTCATGGATGCATTTGCGGGTCATCAAACGAGTTGTGTTTTCAACGCAAATTGCATCTCTTCAAAACCATCTTCATGAGTGACAACATGGGTTGTGGTTTGGTTCAACCATCTCTCAAATGACTTCATGGATTAATACTCAATCTTTCCATCTCCAAAATCTATCTTTTACTAATTTGATCTAATTTCCAGCAGACAAACACCAAAATACATCATATTCACTAAAAATACTCAAAAACTTAAAAAAAATTCATGATTTAAGCATCATATGTACCATAAAATCCCAACACATCACTACCCGAGCCCCTATAATCTCAGAAGGTGCCAATCAAAATGACATAATAATGAATACAATGTAATTATTATAAATCCAACAACGTGAGACACCCATACCTCTCTCTACTTTAGATCTATAAGACACAGAAACTACAACACAAATAACCTGCCTTGATACAATATCAGTTCAACACTATCTTACCACCTCTACTTTGGGCCTCACAATAACCACAACCTTGAATACACATTAGATCAAGGCCTAAATATACAACTAATAAGAAAATGTGCATGATAAGAATATAATATAATTTAAATAAATACACATGTCTCGCCCTATAGAAAATAGTCACAACTTTGCAGGATAATAAAGGACACTATCTCAACCTTACTAAAAATAGTCATGGACTTAAATTCTAGCAAAATGCAAGTGCAACCCTATCAAAATTAGTGTCGGCCTTAAAGGTTCTCGCAAATCCACAAAAATAGTATAAATAATAATATGCAACATAATATATAACTATATACAAGAATAAAAAACCATCCATAATAATTACAACATGGTAATCACCCGAGCTATACCACCTTTGATATACAACCAACAAACCACATATATTCAAAGCTGATTCCTAGCTACATACCTAACCCTAACCCTCCATATAATATAATATCAAAACACAAAAAATCTCAGCTAACCAAATAATTCCTAATATAAATATAAAAATTTATATATAAATCAAGAGATATATTAGAATATGTATATATATGCAAATTGCTATGCGGGCCAATAAATTCACAAGGATATCTAAATGTATGCGAGTAAAGTAGACATATATGTATATATTTAGTAAATTCATGAGTAATAACATGTCACCATACCTTCTTCGTACCATAGTCATAATACCATGATTAATTCGACATTTATCATAGTTTCATAAATATACACCACCTCCCACTCCTTATTGACGAAGGAATTACATCACTGAATATGAGTTTTAACAAGAAAAATATCAATGATAATTTAGAGATATCTAAGAACCGAATCTTTAATAGCATTAGACCTAAAAGACACAATATTATGGAATCATGCTAAATAAGAATGAAACAACTTCTTGATTTAACCTTGTAAACTTAAGCTTCTAAATTAATTTTTTTAAGAGTTTTGAAGCATGATTTTAGGTGATTGTTTTGGAGTTATTGAATAATATTCTTTGAGTAAGTTTCTCCTTTTGATGATTCCCCATATTTATCATTAATGTCGATGAATTATCACGTATAAGAAATAGATTTTTGAAAATTTTCTTCAAACTTTAAGAGACCATAATTACGAGTTTGAGGTTTTATTTGAGCTCCACTATTAATAAAAATTCACATTTGAGTCCCTTCTCTTATGGATAAAATAATTTTAAAAGAAATTTTTAGTTTCATCGTCAGATTTCGAGGATTGAGCTTCTTATCCAAAATTGATCCACACTTTTATATTGTGATATGGGCATCTATGGACTTGTTTTTACATATAATATATTTTTCATATATTGAGAGCGTTGCTATTACATTTAAAAGGGGAACCAATATTGGAAATGTTGGAGGCGTATGACTTATCTTTGAGGTAGATTGTGATAAATTTATTAAAAGTTTAGCTTAGGTGGAGACTTATTTCATAAAATATATTATGAGATTAGGAAAAATACTAGGTTAAAGTATTAGTAGTGATGATTTTGAGAATTATGATATCTGAAATATGATCTTGTCAATGAATGATTTGAAATGCAGCAAAAGTATTTTATATACTGTATTTGATTTTTTCATACATTATTATACAAATAAGGGGATAAACTTTCAAGATGGGTAAGATTGTAAAAAGTAAATGGATTTAGTAGAGAGGGTATGGTTAGTGGGTAAGATTGCTGTATTTATGATTTTTTGTAGCTTATAGTTGTTCTTATGTGTTGAGAATGTTATTATACATACACACATGCATTATATGTATGTATGTGTGTGTGTGTAAGATTGATGTATTTATAATTTTTATGGCTAATATCCATCGACACTTATGAGTTGAGAATTTTATTACACACTATAATATATATATATATATATATATATATATTTATTTATTTATTCGACATTCAAATTTATTTTATTATATAATCACGGATATCTACACATACTAATTATGAATTTATTAATTTGGTATTACAAAAGTAATATTTGTTTGCATGACCAGAGGAAACTGTCCTTATTGGATAGCAACTATTAATGACTTGCAGGTTTGAGGAGAACTATTTTAGGTTGATTTACTTATTCATGATATTGTCACGATCCAAATTACGGAATCATATGGGTACCTACTCTATTATCACTAGATAGAAGAACTCTTACCACCCAACCAGTGATACATGAAAGTTCAAGTAAAACTTATAAGTTAACAAAATTGATACACAAGAAAAATCTTTACAACCCTTCAAATACATGTTCAACAACTTAATCACTGGACAATACTTAATTTAGACATTTACAAGAGCTTTCATGAAATGAAAAAAATGATAATAAAGACACAACTTTCATGAAAAGTGGTGTAGAAGTTGATGTTGAATAACTACCGATCCATAAAAGAAACTCCCAGTAAACCTACAAAACATACCTATGACCCCCAAAATAATATAGTAAAAATAGTATAAGTACACTATAAGTAATGGTAGACATCAGAGTTCGACTCACATAGAATTCACATTACAAAAGTATCACAACTCATATAGTAATTTAACATTAGGCTCATCATATCCCCTCTCACACTACTTTCTTAGCAACTTTTGATTTTACCTTATTAGCTGAGTTCGACTGAAAACAGTAACAAACATACAATCCAAGTCATGTCTAGTGATCCAAATAGTCTTAGAAAACTTATGATAGATATATAAAAGGACAACTCCTCGTATCTTCAACCTAGAAATTAACCTAAATTTAATCAAATATTAACACCACATTTACACTCAATTTTCTACCGCCATATTCAACTCTACCAATAAATAATTTCCAATAAGTCTTTATGCTCTTCCTTATGATTCAACTATCCTATTATAACTTAAGATAAGATCACAAAATCCTTTAAATATCTTAACTAAACAGATAAATACAACCATAATTAATCATAAAATGAATAAGAACATACAACAAGCCAATATATATCAAATATTCTCAACCAATAATTTATCCAAATACAAGTGGCCACTTAGTCTATTATTAACCTTAACAAGACTAATCTTCACACATGTAAGTTCAATCAACAAGAAGCGAGAGTTCTATGACTCCTATATGTACCACAATTGCAAACCCATCAAAGTATTTACTACCAACACATTCCACAAAAATATACTATGCCACCATAACTATTATACAAAATATTTATAAATGTAAATGAGAAACCATGCATCAAAACCATTGCCACCTCTCCTCAATCTATACACACACTAAGGATCTTATATGCCAATAGCCAAGAACTTCAGAGGACTAGCTTTGTCTATGTATTGTATCAATATGGTATCCATCCTCAAATATCAATAGATAAGTAATATGTACCAGCAAGGTACCCGACTTTCTAAATATAAGAAACTTATACTAGCACGGTATTCCACCCTCTGAATATCATAATGTACAAATGTCATCAAATATCAATCATGATGAAATAAAGTACACCATTTATGCAAGTACATTTTCTTAGTCACTTTCTCAAAATTAATTTCATCACTTTATGTAAACAACCAATATCCACCAACATACAAAATCATAAATTTTCTTGAAGCCAATCAAGAACTTATAATACAGAGCTTATCAAATCATATTCATCAGCCACGACATATTCAAAGATCAATCCACAATTTATTCAAATAAGTATTATCAAATCATATTTATCAAATTCAAGTGTGTCTAAAGACCATTTCAGGCTATTCCAATAAGCATTATCAATCAAATTGAGTCTATACTCTAATTTAACATGCATAATTCACAAATTCGATCCTCTTTTATTCTTATTGAGACCAATGAATTCAATTATTAAATAATAATCCTTACATTTCAGTCATTACTACGTTTAAGATATTATTTTACTATCTAATTATTCAACTATTCGATTCTGTTCAACTTACAATTCTAGCTTTAGTCATGCACCTTTACATGTCTTACTTCCTAATATTTAGTCAAACATGACTTTAGGTTCTTAAGTTATATTATATTTTCCTCATCAAAATGATTATCATAATGATATTACAACATTAATATCACACCAAGACATACCCAACATCAACTTCACCCCTTTTAATGTATTTAGGCCGATTTATTAGATCATTAGTTCACACAATCTCCTTGTCATCATCTATATATACATAATCACATTACAATCTATCATGAAGTCATACAAATATTAAAAAACCAATTAAGGGATTTATACATTAACATATCAACACAAATTAAATCTTCAACACAAAATTAAATCTTTATTATATTAATTCTATATTTGTATCTGTTCAAATTCTATACTTGCAGGCCTAATATTGATTCTCCATCAAATCTATAATATGCATACAACCATTAACCATAGTCTACTATTCATATATCATAACCTACTTTGATAAAAGATCTTGAAACAAGCAAGCCACACTACAAATGCTTTTTTTATTTCTTTAGAATGTGTCTTGCACTTATAAAAGTAAATAGAGGTGTAGTATTAACACGTAAGAACAACAGTGTAATGGTAAGGTCATTGACCAACCTAAGATAAGAATATGAAAATATAACTAAGTGAGAGTACAACAAGTTAATCTATTGTAATATCTTTGGTTTTTGGAATCTGAATTTTTGGAGTAAAGTTGAACACTGCCATAGCTATATCTCAGGTGATAAGTTGTTATCACTTATCACGTGTCATAGGGAGTGACCCATTGTCTCAATAGTAAGGTATACCAATGATTCTACTTTGATCGTGACTCATCATCACGAGTCATTAGGTCAGGTCATGACTCGTAGAGAGTGACACCTGATTGTAATAGTAAAGGTTTAGGAATTTGACCCTCCAATGAGAAGTCTAGGTAATGACTCATGGTCAGACCTTATGAGTCATTATCTGACCCGTGATGACTAGGCCTAATTTTCTGCACAATTTCATTAAGAAATTTTTGGTCATTTCCTTTTTTCACACTTATTTCTCGCAACCTAAAAACACTAAGGGACCCTATTATCCTTAGTTACTCAACTCTAACTTTGTTCTCTTCATCTTAAACTCCCAAAAGCAAGAGAAAACTAGGGTTCATAAGGGATTCAATCTCCAAGCTTCAAACTCCAAATATTCTTTAAGTTTCTTTGGTATTCAGGAAGGCCTCTCATCCCTAAATTCAATTTTATACTATGTAATATGTTTTAATCATTGTTCATGTAATTTAATAGTGGGTTTGAAATTGGGTTAAGGGATTTTGGCTGTTTACTATTGGAATTATTTTTCTTTGCTTTTAATATCTCATTTATGCTCGATAAATGTTTTTTGGGATGGAATGGGTTCACTTTTATAGGAATTTGGAATGCGGAATAAGGGTTTCACAAATTTATGGATTTTGGATTGGAAATTGGTATTAACCTCAACCCACTTTTCATTACCTTTATTTTAAATATGGAACTTGCATAGTTTAACCATCTTTGAAACTATTGAATTGCACTAATGGATAAAAGGATAAAAATAAATTTAAAATACCCTGGTAGTTTAATTAGTTCATTTAATTGGATTGACATAATTATATAAGCTTACAAGCATAATTGGTATGATGATACCTAATGGTAAATGCTCTAATAAATGACCCTGGGTTAACAATTGGTATTATGTGCAAATGTTTTTAATTTGGGTTCAAAGGAGGTTGTGTAGGTCGCCGTGAAGGTGGAGGTCTCGGGGGTTGAGGAACCAATTCTAGAAACCACATTTGCCGACATGGGGGTATAAATAACCATATGCTTGGTTCACACATTATATTTTTAGTATGGATATAGCCTTGGTGACTTTATCTCCCTTTGGATTTCTTCAGTTAGTACGGCTAACATGTACTGGGGCCCTTTCAGTAGGGAGAGCTAAACCCATATAGCCCATGGCTTCCCTTAGGGCAGATAAAGCTATATAGTCTAGGTTAATAATTTAAAATCTCATGTTCATAACCCTTGACCCTATTCTAGAATCCTATATATGTATCTATGAATGTATGCCTATGGTTGTGATTGATTTTAGACATGGTATTATTTTATCATTTTCCCTAAGTTACATGCCAGTACTTATCCCACTGACCGTCCCAAGTTATTTTATCACATAATGATGTAGGGTCCTATTTCTCCTATGTAGTGTAGGTGGTACAAACCTTGATTGAGTTGACGTGAAGTAGTAAGTTTCCATCTTTCAAAAAGATTTACCATTTTATTAGTTTTTTTCATATTTTGGAGATTGTGAGTTTTTTTTGTCACGGTCGGGGGCATGTCCGACTTAGTTGATATTCTGGTTTTAGAGGCTTTTCTAGACAAGTATGGGTTGTATATCTTTTTTTTAACTAATAGTTTTCATGTGGTTTATCTATATCATTACTATCATACTTAGCTAGCTTCTACTGCATTCATTTATTATTTTTTGGATGTTAGTCTATGAGGGTGGTCTCCGACTCATGTTGGACTTAAGATACCCATCGTGACTAGGCCCTATTTTGGATCGTGACAATCTTGATATCAAATAACGACATAGGGTTTTTGGGTATCCATAAAGCCATGTCGAGTAGAGTCTCTTTTATAGGTGTGTTGCATACTACAGTTATAACTAGGAGGCTATGAGTATTTAGGAATATTTTCCTTTCTTGTGTTTTATTTTTGGACTATAGCATTTAGTGTTATTAAACTTCTCTAACTCTTGGGTTCCTGGCATTGCAGATCATGCCTCTCTGAAGATCTGATGATCGTAGGAGTTTTGCTAGAAACTCTATCCGACTAGAGGAGAATATGGAGGAAACCCACCCTATTTATGGAGTTCATACCTGGTATAGGGTTCCTACTCCTGATTATACCTAACACTTGGAGTTCTACCTATTCCTACTAGTCCTATTTGGGCTTTTCAAGCTAGTGACACTTATGCTCAGCCGCCATAGGGAGATTCTCTAATGCAGAGTTCCATTCGTCTATGCATATAATTGCCAATTAGTGATATCTCTGTCTTATCAGGTCATGTTAGTTCTTTTTTTGATTCATCAGAGGACACCAGGGTTGGTCAATTTATGAGGTTGAATCCCCAACCTTTATAGGCTCTAAGGTTGAGGAGGATCCTAAGTGTTACTAATGTGATAGAGAAATCTTTTAGGGTGATGAATGCTACTAATTTAGAGGGTGTAGAGTTTGTTGCCTATAAGTTTAAAGATATGGCTTATCAGTGTTATGAGGAGTGGGAATAACTGAGAGGTGATGATGTTGAACCAGCAGGGTGGGATAAGTTTTCAAGGGTTGTTCTTGATAATTTCTTTCCTCAGGAATTGAGGAAATCTAAGGCCAAAGAGTTTGTGAATTTAAAGTAGGGTAAGATAAGTGCAAAGGAGAATGGCTTGAAATTTTTGTAGTTATCCTATTATTATTAGGGGTTGGTATCTAATATGACATCCAAAATGAGGAAATTTGATTTTGGGTTATTCCTTGATTTGGTGTTAGAGTGTAAGTTTTCTATGTTGAATAATGATATGAACATATCCAGGCTGGTGGTTTATATGCTATAGGTGGAAGATAAGAAGAAGAAATAGGTAGAGATGGGAGAAAGGTAGAGAAAAAAGTTTAGATATATAGAGCAGGGTGTAAGTCAGTAGAAAAGTAGGAGAGATGGTAGACAGTGGACCAAGAAAAAGAAGAATTAAGGGATTTCTAATTCATATTTAACAGCTAGTGCTCCTTATCTTAAGCCATCTAGTGATTTTCTTTTTTCAATCTAAAAGTGGACCTAAGGTATAGTGTAAGACCCTGCAAGGTTCCCTGTAATTTAATCCTTAGAGCATGTTGAATGAAGTGTAATTCCATCCCTATAAGATTAAGAAAATACTTCCCAAGTGTTTAGTGTGTTAATCTTGTTGAATTCTCCTAAAAATGACTTCTTATGGTGTCAAATTGAGTTATCTTTCCAACGATACCCCTTTTGTCAAAATTTAATGTTAGAATAGAAAGATAGGGCCTTTTTTAGAAAATAGTAAAGTCGCCCAAGTGTGACAGAGGGATCCAATGAACCATCAGACGGGCGATGGGCCATTGCACCCCATCGTCGAAAAGAAGAAGAACGCCAGTTCACTGGATTAGTGCGACAGCGAGGGATGATATTCCATCAGGACTCCCACACTCCATCATTGCAGGAAGGCAGAGAGTGAGTTCCTTGGAAAGATGCGACGATGAGGTCCGACGGATAATCAGAAATCTGATGGGTCGTCAAACCCTGCCATCATAGATGAGGTAGAAAACCATCCTCTGGATGATATCCGACGGCCAGGACTGATGGATTGTCGGACCTCCGAAGGACCGTTGATGCCCACCGTAGCATGTCCTATGCAAAAATTTTACCCTATTTTAAAAAGGGCATTTTGGTATTTTCCACTCTTTTAAACCCTCATATATATTCCAGATGAAGCGGCTGGCTTCATTATTCATCTATAACCTAAGAAGCTAGGGTTTCCTCTCTAAATTAAATCAAAAACTATTCTCCAAGAAATCTAAGAGATCACCATAAATTGTCTAAGTGAGTTGAGTATTGACTTTCCCAAGTTCAAAGTATTCAAGAACCCTCTCCTAAGAGTAAGAAGAGGACGTTTAGAGCAAACCTGTTCATCTAATTTCATAATCCAAGGTATGTGGGGTTTTGAACAAGGGTAACCCTTTCACCCTTGTGCCTAAAGGCTTATTTAAATCATGATTTTTTGGAAATCCATGATGTTTTACATGAATTTGAACTAGAGTTTTTAACCCATTATTATTTATTGCAATACTTTGATGTTTTCCTTGAATTGAGAGTCAAATGACAAGATTTCTAAATATTTTCTTGAGAATTTACAGCTGGATCTATACCTCATGATTTTAATCCTAGAGAAGCTAATATTTGCAATGTTTGAGGTATTAAAGTATATGAGTATATTGAGATTTTGAGATAAATTACTGTAACTTCCAGATTTCTACATGAGTTATAAATCAATATGCTATCTATTATGCTTTTGATAAGTTTTAACTTGAGATTGAAGTATGGGTTAGTAAGTCCCTTGAGACTTGCAATTTTATGAACTCTTGTGCTATAAGCACCCATGATTTGAGTATTTTGAGATTATTGAGAAATGATTTGACCTAATATTCCTAGATCTTTGAAATCCACTTCCCTACTTGAGATTACAAATTTGATTATTAGATTCTTGGTGAACCATGAGATTATTCTAAAAGTTGATTTTTATGAAATGAGCGCAGATAATCTAAATGGAGTAGTATTTTGCACCGACCGGATAAGTTACTATGGTTTCTTACCCTAAAACTACGTGCCACCATAGATTGGGCCTGAGGCTGAGTTTATTATTAGGCCTAAGGCCGAGTTGATATTGGGCCTGAGGCCAAGTTTTGTTTAGTGATCACTAGACCTAGGTTATACTCCCTGGCAAAAAGTATGACACACCTCCCCAACGTGGGGTCTCTTTCTTAGGAGGATAAAACATTAGAATCCATGTAGCTAACTTGGTTTATGTCGGTTAAGAGAACCTCCCTTGACATTTAAGCTTCGAGATCAGCTACTTCCTTGAGAATTAAAGTATTTTCCCTTCCTATGAGCTATTTTTCTAATGGTAAAGTTGAAAAGTTGTTCCCTAACTAAAGTAATTCCTTGATATGAGTTATTTACCTAAATGAATGTATCTCCCTCGATATAGTATTTTTCATAAATCTTTGAGATAAGTTATTTTCTTTAACTAGAGTATATTTCCATTGAGATAGAATGATTTCCCTAAAACTTAAAATGGGATATTTTCCTAAAGTGAATGAAATGCCTTCAAGTATGTTTTCAAGTTATATGATTCTGAATTCTAAGTATTTGAGTTATAAAAAGTTATGAATTCTTGAGCATTAAAGAGGTTTTACTCTTCATGAGACATATGCATGAGTTGAAATTATTGTTTAAATTTTCTTAGTCTTTGAGTATTGAGAATAAGAGAAGATTTCTGATTTCAAGGTTAAAGAATGATGACTCACGAGATTTGCATTACATGCTCCATCCTGTATGATTTATGAGCTTTACACTTTATACTTATTCAAGCTATGTGAGTTGTCCAATATTACATTCATGATTTGATTGAAGAAGATTGATACTGTTTTATATGTATGCATTCACCCCCACATACTCAGTACATTCCAAGTGTTGATCCACATGTATGACTATGTGCTACATTGTCTTATAATGTAGGTTCAGGTGCTCATTCCCAGCCTCATTTGTGATTTTTCGAGTACCTCTACCTACATTCCCACAGTGGTGAGTCCTCATGGTTCAAGGACCTATATTCAAACTTTTTAGTACTTGAGAGATGATCTTTTATTTTTAGTTCATTTCGAGTCAGTTGGGGACCTGTCCTAACGGCTCTCTAGTTCATGATTTAGTAGAGGCTTCGTTAGTCTAAGTTATCAGATTGTGGTTGTATGGAGATTTCTATTATTATGGTCGCTTGGACCTAGTATTTATCCTCATCTTCCCTCTATTGAAATGAGTGTTATTAGTAGAAACTGGCTTAAAGGGTTAGCTTGGGGCTACTTTATAGCCTTAAGCACTGTGTGACGTCTCGGGAGGTGATTTTGGATCATTACACACAGGGTGCCCAGTCTCAGGCTAGTGAAGCTCAATCAACCCCATCTTACCCTTCTTGCCATTTTTATGGGAAGCTTCACCATGGATATTGCAAGAAGGGGAGAAATCAATGCTATAATTATGGTTAGATTGGTCATATGTAGTGAGATTATCCTTCATCTAGGGTTGCCACTAGAGCTAATAAGTTTTTGATTGCCATTTTTTATTTTCTGTGCCAAAGGGAGCTACTTTTAGTACTAGCACTAGCCGAAATCGTCTTTATGCTCTTGCTACTCATCAAGAATCTGAGGTATCCCAGATGCTATTGCTGGTATGTTACAAATATTCTCTCATAATGTTTATTATTTGTTTGATCCGAGTTCTACCGTATCTTATATGACCCCTTATGTGGTTATAGACTTTGGTTTTGGTGTTGAAAGTATTTCCTACCCCCTTTTCATTTCTACTCTGGTGGGTGATTCTATAGTTTCTAAAAAAATCTATAGGGGTTATGTGGTGTCCATATTTCATAGAGAGGCATTGGTGACTTTGGTAGAGCTTGATATGCTGGATTTTGATGTAATCTCAGGGATGTATTGACTCCATTTGTGCCATACTTCTTTAGATTATAGGACCCAAAAGGTCAATTTCAAATTTCCTAATAAACTGGTGATCAAATAGGAGGGGAGTTCCTTAGTGACCAAGGGGAGGTTTATTTCCTATCTTCAAGATCAAAAAATGATTTCCAAGGGGTGTCTTTATCATTTAGTTTGGGTAAGGAATTCTAGCTCTAAAAATCCTTATATACATTCTGTCCACATGGTTAATTTATTTCCTGAAGCCTTTCCCAATGATCTTCTAGAATTTCTCCTAATTAGGAAATAGACTTTAGCATTGATGTTCTACTGGATACCCATCCTATTTTTATTTTTTTTATAGGATAGCTCTGGCTGAATTAAAAGAGCTAAAGGAGTAATTAAAGGATTTTCTTGATAATGGTTTCATTTGGCCTAGTATTTCTTCGTAGGGTGCTGTTGTGCTTTTTTTGTAAAATAAAGATAGGTCTATTCAAATGTGTATAGATTATCATCAACTTAATAAGGTTATAGTGAAAAATAGGTACCTTCTTCCGAGGATTGATGAGCTTTTGATCAGCTTTAGGGTGCTAGATATTTCTCTAAGATTGATATTTATTTAGGATACCATCAGCTGAAAATTAGGGAGGTTGATATTCCCAAGATTATTTTTTGAACCCAGTATGACCATTATGAGTTCTTGGTTATGTCATTTGGGTTGACTAATGCTCTAGCTGCTTTTATGGATCTTATGAATTTGGTGTTCATGCAGTTTTTAGACTTCTTTGTGATAGTTTTCATTGATGATATCTTGGTGTATTGTATGATTAAAGAGGATCATGACAATCACATTTGATTCATATTATAGACTCTTAAAGACCAGAAATTGTATGCAAAGTTTTCTAAGTGTTAATTTTGACTAAGTGTTGTTAATTTTCTCGCGCATGTTATTTCTAATTAGGGGATCAAGGTGGATCCATAAAAAGTTAAGACAGTTAAGAGGTGGCCTAGACCTACAACTTCAATTGAAATTAGGAACTTCTTGGGCTTGGCTAGGTATTATAAAAGGTTTGTGAAGAGATTCTCATTTATTGCTGCTCCGTTGATGAAGCTAACTCAGAAAGGGTTAAGTTTTTATAGTTTGATACTTGTGAGGTAATTTTGAGTTTGAAAGATAAGTTGACTTATGTGCCAGTCTTGACCGTACTCGAGGGTATTGATGGTTTCATGGTGTTTTTTAATATGTCCAGTATGGGATTAGGTTGTGTGTCGATGTAGCATAGTAAGGTTGTAGCCAGTCATTCCAGGTAACTTAAGGTACATAAGAGGAATTATCTAATGCACGACCTAGTGTTGTTGGCTGTCGTTTTAGGTTTTGATAGTTTGCGCTATTATTTGTATGGGGTGCATGTGGATATTTATTCAGACTATACAAGTTTATAGTATGTGTTTACACAAAAGGAGTTGAATCTCAGGAAGAGGCAGTGGATCAAATTTCATAAGGATTACGACATGATCCTTTACAACCATACAGGTAAAGCTATTGTTGTTGTTGATTCTCTTAGCAAGTTGTATATAGGGAGCTTGTCTTATTTTAATAGGGAGAAAAGAGGATTGATGAAGGATATTCACAGATTTGATATCTTGGGAGTTCATCTTTTGGACTCTGAAGATGGGGGAGTCATTGTTAAGGAAGTGATAAAATCATATATTGGTGTTGAGGTGAAGGAGAAATAGTTTTTTGATCCCATAGTTATACAGATTAAGTATGATATGGGTCAGCAAAATATTATGATGTTTGAGATTGAGGGAGATGGTATTCTGTGGTATCAAGGGATACGATGTGTTTTTTATGTTGATAAGCTATGAGAAATGATTATGACTGAGGCTTATAAGTCCCGATATACAGTTTCTCCAGGTTTGACTAAAATGTATCACGACATAAAGGAGATCTACTGGTGAAATAATATGGAGAGATATATGACAAACTTTGTTGCTATGTTTATGGTCTGTCATCAAGTCAAGGTTGAATATTTAAGGCCTGGTGGCATGTCTCGAGATATAGAGTTCCCCATATGGAAGTAGGAGATGATTAATATAGATTTTGTTATAGTTCTTTTGTGGTCTCACAATCAGTATGATTCTATTTGGGTCCTTGCGGATAGAATGACTAAGTCTGCTCAATTTTTGCCTTTAAGGAATAACTACTCAAGAGAGGATTGTGCTAAGTTATTCATTAAGAAGATAGTAAAGTTGCATGGAGTACCGGTGCCCATCATTTTTGACCGAGGTACACAATTTTCTTTGCACATTTGGCATTTATTTCAGAAAGGTTTAAAGACTAAGGCGAACCTTGCACCACTTTTCACCATCAAATGGATGGATAAGAGGACGTACTGTTCAAACTTTAGAGGATACTCTAAGGGCATGTGTGATTGATTTTAATGGTAGTTGGGTTGATCATTTTCTTTATATTGAGTTTGGTTCTAATAATAGCTATCATTCTAGCATTCAGATGGCTCTGTTTTGCGGGTCCATTTTGAACCCGAACCAATAGTAGGCAATATGAGAATCGTCGGCTCTGTTTTCACATAAATATTATCTATTTATTGTTTTTAGTTGATTTTGGGATCATTCATGAGAAGTAAGGTCGTGCGTTCAAAGTGTAGCTGACTAGTTTCGGCATTCGAGGTAGGTTATGGCTTAACTCTTTCAGATTGAGTTAGGTAGTAAATATTGGTACAAAATGCATGTTAAGGGTGAGAACTAATCATGAAAAATGTCTATCTATGTGTTGTGACCGTGTGGGGGCCTATAAGTGATGTATTTGTTAAAATTGAGATATTATGAACGTGTGGGTTGGTAGCCTTGAATACATGTGAATAGTTGTATTATGTTATTGTAAATGCCTATTCCGGTACCTTTGGTGTATTTTAATATATATATTCATACTTTTGGCATATGAAACAAGTGAAAATTTATGTATGATTGAAAATAATAAGGGGTTATTGGCTCACGTGGTTATTGAAATGTATCATTGTGGTTGGTTGTGGAAATATAACGTGTGGTTGGTTGTAAAAATACTCATTATGATTGGTTGTGAGCATTACATCCTCATATCATACTCATTCATAAAATAAATGCTACCACCGTGGCAATACATGGGAAATACTGACAACACCTTTTTATGACAGAAAATATGACATCTTATAAAACCCATCCCAAGGAATGTTTAAAGGAGGAGATATGGATATAAAGATGATAGATAGATAGATAGGTAGATATATAGATAGATAGATAGATAGATAGATAGATAGATAGGTAGGTAGGTAGGTAGGTAGGTGGGTGGGTGGGTGGGTGGGTGGGTCGGCGGGTGGGCGAGCGGGCGGGCGAGCGGGCGGACGGGCGGACGGATGGACGGATGGACGGAGGGTAGGTAGGTAGGTAGGTAGGTAGGTGGATAGATGGATGGATGGACGGATGGACGGATGGACGGATGGACGGATGGACGGGTGGACGGGTGGACGGGTGGACGGACGGATGGACGGATGGACGGGTGGACGGGTGGACGGGTGGACGGGTGGACGGGTGGATGTGTCGATGGGTAGACGGGTAGATGGGTAGACGGGTAGATGGGTAGACGGGTAGACGGGTAGACGGGTATACGGGTATACGGGTAGATGGGTAGACGGGTAGACGAGTAGACGGGTAGACAGGTAGACGGGTAGATGGGTAGAAGGGTAGATGGGTAGGCTGGAAGGCCTGCAGGCAGACAGGCAGACAGGTAGGTAGGCAGGCAGGCAGGTGGGTAGTTAGGTAGATAGGAAGGTAGACAGATAGATAGACAGTAAGACAGACATACAGACAGACAGATAGACAGGTAGGTAGGTAGGTAGGTAGGTAGATAGATAGACAGATAGATAGACATACTGACAGACAGATAGATAGATAGGTAGGTAGGTAGGTAGATAGAAAGGTAGACAGATAGATAGACAGATAGATAGACAGACAGACAGACAGATAGATAGACAGCCAGACAGACATACAGACAGACATATAGACAGGTAGGTAGGTAGGTAGGTAGGTAGATAGATAGATACATAGACAGACAGACAAATAGACAGATTGATAGATAGATAAATTTTATATGGGTTGACAAACCCCCCTTGGGTCTCACATCGAGAGGCTTGCCTCCGTGGGTATATACGGGGATTATGCGATAGTCCCGGAGATTGTACGATTACTTCATGCCTCATCATCATCATATACATTGCACTTGTTTTATTGTTTTTATGTTGTGCTTTTATTCCCATATTGACTTGTTAATGCCTAATTTTTCTATCTTCCTTTACTTGTATTTGATGATCCTAATTATACATGTCCTTATTTTGTTTTACATGGACGTGATATTGTGTATATTAGTATTCTTATCTGGTGTATTGTGGTATTATGTGTGGATATTGTAGAACTGTTAGTGCCAGTGGTGTGGGCTACCATTGTGGGATATTTTATGATTACAGGTGACGTGCCCTGAGTATATATTTTGTATACTTTATTTACTACTTTTTTTATCGTCCTATGGTACCTACTGTGTACGAGTGGATCATACTCACGCCTACTGTGCCTTTTTCGTGTAGGTCCTAGCTCAAGTGATCCTTATCTTGCTTGACTCGGGTGATTGTTGGAGCTTCCAAGGTAGCGGTTGGACATTCATACATCCGCCGTTCACCTCTATCTTTCTATTGTAGTTAGTCCTTTATTAGTATTCGGAAATAGATATTGACCTAGTGTAGATACTTTTGATCTATTCGACTCATGGTTTATATTAGTGGTTTTTACACTATTGACACCTAGTTTTGGGAATGTATGGTATTTGGGTATGTTTTTTCTGTATTATTATAATTACTTGTATGACCCAGATTCATTCTAGAAGCCTTACCTTGGGGTATTTCTATCTTTTACTCTTTTTGTATCAATTTGGGTGATCTTTCAAGGTACGCCACGACAAGTGTCATCATGACCCTCATTTTTGGGTCGTGACACCACTCTTTCCTTATCTATTCATATTATATATGTATCTTTCAGCCTTGTATTATTATTATATCTCCTTATTTCACTCTGTGTTTATATACTAGTTAGGGATATATCGTATGACACTTTAGTTCCTTAATACTGATAAAATAGGATAGTTTATCCTTATTGATCCATTAGTATTATCTTGTTTAGTTTTCGTGGTTAGTTGCCTATAGTATATGTTCCTGCTTTACATGTTATTTATGCTTGCCTTATATTTGGAGCTCAGTCGATCGATGCCTACTGATAACGCTCAATCTACAGCTCTCGTTTGAGTGTAAAACGGTCGTTAGCAAATATAGAACCCAACCTGGGTTGGGTGTCGATCCCACAGGGAATAGCTTGGTCAACAAGTAAGCAAAATTAATAGACTTTTGGTGCCAGTCTCGTAAGAAGGGGGGATTGTAATAAGTAACCAAAGTAATGAAATAAAAGCTGAAAATAGCAAAGTAAAAGAGAAAAATTGTTACGTAGGTTGTAAACAATGAGAATTGAAGCGTTGGGGTTATGTCCACCTTCTGAGGTATACGTCTCTATTGGCTATGAGTGTGTAGAGTCTCGACATGCAATTGCTTATAGAGAATTGTAGTCGATGGTAAATCCAAGAGTCTCTCGACCTAAACAAGGACTATTTCACTTTAACTCTCGCGAGCTTAAAGCGTGTCTAACGGTACGAATTCTCCAAGAGGTTAGTCCAGTTACGACACTAGCTTTTTAATAGGAAAGGGTGTCCTACTACCTTGACATTATCTCTTTTCCAGACAAATAACCTTTCTCTCGAACAAGTTAAATGTTAGACTGGCATTATTCTATGCGTCTGCAGCCACAAGAATTTGTATTAAAATGAAGAGAATAATGATATAAGCAATATACGTGTCTCGAACTCACAAACTCACAGCAATAGATAGTATCTCATTCGGCTTCCATAACCCCAACAGAGAAGTTTAGTTACCCATGAGTGCGAAGGATATCACGTTTTGCATGGTTGATGGCGTGAGAAGTAGGTGATAGGCGTGTGGTTTTGGTGATTCCCTAGCAAGTAACGATTCTCTTGTTGTGGAATTTAAGAATAGAAGAATAGATTAGAAGTGTTTGTGGTGGAAGATGAGAGAGATGGAAGAAAATTAATAGTTTAAGAATAAATTTCTTGAATTAAGGGAGGAGTTGCCTCCACTAAGGGAGGACTTGATTAAAATCTCTAGCATGATAGGGTATTTATAATACTCCTATCCTACTCCTACTATGCTAATGAAATAAATAACCAAATCCTACTAAACTAAGGAAATACTTAACCCATTTGTACTAGGTTAATGTAACATTCTCCTAATCCAAATAAACTAATGAAATACATAACCCAATTGTACTAGGTTAATGTATCATTGTCAAAATCCAGCTTTGTGTTTGTAAGTCCCCAAAGTCTTCAGAATTGTTGTTTTAGCCCGGGACAGATTTTCCATGCAGAAGTTTTGGTCCAGGTCCCCAAAGTCTTCAGAATTGTTGTTTTAGCCCGGGACAGATTTTCCATGCAGCAGTTTTGGTCCTTAGGCGTGTAAACTCCCTTTCCTTCCTTCGTGAGCTTTCTTTTGCGTCAAGTAAGCCATAAAATGCTGAATTTTGCATCATTTATACCTGAAACTTTACTAATCATGTTCGTTAGCTCATTTATAGGAAAAAGGACTAAAAGTGCTTAAAATATATAATTTGTTCTCAAAACTAGGCTAAAATATGGGCAAAATATATTGATATAGGCGCGTAATTTCGCCTATCATCAACACCCCACACTTAGAGCGTTGTTCTTCCTCGAACAATATATCATGTCCTTCTAAACATCAACTTAGGGTTTTTACAGCCACAACACAAAACATTCTTCAAGACAAGCACAACAATTATCAACAAAGAGTAGTTTTCTGATTATAAGTAGAAACAGTTTAACCTCTAGCGTAGACTAGTGATGGTGATCAAATCGCATGCAAACGTTAAGGTACATAGAATCATATACAACTATCCAAAGCTCATCAACCATGTGTGTCTCACAATATAGTACCCATAATCACTCACAAGTATAGCATATTTTTCAAACATGGGTATCAACATATCCTTGCTCTCACTCTCGCAAAGAATTCATATGTAGCAACTGATGACCATAGGCTTGCCCTTAATGTAGTACTCTACTAAATGTCAGAATGCTAAGCTTAGGATCAAGTAGGTCTTTTGATGGTTGTAATGTAGGCTAAGGGACGGGTAGGATCAGCTATTTTGGCCAGAAATAGTGACTAAGTTCCTAAGCACTTTAATACATCACATTGTATCATTGACACTTTTTTCTTTCAACCTTTCTTTATTTTATTCTTCCACCCTTGTTCTCATCTTTTGTTTTTCAATTTTAAGCACAACTCACTTTTCAGCTTTCTTTTCCTTTTTCTTTTCACAACATACCTCTTATGATAGCACTTTCTTTTATTCAAGCACCATTACAATTTAAAGCACCATACTCAACCAATTTCCTCTTATGTTGTCACATGACTTTTTCACTTTAAAGCACTTAGGAATTCGGATCAAATTACGGTCTTGAAAAAAATGGATTAGGCTTACATACAAGGTTGTCAAAGAAATAGGCTAAAGGCTCAAAAGGGTTTAACTAGGATGATGTCCATGGGTAGGTAAAACTGAAGGTAAACAAATATAGGTTGCCAAAGAAATGCCTAAATCATATCCTAACTTACACTCCTTATTTTCGCTTTGCATACATACCAGGCAAGTTCTAGCATCAGCCACACACATAGAATATACTATTATCTCACACACACAAGGTACATGGTTGACTTGATTGGAAGTAATATAGACTCTTGACCCAACAAGTGAAGGAATTGAATCACACAATATCACATAATGAGTCACAACTAGAGCCTAAACGTCTCAATAGTCACAATTGTAATACATACTCTTGTTATAATCTCATGCTGCCTATCAAAATAATTTCATGCGAAGCTAGAAAAAAAAAATTTTACTACTAAAAAAAACAAAACAAAACAAAAATAAAACAAAAGAAAATAAACATAGATGCGAATAGTGAAGTATACGAAGCAAAAATGAAACAAAAGAAAATAAACATAGATGCGAATAGAGAAGTATAGCATGCAATACCACCACCCCACACTTAGTCGGGACACTGTTCTCAGTGGAAAATAAATACGAGGAACCTGGTTGGTTGGACTTATCCTCTATGTCTGGGGTCATACCCCTTGCATTGGAATCATCATCAGAGTCGTCATCCTCAGAAGTTCCTCATAAGTATCCCACTTAATTCCAAGCGTGAGTCGGGGTATTTGCTGCGAGGAGGGTTCTCCTTGGTCCTTGCGGCCTTTGTTTCTTGCTCTTTTGGGAAGTGGTAGCCTTTTCTTTGCCTTGTCTTGCTTTGGGTGCCATTGTACCTGAGACTAGAAATAGTGTTAATGGTAGCACAATCTCAATGGTTACAATCTATACACAAGCAGTAGGGACACCACCCCACACTTAGTTTTGTTAACACAAATCAGTGAAGTGAAAGAGGTCGAGTACTCAGATTTCGTCGACATACGTTTTAGGATTGTATTCCGACAAAAAAATCAGCAATGCATCACTTACTTGCGGCCATTGGACTACTTTCATGGTAGATATAGCAACACTACTACATAGGGGTTACCACATGGAATAGTTATTCTTACAACAATCACACCCTCTTATGTCGGTAGGCACTATAAGTCTTATCCCGATGAACGGGATAGCCTAACATGTAAGTATCCAAGTAGCAATCTTAAACAATGTTCAAGATTATAGCAATCCTGCAAATAGTATATCAATGCTATTAAAACCAAATTCAGGTCGGAAACAAGTCAAGATTATCGTATACGTTCACTCACATGATTTTGCATCAATAATCCAAACACATGAACATCACCAACAATCTTTCAAGATGTAGCAATTCATGATAGACATAGCAACATAGTACTTATGAGAAATAGATGAAGAATAAGAGAGTACTTACTTGCTTGAAGCTTTTTGGAGATGGTTTTGTGATTTGGAAGAGCAAGAAAAAAAATTTGAGATGATTTGGAGAGGGAATGCGGTGCCTTTAGGTCAATTTTTAGTGTGGTTATGTTTCAAGACTAAGTCCCTTTTATATAGGAAGAAAATGGGTTGGGTTTTGACCCATTTACAAACGGTTTTGGAGACAAAAATAGCCTATATGCGGCGCATAAAGCTTGGCATAGTCATGACATATGCGGCGCATTGTCTATGGCATAATGGGACATATGCGCCGCATAGTCTATGGCATTTATAGACATATGCGCCGCATAGTCTATGGCATATGAGATACTGAGACCAAATGCCATAGCATAGGCGGCGCATAGTCAAAAGCATACCTAGGAATAGGCTGCGCATAGTGTATAGCACACTAGATTCCGAGACCTTAGGCTATAGGATAGGTTGTGCATCGTTCATGGCCTAGTTTTACCAAGGCCTAGCCTTTCTCGATGCCTATTTTGACAAGGAAAAGGCTCAATCCATAGCCTTATGCATCACCATTCCTAACTTACCAACTTTACCATACAATGCGTCCAAATCGTCAATTGAAATCAATCTCCTCGTTGAATACTTCTTGCACCTATTTTTGCTCAAAACCAAACGAAAACGATTAGTACGATGGGTTGCCTCCCACCTAGCGCCTTAGTTTTGGTCGTGGCATGACTCTTATTTTTGGATTTTTCATAAAACAAAACAAGTACTAGAATGAAAGGAAAAATGATAAAATGATAAAACGATGGGTTGCCTCCCATCTAGCGCCTTATTTATTGTCGTTGCTCGACGTAGTTACCTTGAGTACTCAGACTTCATCGAGGTAAGTGATGGATCGTTTTCTGAAAGGATTTAGACAACAATGAGGCTTACCTGTGGTCATGCGATCTTTTTCGAGCTGGCTCCTACGTTTCTCCGGAGAGTCACCAATTATATCATCAATAGTCCAACCCATAGCTCTCTTGTACCTCATCAGAGCAGAGATGAGAGCTTCTACGTGCTGTTCACTTAAATCATCTACTCTCTCCGAAAGTATATTTCTACTTTCCAAGAACACATACTTTAGATAATCGGGAAGTTCTTGCGATTCTACCATCGGTGGCTCGTCAAAGGGAGTATTCGCTGTTGGTCGATTCTTGAGTTCACAATCCGGTTACTTAGGAGTATAAGACTCTATTTCTGTTAGAGCACTCATAAGTTCTTCATAACCTTCATTATCTTCATGCTCAACTTTCAGTGGCACAGCAGACAATGGCTCAACAGTAGGCTGTTTCTCTATAGATAATTCTTTCGTATCCTCATGATGAACATATAACTCATTTATATCGCTGGACTGCTTTATTGTTTTGCATATATCAAACCGTACCACTTCGTCATTAATTCGAAACAAAAGCTCATTATCTTTCATGTCAATAAGCACACTTCCAGTTGCAAGGAAAGGACGTCCCAAGATTATGGGAACTTTAGAATCCTCCTTACAATCCAGAATAACGAAGTCGGCAGGAAAGATGAATAAAGAAACTTTCACCAACACATCATTCAAGATACCCACAGGTCATTTTACCGACCTATCAGCCATCACGAGCCTCATATTGGTTGGTGTCGGATCGCCTAGCCCCAACTTCTTGTAGATGGATAGTGGCATCAAATTGATGCTAGCACCAAGATCGCACAATGCCTTGGCAAAATCCAACGATCCAATTGTGCAAGGAATAGTGAAAGCTCCAGGATCTGCCTTCTTTTGAACTAACGACCTTGTAGCGATTGCACTGCAATGATGAACATTATCCGCCAACTCATAACTTGTTGCCCGCTTCTTTGTCAATAGGTCCTTCATAAATTTCACATACCCAGGCATTTGTTCAAGTGCCTCCACCAATGGAACATTAATGGTGAGCTGCTTTAACATATTCATGAATTTGCTGAACTTTGTGTCATCCGCCACCTTCTTCAATCTTTGGGGAAAAGGTGGTGGTGGGTATGGAAGTGTTCTCTCCGTGGCTTTCTTCTCCTCTTGCTTCCGTTTTTCCACTTTTTCAGTTTGCACGTCGTTGGGAGTGACGTTAGTAACGTCATCCGCGGACTCCTCACGTTTCGCATTGTTATCCTTGTCCGCAACTTCGTCAACCACTTTCTTGCCTTTTGCTGAAGTTTTCAGCACCTTACCACTTCTGGTAGTGATGGCCATGCATGAACCATCATTCTTTGGGTTTTGCACAGTATCGCTTGGTAAGGTGCCAGCCTTTCTTTGATTAAATGCTGCTGAAAGTTGGCTCAATTGCTGCTCTATTTGCCTGATAGAAGTGGAATGAGAATCAACTAATTGCTTCATGGAGGCCAAATCATCAATTACCTCCTTAACTCCCGTGCTCGTTGCTTCCACTCCTTTCAATAACTTAGCCATCATGTCTTCCATAGAATTAGATGTGGTGGTATCACGTCTACCAGGGGGAACGTACAAACCACTATTTTCATTATTTTTCTTCCAACTACCTTGGTCTTTACCTCCAGATTTATCATAATAGTTCCGACCTTGGTTTCCTTGGGCATTCCCACGGAAACCCCCCTGATTGTTCAAGTAGTTGGCCTCCTCTTCAGAATCAGATTCGTCTCTTCTTTTTAGCGCTACAGCTTTCACTTTTTCGGTCTTCCCTGATAATAAGTGCTTTGTCAGAAGATCCAATTGTGTTTTCATGTGCGCCATGTCTTGCTCACGTTCTTCTTCTCTTCTTCTTTGGTCTACAGACATGCCAATAGATAAAGTGGGGCTTGCTACCTCAGAATCCCTGGTATGCCAAGCTCTACTTTGCTTTGTCATACGATCTAGCATATTGCTTGCTTGACCAAAGGTAAGGTCCATAAAAGAACCTCCAGCTGCGTTATCCACCACTGGTTTAGTTATTGGATTCAAGGCTCTATACAAGATCTCCATAAGGTGAACATTAGTTATGTGATGGTTTGGGCATCTCGCTAGCTTTGTCTTGAACCTCTCCCATGTTTCATGAAGAGCTTCAGAGGGAAGCTGACGAAAGTTGCTGATTTCATCTCTCAATTGTGCTCTTTTGGATGGCGGAAAGAATCTTTCTAGGAAAGCGTCTCTCAATTGCCTCCATTTTGTAATTGAATTAGGAGTCAGCCCGTTCAACCATAGTGTTGCCTCCCCAGAAAGAGACAATGGAAATAGACGTAAGCGAATAGCATTCTGACCAACACCAGGATTGTCAAAAGACTTGCATGTAGAAATAAAGTTGATGAGATGCATATTCGGATCATCTCCTGCTAGTCCACCAAATAATCCCTTGAGTTGCAATAACTGAATCATGGTGCTTGTGATATTAAACTTTGCTCCGGGTGCCAATGGCGGAAGAATAATAGCTCCGGTGGCACCAGGTCCGTCTAGATCGTCCTCATCGTCAGGATTTGTTGCTCGCCTACGGTTATCAATATTCTCTTGAGCAGCCATCCTTTCAATTTCACGTTGTGCCTCCATTGATGCACTGAATAAACCTGAAAAAAAAACAAAAACAACAACTAAAAGTAAAAGTACGAGAATCTTTGACCAAAGGGTCTAGTAATTATCACGAACTTGATTGACACTCGTATTCCCCGACAACGGCGCCAATTTTTGATAACGCTCAATCTACAGCTCTCGTTTGAGTGTAAAGCGGTCGTTAGAAAATATAGAACCCAACCTGGGTTGGGTATCGATCCCACAGGGAATAGCTTGGTCAACAAGTAAGCAAAATTAATAGACTTTTGGTGCCAGTCTCGTAAGAAGGGGGGATTGTAATAAGTAACCAAAGTAATGAAATAAAAGCTGAAAATAGCAAAGTAAAAGAGAAAAATTGTTACGTAGGTTGTAAACAATGAGAATTGAAGCGTTGGGGTTATGTCCACCTTCTGAGGTATACGTCTCTATTGGCTATGAGTGTGTAGAGTCTCGACATGCAATTGCTTATAGAGAATTGTAGTCGATGGTAAATCCAAGCGTCTCTCGACCTAAACAAGGACTATTTCACTTTAACTCTCGCGAGCTTAAAGCGTGTCTAACGGTACGAATTCTCCAAGAGGTTAGTCCAGTTATGGCACTAGCTTTTTAATAGGAAAGGGTGTCCTACTACCTTGACATTATCTCTTTTCCAGACAAATAACCTTTCTCTCGAACAAGTTAAATGTTAGACTGGCATTATTCTATGCGTCTGCAGCCACAAGAATTTGTATTAAGATGAAGAGAATAATGATATAAGCAATATACGTGTCTCGAACTCACAAACTCACAGCAATAGATAGTATCTCATTCGGCTTCCATAACCCCAACAGAGAAGTTTAGTTACCCATGAGTGCGAAGGATATCACGTTTTGCATGGTTGATGGCGTGAGAAGTAGGTGATAGGCGTGTGGTTTTGGTGATTCCCTAGCAAGTAACGATTCTCTTGTTGTGGAATTTAAGAATAGAAGAATAGATTAGAAGTGTTTGTGGTGAAAGATGAGAGAGATGGAAGAAAATTAATAGTTTAAGAATGAATTTCTTGAATTAAGGGAGGAGTTGCCTCCACTAAGGGAGGACTTGATTAAAATCTCTAGCATGATAGGGTATTTATAATACTCCTATCCTACTCCTACTATGCTAATGAAATAAATAACCAAATCCTACTAAACTAAGGAAATACTTAACCCATTTGTACTAGGTTAATGTAACATTCTCCTAATCCAAATAAACTAATGAAATACATAACCCAATTGTACTAGGTTAATGTATCATTGTCAAAATCCAGCTTTGTGTCTGTAAGTCCCCAAAGTCTTCAGAATTGCTGCTTTAGCCCGGGACAGATTTTCCATGCAGCAGTTTTGGTCCAGGTCCCCAAAGTCTTCAGAATTGTTGTTTTAGCCCGGGACAGATTTTCCATGCAGCAGTTTTGGTCCTTAGGCGTGTAAACTCCCTTTCCTTCCTTTGTGAGCTTTCTTTTGCGTCAAGTAAGCCATAAAATGCTGAATTTTGCATCATTTATACCTGAAACTTTACTAATCATGTTCGTTAGCTCATTTATAGGAAAAAGGACTAAAAGTGCATGAAATATATAATTTGTTCTCAAAACTAGGCTAAAATATGGGCAAAATATATTGATATAGGCGCGTAATTTCGCCTATCATCACCTACTAAGTACCATGTGCTTGATACTCATACTACACATCTGCAGCCTTCAGATTATAGTACGAGTTTTCACCGTTGATGTCTGCCTCGTGTAGAGCAGCTATGTATTGGAGAATTAGGCTGAGCTCCTGGCATTCAAAGTATTCCTGCTCTCCCTCGTATTGATTAGACTAGTTTTCAATTTGCATTCAGAGACATCTTTGTATATGTATTTATTTTATCTTTCACTTTGTACTCCTGTTGTAGTAGAAGCTCTTGTACTAACTTCACCAGGCCTTGAAGTTGCTTTATATGTATTATCTCTTTATCATACTCATTTTGTTGTTTTCTTTCAATATCTTGATAGTCCAATACTAGCTATTTTGGACTATCGGTTGACTTACCTACTGTTGGGTTATAGTTGGTGCCATTATGACTTGAAAAATCAGATCGTGACAGTCTGATTCTTTTTTCATGGGCCAAACACATGAAAGTTCTATTTTTTATAATGGATAGAGGTGAGATTCGATTCCAGGACCTCTACCTACTGTATACTACCAGAAATTCGCTATTTTCTGACTAAAAATTTTTGACTGGCATAAATAGTCAAGAATTTCCGAATACTTCAGTCGGAAATCTTAATTTTTAATTTTTATTTTTTACAAAATATTTGTCCAACACTATTTGTGACAAAAGCAGTCAGAATATTTGGCGGCAAATTCTGGAAAATATATATTTCGGCTACAGTAGTCAAAAATATAAATAATTACATAAATTATTAAATATATGCTTTTGACTACTATAGTCAGAAATACTAATAAATAAATAAAATTAATAATTAATCTAATATATATCCGACCACTGTAGTCAGAAATATAAATAATTAAATAAATATAATACTAAATATATAATCAGTCCCTTATACAAAAATTAAATAATTAGTTAAATAAATTATTAAATATATATTTTCAATTACTGTAGTCAGAAATACTAACAACTAATAAAATTAATAATTAATTAAGTATATATCCGACCACTGTAGTCGGAAACATAAATAATTTAATAAATATATTATTAAATATATAATCAGTCCCTTATATAGAAATTAAATAATTATTTAAATAAATTATTAAATATATATTTCATACTACTGTAGTCAAAAATACTAATAACTAAATAAAATTAATAATTAATTAAATATATATCGGACCACTGTATTCGAAAATGTAAATAATTAAATACATATATTACTAAATGTATAATCAGTCCCTTGTATGGAATTTTAAAAAAATGTAAAATAAATTATTAAATATATATTTTCGACTGCTGTAGTCGGAAATACTAATAACTAAATAACTATATGACATGATATATAATCATATTCTTATACAGAAAATTAATTATTAATTAGATTTCTAACTACTTTAGTTGGAACATTTAATAATAAATAAATATATTACTAAATACATTACAAAAAAGCTTCTCTATAAATATATTAAATGTATCCGACTACTGTAGTCGGACATATTGAATAATTAAATATATTCAACTTTTACCTGACTATAGTAGTCGGAAGATTATTTTTAATTATTAAAGTATTAAACTGTAGTGGTTTCCATCCTCTTTCACTTCACTGCCTCTCTCTAAACTAAATTAAGGCAAAGTGCCTTCCTCTCTCTCTTTCTCCCTCTCCATCAAAACCATTGAAGCAGCAGTGGTTGCCTTCCTCCATCGAAACTCCAACGGCGGTATGATCTCTCTCTCCCTCTTTCTCTTTCTCTTTCTTTCTCTCTCTCTCTCACAAACATACACTCAGCATATTTAGACATCCAAATACCCTCTTTCTTCCATGGTCCGCCAGAAAGGTAGATGGATCCAAGTATATCTCAATCGCCTTCATGGAGGATGAGACGGCATATAAGGGTGTCTCCATGGATGACTCACACAGTGTTTCCATTTCCAAGATGACAAATTTATTTGTTGGTGAGAGTGCAGAGTAGGCTACCTCTGCTTTCTTTTGACCATTTTCATTACCTCTTTCAATCTTTACACTCTTGGTAAGCACTATTTTACTTTTATCTTGGGAAATTTTGGTTACTAACTTGACAAGTTAGGAAAACACTTCTCCTTTTTTTCTTGCTTGTTTTTCTTAAGAGTATATGGCCTTTCTTGCTTTAATTTTTTGTTATATTCTTAAGCTACAAAAGAGGAAAGTATTGATAAGTGGTTAGTTATTATTGTTGTTATCAGTCTGTTATGTAAATTAAACTAGGAATTATTGGTTCAGTTTTTCTTCTGTTTAGAGAGAATAACTTTGACAGATCTTTAAGGGATGGTCTGTATTAGTTCCTAATACTTCTAATCTCTCAAAGTCTACTCAGCGAGAGAAGTGTATCCAGTTGTCTTAGCATGGTTCGACCTATAGCCGGTGTAAGAATTCTGGAGTGAATCTTTGATATTTTAGAGGATGTGCCTTGGTCTCATGAATTTTGGTTTGCTTGGGTAGAGATTGCAGATGTTATTCACCACCCTTTCGATGTGCAACTTATCCCAATCTGGTAGTTATATATATTTTATCATGATACTCATATTAATTGGTGTATCGTTTTTAACGGATTTGAGAAATTATATGGAATAAATAGTTAATGTTAAGGGTACAACAGGAGAAAGAAATTATCTCTCTCTTGCAATGATTATAGTGGACAAGTAAAAGTGAAAAAAATTATTTTAGTATAGTGGACAAGTGAAAGTGAATTTATTTTTAGTATAGTGGACAAGTGAAACTGAACGGTTAAAGTACACTTTTTGTTATTCTATTTTTCTTTCTCCTCCCATTTTTTCATAAGTATTCATGTGTCTAATCTTTAGTGGCTTAGGAGTAATCGTTTCAATCTTCATCGGGAAGAATACCTACTTTGAGTTAGATGATGCAAGTGCTACTACTAAGGCACCAAATGATATCTTTTTTCCTTGCAAAATTATTGTTTTCCTTTTGCCCTTTATCCTCATTATTCTAATTCTTGTGATTAATTTATTGATTATGTGATCACTTGAAATTGTACCAATTTTTAAAAGTGCACCTAATGAAGTATGTAAAGTATCATGTAAAAGTTAAGACTTTGAAATAATACATTCGCATTTGTAACATGTCCACTCTTGTGTCTTTTTTTGGACCAGTAATTGAAAATAGTTTTTTAATGATGGTGAGGTTCAAACCCAAAATTGATGTGTGTTATGATATACTTGATACGCTTTCATATCATGTTGATGTGTTTGTACTGTCGCATTTAAAAGCTTTAATAGTTCTTTGTATTATGTAGTTGCCTAGTCTAAAAGCTTCAACTTCCAGAGAAGAACATATTTATTTGGTAATTTTAGGTCTGCAATAGTTAATAAACACAATTTCTTTAAAATTCCACAAAATGATGAGTGTGTCATGGTATCTAGTTGGGTGGTGTTCGAAACCTCCTAATGATCCATTTATACTGAAAAAGTCTCATCAAAATTTATTACTTCTTTTCCTGAGAGATTTAAAGAATGTATTTAGCTAGTTCGATATCCTGTTGGCTTCAAATAGTTTGACCTCCGTAACCTTGAAATATACTCTTTTCTACTTTCTTCCCCTGGATATTGGTCTAGGTAATTCTGATGTAGTGAACTACATTCTTATATTATCTAGTTTTTGCAATAGCTATTTGAATAGTTGACAATGAATAATGTGCTTATTGATACTCGTCCTGCTAACGTGTTTGGGAAAATAAATACTTGTTTGCAACTAACCTTCTATTGAAACCTTCTAATATGAAAAAAGGTATAAACATTGATTCTTACTAGCTATGATGTTGTCACCATCTAATGCAAGCAAATTCCAAGAGAAGCTTGAGTCTCGGGCAAATCTATGATATGCTTCCACTATTATATATTTTTGATAAAGACGCACTTCACTATTAGTAACATATTGGTGCGGAAAAAAAATCATTCCATTCAGATTGAGTAGCAAAATATTTGGTTACCTTATCACAATTACTGAAATTATTACTTCTATAGATTGGTGTAACAGTTAGGCCACACTCTTGGGCGCTCATATCTATTTTTGTTAGGTTGTCAAAGCATCTTTGATCCTAATTTAAAACCTGATAATCACATATGAAACGAGTTATTTTTATGCCAATATTTTGGCAATCTTCTTTAGAAAACAAGCATCATAATAGTCTAATGTTCAGGTTTATTTACTTCAGAGATCACGCATATTACTACTGTATTCATTTGTAATTTGTTTCATTCTGTATACTTATGCATGATGTACTTATTTTGGTCCTTCAAAACATTAATGTGGTCTGCTTTTCTTTTGTCAGAGTTGCTAAAACAGGTCTGGAAGAATCAAATCATCATTCTTAGGTGACAGTTTTGAAGGTCAATCAAGAAATTCCCATCTTTACTCATGTCTTCACTGATTCAAGGAAAAAATTTATTCCATTTTCTACTTGGTCTATTTTTAGTACCTTTGATTGATGAGCAGACCCTAGTCTTCATTGTTTTGTCATTTGTGGTACAAGATTTTATGGACGTGATCATAGTAAAACCTCTTCAGTGTTTTCAACATGCGCTTTCCTTTTATTTTTTTCTTTTAAAGTCTTTACCTCATCTGCTTATCTCCCTTTTTGCCTTTATTTTATCTTACTTGTGAAGCTATCACATGGATTGGATTCCTTTCACTGATAAAAAAATTCTTCTTTTAATTAAAATATTCAATTGTTGTTGGTTGCTTTACTATGTTGTATTGAATCTCTTAGTTTTTTGCTTGTGTGTACTACGTAGTAGCATCTCTAAACAACCCTATTATTAGTTTATATCTATTGTTTTTGTTTCTCTTCTTTATTATTATCATTGCCATTCTTGTGTAGATAAAAAAGGAAGATCATACATAGATGTATAATAGACTTTATCCTAACCGTACGGAGTTGAGGGAGGAATATAAAGCTGGGGTGCCCGGATTTATTTCTAAAGTAATGACACTTAATGATTTTATTATTGAAGGGACAATTAAGTGTAATTGTTGGAATTGCAAGTGTTGAAAGTTATTGAGTCCATATGTTGTTACATTACATCTTTATAGGAAGGCTTTTATGTTGAATTATAATGTGTGGACAGCTCAGGAGAAAGTAGTGTTGCTAATAATGTTGCTTTTCAAAATTATGTTGAAATTCCAATAAGAGAGAATAATGTTGAAATTTTACGATATAGTGAGATGGTCAGGGATGCTTTTGGGACACACTCAGGGGCCCAAAATGAACCAAATGATGAGGCTAAGCACTTTTATGAATAGTTAAAGGAAGTTAGTCATCCATTGTATGAAGGATCAGTGCATTCTAAGTTATCTGTTGCCATTCGGTTACTGAGTATTAAGTCAGGTTAGTCAATTTCTCAAGAGGACATGAACTCTATCATTAGACTTATGAATGAACTTAACCCAAACAAACTTGACTTACCCAAAGATTTCTACACAACAAAGAAGTTAGTTTCTAAGTTAGGACTTTCTTCAAAGAGGATTCACTGTTGCGAAAAAGTTTGCATGTTATTCTATAAGAAAGATGCAAATTTAGAACATTGCAAATTTGGTAATCAACCTCGTTATCAGTAAGTTACAAATGCCAAAGGGAATAAGGTTCCTGTGAAGTTGATGTAGTACTTACCCCTTCTACCACGATTAAAGATGTTGTATGCATCAATGAGCTTTTCCCCCTCATATGAGATGGCACTATGAAAATAAAAGACCACCTGGTGTTTTATGTCATCCGTCAAATGGAGAAGCATGGAAGCATTTTGATAGTTTGTATCTGGATTTTGCTAGTGAACCAAGAAACATTAGGTTGGGATTATCTATTGATGAATTCACTCTATTTTCTGTCTCAGCTATACCATATTCATATTGGCTAGTGTTTGTGACTCCTTATAATCTCCCATTTGAATTGTGTATGACGAGTTAGTATATATTTATAACTTGCATTATTCCAGGTCCTCGCAATCCAAATGTTTTGATTGATGTATATCTGCAGCCATTGAGTAATAAGTTAAACTTATTGTGGCATGAAGGTGTGGAAGCATATGATGTATCAATGAAACAAAACTTTAGATTGTGTGCTACTTTGATGTGGACAATAAATGGTTTTTCTTCTTATGGAATGATGTTTGGGTGGTCGACTGCGGGCAAGTTAGCTTTCCCTTGTTGTATGGAAGACACAAAAGCATTCACTTTGAAACATGGGGGTAAAAACTCATGGTTTGACTGTCACCGTCGATTCTTGCCAATGCAACATGAGTTTAGGAGAAATACTAGTGATTTTATGAAGAATAAGACTGATTTTGAGGATCCACCACTAATTTTATCGCGAGAAGAAATTTGATATAGAGTGAGGAATCGGCCTAAGGTAATAGAGTCTCCACCATCCAGGATACCTAGTTATGGTGTTATATATAACTAGACTAAATGAAGAATATTTTGGGAGTTAGATTATTGGAAGAATAATCTTCTGCCTCATAATATGTATCCCATGCATATTGAGAAAAACTTCTTTGACAACTTGTTTAATACTGCAATGGATGTAAGTAACAAAACAAAAGATAACTTGAAGGCCAGGATAGACTTAAAGGAGGATTGTCGGTGCAGTGAGTTGTACCTGACATACTTAAACAATAACATTCAGAAGACAAAGGCCAGTTACACATTCACTTTGGAGGCTAGAAGAGTGATTTGTGATTGGGTTAACAATTTGAGAATGCTAGATAGATATGCATCAAATTTATTTAGGTGTGTTTATATGAAGGAAGGAGAGTTGACCTCCATGAAGAGCCATGACTGTCATATTTTCATAGAGTTATTGATGCCTATTGCATTCTGTTCATTTCCCAATAGAATTTGGAATCCCAAAATAGAGATAAACTTATTTTTCAAAGATTTATGTTTTAACACATTAAGGGAGGAGAACCTATCTCTGATGGATATCAACTTTCGCTTAACCTTAAACAAGTTGACAAAAAAATTTCCTCCTGGTTTTTTTTATGTTATGAAGCATCTTCCAATTCATCTTGTGTGAGAGGCACGACTTGGAGGACCTGTTCAATGTAGATGGATGTATACCTTTGAGAGGTATTGACTTTTAAAATTTACCTTCATGTGTTTTAATTAAACATTATTTCATCTAAAAGATCACACTATGCAGGACTATTGGCAAACATAAGCGGACCATAAAAAACAGAACTTGAATTGAGGGATTAATATGTGAGGCTTATTTAGATAAAGAGACCTTTCATTTTTGTTCATATTATTTTGAACATGATGTACAATGTCTGATAAATCGACCTAATAGGCATGATGATAGAGATAATACAGATCCTTCGGCACCACCATTTTCAATATTCAATCAACCAAGTAAAGGAAGTCCGAAAGGCAGTCCACTTCGATATTTGAATGAGACGGAGCTTAAGTTAGCTACAGCACATGTATTATTAAATTGTCCCGAGGTACTGCCTTTTTATAAGTGAGTATATTTAAACTAAGGACAATCATTCAAGGTCTATCTAAGCTTTAACTAATGAAAGTCATAACTTTGTCGGACAGCTACTTCGTGGCTTTACACGGGGATGCTGCTGTTTATCCTATGTTTTCAGTGAGGTTTAGAGAATATATAAGTGTAACTTAAATATTTAACACGATTTACACTTTTGTTCAATCTCATGTATATTTAAATTCTAACTTTTTTTAACTTTTTATAGGTTCATAATCCACTTAATTATGACCCAAATGGCCAATTTTTACGTGATATAGCTTGGGGACCTGATGGTAAAGTCAGAAATTTTTCTAAGTGCTCTGTTAATGGGTACAAATTTCACACAGAAGAGTTCTCTAAAGGCAAGAAAACTAACAATAGTGGGGTTTGGGTGAAAGGTGATGGCGGTGTTGATTATCATGTTGGTTGGCCAAAGAAAAATTGGTTCTTTTTCGGTGTAAGTAGTATGATCCTACGCCTAGGTTAGGTACAAAGGTGCACCCTCTGTACAAAATAGTTAAAGTTAAGCGTACAAGAGAGCATGGACTCTATGATCCATTTGTCATTGCACAAAATATGAAACAAGTATATTATGCTCCTTATCCTTTGTGTAAGAATAAATCTGCATGGCGGGTAGTTATTTAAACAAAGCCCGTGGGTAGAGTTGTAGTGGAGGATACATTAGATGTAGCATATCAGAATGACATTTCAAGTGTTGAAGAAAAGGTGGATGATGAATTAGAAGATGAGTTGCAGCATAACGAAGGCCTATATGAAAAATTTGATCCTTCTAAACTTAGATTGAATGTTCATGATTATGATGAAGGAACATATGGGGCAAACGACAAGGAAGATACAACTGATGAAAATAAAATAAGAGATGAAGAGTTACTTGATGAAAATGAAACAAGTGATAAGGAAGAATCGATGAATGAATATGAAACAAGTAATGAGGAAGAATTGATGAATGACTATGAAAGAAGAGTCGAGTATTGAGTTGTTATTAATAGTAGTAATGTGTTGTAACAAGGTCTTGAATTGTATTTTAGTTGCTGCTTTTTGCTATTTTTCTTGACAATATAGTGTCTTTTCTTTGTTAACATTTGTTGTGCCAATAACTATGCAATATGATTTTCTTGTCTTGTTGTATTTTCTTATTACACTGCACTCATCTGTATGCTTGCTCAATCTACATCATATGGAATCAGACTGTTTTCGCCTTCTATACAGGGTGAAAATGACTTACTTGAAACTATCATTTATGCTAGACTTTTTCTGTATCTGTAATATATCACTATAGTAGGATCTAACCCTGCCATTTTAAGTTGAGAAGTCAAAGCAAGCAGTTTGTACCGGTATGTTTGGAACAAAGCAAATAAAGATTGCACCCTTCTTTTAAAAATAATTCTGAATAGAGAATACCAAATAGGGTAGTGGAAGTTTTGATACTCCAAAAAGGAATGTGCTTCTGTTATTGTCACTAGTGTGTAATACATGATAAATACATTTGTTCTGCAATATGGACTGTTCAAAGTTTCATTTGCCTTTTAATAATTCTTTGTGTTTTGAGTAGAAGTTGAATAGATAAACCTTAATCATTTCTATTTTTGTACCACATATAATTATGTCATTTGCTGTCAGAAGACTTGTTATCTTGCTGCCTGCTGTCACACAAGATGCCAATATTCCGCTCAAGGCATGAAAAGTTTCTTATAATTAAGTATATAGTTTTTGTATGATTAGCAGTCAAATGGTCTAGTGGATGAATCATATGACTGCAACTAAACTATGATCGAAGCCAATTAATGGATTGAATAATCTTGTCAAATTTAGTAGGTTTTAGATTAGTTATTGAACCAAGTTCTATTTTTCATATTTCACTGGCCACGTAGGCATGAAACTTACTCATATTACAATGACTTCAGAGTCGATATGAACATAAATTCATTAACTGTAATTTCACAATAATAACATCAGAATTTAATTGTATCTGTGTCATATATTACACGTAATCTAAGCACATGCACAATCATCATATTCCCAACGATATATTTGTAACTCATTTGCTGAATCCGTTATTTTATGTTAGTCGGAAACAGGATCTAACCCTGACCTGTATGCTTGAATTTGCGCAGCCTACATACAGCTTTCCATTTGTAAATGTTCCACACCTTATGGATTTATTCTTTAAATATTTATAGGAAATTATGGTTAGATAACTTAATTGATTGATTCATTAGATTAAGAATATCAGCATTCATGATTCAATTATGTTTTCAGAATGACTACTTAATAAACTAATATCTCAGTAATTATCACATTTCTTTATGTACTTTATTTCATTTAGGCTAAGCTTTTTTTTAGTATTAAGAAAAAAGATACAAGCAACCTACCTATCCAGGTTTTCTTTCACTCAGTACTACAGGGAATGTAGAATTTAATTTTTGTTTGATCTAAGAATCATATCTGGGCAGCATAACATAGACTAACTCCATTTTGTGGTTTTTTTTCAGGTGGTTAATAAAGAAAATCAATGGAATAAAAAGGTCATGGTAATGGACGGCGTAAAAAAGGTAAGAAAGGACCTAATAATCTTTCCGCAGGTCAATATACAACACTACCACCACCACCTGTTACCACAACTCTTCAACCAGCTACTATAAATATTATTCCTCCTCCAAGATAAACTATTTTACTACCAAATACAATTTTCATGTGCCCACCACCCCACCAGTTCCAGCCTTCTTCTCCCCATAATAGTCTGAATAGTAGCTCTTCATATGTACCTTTAACATTATCCACACCTAGCCTTTCTGGATTGAGAATTGGAGGTCCCTGCATATCAACATCTCCCTCCAATGATAGTGTTGTAGTGTTTAATGCTACAATAGTTGCTTCCCAGATTTTGAAATTTAAAAAGGTAGTAGAATATGACGGCAACGGGAGGGTACTTATCGCCCCTGATGGTAATAGGTAAGTAAATCTTATGTTTTCCCATAATTTTTAAAATTTTTAAAAGCTAAGAAAGAAAGACGTACAAACATTTTATCAAGTTATTTATGAAACTTTTTCAAAAAATTGTAAACATTGTCAAAAATTTTAGTCATTTCAAATGAATATAAATAAAATTTCTTACAATAAATTTTTATTCAAATAATAAAATATTTAGTCGTATATATCTTCATGATGGTATTTGAATTAAATAATTATAATTAATTAAAGAAGTACAAATTATTTTAAAAATTTAATATATTCTTAGAAAAATTATGTCATATCACTATTTAACTTACCATAACTATTAAAAAATTCAATTATTAAATAATTATATAAATTCATGAGTTCAGATAAAAGCTTGGATAAGAATCTGATATATTCTTGTAAAATTAAGTGATGTGTCCGGAAGAATGTGATGCGTGAAATGTAATGTATCCGTATAAAATTTAACAATGAATTCAAAAAAAAATATGATGTATCCGTATAAACTAAATCAGAATCATTATCATAATATTAAAATAATTGAATCGCTATGACAAAAGAAAGATTAAAAAAAAAAACTAACCTTCAAAATCACACGAGCACCTCTATGTTAATTGTTAATACATAGAATTTGATTTTATTTTTTGAATCCTTAACAAATTAATTCAATAAATAAAACAGTATGTTTATATTATAATATAATGATAAATATGATATTCAAATCATATCTTTTATTTATTTTGTAAAATTAAATTTTAATCCTTATCACTTATTATCTAGTATGATTTTTAAATTTGAATTAAACAAAATTGAGTTGGAATCTTATTTGCGTGGGTACGAAGACTAGTATAATTTCTAATAAGGAATGAACCTCCACGTGGATAGGTTTACTAGTCATATAATTCAGCGATCTTCATATTTTATAATTTTATTGTATACTTTGCCTATTTTCAACTGTTCTTTTGTACTAGATATGCACAACCCATGCTAGCATGGGCCCAATATATATATTTTTTATTTCAATTTATATGACGTAAATATAATTTAGATAAGTAATCATTAAAATAATTTAAGTTTTTAATTATTGTGAGTTATAATATTTTTTTTCAATTTAAGTGACAATGACATAATTTCGAGAGCCAACCAAATATTTTATATTTTATATTTTAAAATTGTTAATTATGTGATTTATAATATTTTTTTTACATAATTTTTCAATAAAATATGAATACTCTCTTCATCCCAATTTATGCAGCACAAACAAAATTTTGGCAATCAGTCAATGTTTTAAATATTTTTATTAATTATTATTATTTATAGTACTTTTTATTTCATTTTCAAATAATATATGCTGCTTTATATCTTTCTCTGCCATGTCCTAATTTATATGACACTAATATAATTTTGATAGTCAATCAAATTTTTTATGTTCATATATAATTTTGTTATTCGTAATTTTCTAATACATAAATAACTTATAATAAGGAGTGGTATGGTAAAATCATCGTTTGAAGGGAGACAATTTAATTTAAAACATCAAGAGTTAATTTTGAATTTTATGTCTATTTTATCTTTTTATTAAATATTATTAAATTTTTTAATATTTAGATGACTCATAATAATTAATTAAGAGTGATTGATTATGTTACTCCTATAAAAATTAACATAATTTTTTATATCCAGTAGTAATCATCGATAACTCACTGGAGTAATATATTAATTAAATACGAAATGCTATATTTTGCATATATAAAATATGATAATATTAAACATTATTGAATAGTGCATTATGTTTATCTCTCACAATAATAAAATTTTATTATATATTTTTCTTTCTTTTTTACTTGATACATATTGACCCAATACAAATCTTAAGAAAATATTTATTAGTAATTTATTTAATTAAATTAAATTTATTAACTTTGTACTTTAAAAAATTAAAATTAAGTTTAAATAATAGTATTTCTATATAAGAAAAAAATAAATTTAAAATTTAAATTTACCAAAATAAATAAGTAAAAAAAATAATTTTGAATATAAAAGACAATTAAAATAGTAAAATTGATTTACTTTAAATATGTAGTTGTAATTAATTAAGATAAAATTATTATATTATTAAATTACTTAAATTTAAATTAAATTTATGGAAAGTTGAAAAGTACTGTGGGACCCACCTACTTAAATGTAGCTTTGAGGGCAAACTTGTAAATAAATAGACTAAAGTAGATTTTTTTAAGGGCATGGTTTGTAAGTAAATAGAAGATTGTGGACATTTTTTAAAGTTATTAATAAGTTACATCTAACATAGGACAAAAGACAAATTCTTTAAGCAGATTTTTCTTGTAAAAAGACTAAAATGCCTTCAACTTTTCATTAAATTCCAAGAAGCAGTCATGTTGATGTTGGCTCTTCTTATGTCTTCCTCCATTTTATCCTAATTTATGTGCACTAATATAATTTTGACAATTAATTAAATTTTTTATGTTGACATATCATTTGTGTCTACTTTATCTTTTTTTTTTTTGAATTCTTTTAAATATTTTAATGCTTAAACGGGCATAATAATTACTTAGGGGTGATATAGTAAAATAGCGATTGAAGCAGCAAAACAAACGTCTTAAATGACTTATAACAACTAATTAGAAATGATATAGCAAAATTATCATAAAAGATACTTGTGAAAAAAAAGTAAGTGGGTCTCAAATAAGACGTCGAGTTAATTTAAATATCAAGAGTTAATTTATTATTTTATTTTTATTTTATTTTTCTATTTAATATTTTAGTTTTTAATATTTAGATAACGATTATAATTAATTAGGGGCAATATAGTAAAATTACGATTAAAGAAGCTAAAACAGTTATGTCATAAATATCTATTTTTTTTATATTAAATATTATTAATTTTTTAATACATGACTTATAATAATTAATTGAGAATAATATAGTAAAATTATGATTGAAACAACTAAAGAAGACAACACAAACATACATGTCGACCTGTTGCCTGAGTTAACTCCATCTTATTATATATAGTTATATATAAAGAGAGGGGGAGGGGGTAGGAGGGAGTACTCTAATGTGGAGCACCATGACTATTTGTATTGTTAATTTGGTGTAGATTCACATTTTTAATATTTTAAAAGATCCACAACTAAATTAAGTCTTGCAAATTAATAAAAAATAAATTGAGTCTCAAATTATCACGACTTTAGTTATCACAATAGTTAACTTCTAATTGAGAAATATTGGTTCAATATATGTTAGAATTAAATTGGGTATCAATTTGTCACGACTATAGTCAACATAATTAGTTGACTTCTAATTCGGATATACTAATTTAGTATAGGAGGCCTCAATTTATCATGATTACAGTCAACATAAATAACTGACTTATAACTGACGAATGTTGATTCAATCTGCATTATATTTAAATTGAGTCACAATTTGTCATGACTGAAGTTCACATAAATGTTTGGCTTCTCTTTGAAAAATATTATTGCGATTTATCTTAGACTAGACATTGAAGGATCCATGCTAGCATAGATACAATATTATTATTTTTTTATCTCAATTTATGAGACAGAAATATAATTTAGATAATGAATCATTAAAATAATTTAAATTTTTAATTATTGTGATTTATAATATTTTTCTTTCCTTTTCAATTTAAGTGACTCTGATATAAGTTCGAGAGTCAATCGAATATTTTATATTTTTTATGTGATTTATAGTGTTTTTAGCATAATTTTTCAATAAGATATCAATACTCTCATCGTCCCAGTTTACGTATCTTCTCATTTTTAAATAATATATGTTACTTTATATCTTCCTCTGTTCTATCATAATTTTTGTGGCATTAATATAATTTTGATATTCAACCAAATAATTTACATTGACGTATCATTTTGAATGTATTTTTTTATGAAATATTATTAATTTTTTAATGTGTAGATGACAATAAAAATTAATTAGATGTGATATAATAAAATCACGATTGAAACAATGAAGCAGACATATCTTAAATGACTTATAAAAACTGATTAGAAGTGATATAACAAAATTATTATAAAAAATATTTTTGAAAAAAATTTAAATGTGTCTCATAAAAGACATCAAATTAATTTAAAACTTCAAAAATATTTATTATTTTATGTCTAATTTATCTTTTTTATTAACTATTTTTTTTAATACTTAGATGACTTATAATAATTAATTAGGGTGATAAGTAAACTTACGATTGAAGCAGCTGAAGAAGGTATCACAAAACATCAAGAGTTAATTTATTATTTTATTTTGATTTTACCTTTTTATTAAATATTATTATTTTTAATACTTAAATGACTTTTACTAATTAACTGAGAATGATATAGTAAAATTACGATTGAAGCAACTGAAGCAGGCATGTTGAAGACGTGCTTGCTTATTGTCCTTTATTTTTATTAGTAAAATTAAATTAAGTCTCAAATTGTCACTACTATAATCCACGTAAATGTTTGACTTCTAATGGAAAAATATTGATTCAATTTATATTACGATTAAATTGAGTTTCAATTTATCACAATTATAATCAACATAAATGTTTGACTTTTTGATATATTTTTTGATAACCATGGTATCCGGGCCATCTTGTGTGCACCAATCAATGTTAGGATTAGATTGTGTCTTAATTTGTCTTGATCGACTATAGTCAACATAAATGGTTGACTTTTATTTGGAAAATGTTGATTGAATCTATGTTAGGATTGAATTGAATTTCATTTTGTCATGATTATAATCAACATAAATGGTTTACTTCTATTTAGAAAATCTTGATTCAATATATACCACGTTAATCGAGTCTTAATCTGTGAATTTTATGATTCGCCAACACAAGTGATGACTTCTAGTAACTCAATTTCACTTCTTAGTTTTTTTAATAATGATGATGATGATTATTATAATAATTGATAATCACACCTTACATTAGGATCAAACCAACTTGCATTCGGATCCACAAGGTTTTCATCCACGACAGTCAAATTTACAAGCCCCTCGTAATCCGTATGTTCAGGTAGACTATACAAGAGAACAGAGGCCAAGGGAAAACTTCACCCCAATTGGAGAATCATATATGAGCCTGTTGCGGAGATTGGTCAAATTAGGATGGATTGAACCTGTTTTGCCTTTCAAAGTGGATCCGAATGCAAGTTGGTTTGATCCTAATGTAAGGTGTGAGTACCATTCAAACGTCCAAGGTCACAGTACCGAAAATTGTTGGAATCTGAAGACAACCATTGAAAAGTTAATCGAAAGCAAGGTAATCATAATACAAAAAGAAGAAGCACCGAATGTAACCGACAATCACTTCCTAATCACAGTAACACACATGTCGTGGGGATGATTTTTAACGATAGAGACTACAGGCCAACAAGCCAAGCAATGATGGAAATAGGCACCTTGAAGGAGAACACGGGTGAAGCACTGGAGTATATGCAAAGAGAACCACTGATCGTGAAAGGAGCGAGTTCCATTATAAGACCCCGAGATTCAGAAAATATGGTATTGTATGTTCCTGCAAAGCTAAAGGGAATAGCACAAGATGGGCCAAAACTATATGTTTCGAGCGGTCCCGCATAGTTCGACCAACAGCGCAACAACATGAGAAAGATAACAGAGCCAATTATCATAAGACACGCAGCACAGCTCCCAGTGACAATCTTGAAAACCATCCCATGGAACTACAACAAAACCACGGTGATGTACAAAGGAAAAGAGGTCATGAAAGAAACAAACAAAATAGGTGGTTTGACTCGATCAGGAAGATTCAATGTTCCAGAAGAATTAAGGAGACCAAAACAGTTTAAAGATAGTCAAGGGCCAATGAAAAAACTTGTCACAAACAAAGAGGCTGAGGAATTTTTGAAGAAAATGAAAACCCAAGACTATTCCATTGTCGATCAATTGAGGAAAACCCTGGGTCAAATCTCATTATTATCCCTGCTGCTACATTCTAAAGAACATTGTCAGGCATTGATTAAGTTGTTGAATGAAGCATACATCCCGAAGGAAACTACGGTATGTCAAATAGAAAGGATGGTTCGTAGAATATTTGAAGCAAATAGAATCATTTTCACTGATGATGAGTTACCCATAGAAGGTTCTGGTCACAACAAGGTTTTGCATCTGACTACCAAATATGAAGGATATTACATAAATTGGGTAATGATCGATGGAGGTTCAAGAGTAGATATCTGTCCTCTCTCTACTTTGCAAAAAATTAAAAATCAGCCCAGATAGGATTCGGTCCAATAATGTATGTGTTCGGGCTTTTGATGGTGCAAAACGAGAGACAATTGGTGAGGTAGATCTTGTTTTGGTTATTGGACCAGTTGAGTTTACGATCACCTTTCAAGTAATAGACATGGATACTTCCTACAACCTACTTATAGGAAGACCATGGATCCACACAGCCAGAGCCATACCTTCTACTTTGCATCAAGTAGTTAAGTTTGAACACGACAATTAGAAAATTATTGTACATGGAGAGGATGACCTTCCCATACATCGAGATCCTTCTGTACCCTGTATCGAAACAAAAGGGGGTTATGAATCTTCCATTTATCAAACCTTTGAAATTATGACAGCTAATAAAGTTGTGGAAGGCATGCCGATTCCAGGGCCTCATCTCTCTTCTACTTCAATTATGGTGGCTATCCAAATGCTACAAAGTGGTTATGAATCGGGAAAAGGATTAGGGGTTTCGCTGCAAGGAATTATAAACCCTGTAGATCCATGTGGTAGCCACAACTCCTTTGGCTTAGGCTTTAAGCCTACCGCAGCAAATAGAAAATAGGCAAAAGAGTAAAAGAAGAAGGCTTGGAAATTGACAAGTTCGGTTCCACACATTAGCCAATCTTTCACGAAAGCTCAAAAGGAAGAAAATCAATACCCATATGCTAACAAGGATATGGATGAAATATGTCAAGGTCTCAAGGAAATGTTTTATGAAATAAACATAGTTCAGATGGGCGAAGGCCCTAGCCATGCGAATGTGCAATTCGTCGGGCCAAATATCAAGCTCACTAACTGGGAAGCCACTCCTCTCCCCACAAGGAAGGAGTCTTGGTAGTTTATTTTGTTGTTTCATTTTTCTTTCTTTTGTATTTTGGACTATTCTCAGGGTTGTAGTCCATATAGTTTAGTTTCTCTGCTTTTATGTTAACCCTCCTATCCTTTCCTATTCAACTAAATGAAATTCAAGTTTTTTAGTAAATTTATCTTTTCTTCCCTCTTTTAATTTTTATTTTTTTTATCTTATTTCAGTTATGTTAATACTGGCTTCGATAACATGACATGTACGTGGAGTTCACATTTAGATCCTAAAAAGTTGTCTAATCTCGAATCAGCAAACCAAATGGTAGATGAATACAATGAAGGTGAAGCTGATAAGGAAGTCAAAAAAGGATTGGATCAATTTGAGGATAAGCCCAAACTCAATTTAAATGACACTGAGATAATAAATTTGGGAATTGGTGAGAAGGTTAGAGAAATAAAAATAAGTATTCATGCGGATCAGAATATTAGGAATGATATTGTCCAGATTTTGATCGAGTATAAGGATGTTTTTGCTTGGTCTTATGATGATACGCCGGGTCTAAACACGGATGTGGTAGTCCACAAACTGCCTACATACCCTGATTTTCCACCGGTCCAGCAAAAGCAAAGAAAGTTTAAAACTGACGTGAGCGATAAAATCAAAGAGAAAATCATGAAGCAATAGAATGCGAACGTGATCAGGGTCGCTCAGTACACTACATAATTGGCTAATGTGGTGTCCGTACCGAAGAAAGATGGCAAAATCATAGTTTGTGTTAATTATAGGGATTTGAAAAAAGCAAGCCCTAAAGATAACTTTCCGCTACCCAGTATTCATATCCTTATTGATAATTATGCTAAACATGAGATCCAATCTTTCGTGGATTGTTATGCCAGATATCACCAGATCTTGATGGATGAAACAGATGCAGAAAAAACTGCTTTCACCACCCCGTGGGGTACTTATTGCTACAGGGTCATGCCGTTTGGTTTAAATAATGCGGGAGCTACGTACACGAGAGCCATGACTACTATTTTTCATGACATAATGCATAAGGAAGTAGAAGTATATGTTGATGATGTCATTATCAAGTCCAAGACACGAGTCGATCATGTATATGACTTGAGGAAATTCTTTGAAAGATTGCGAAAGTACAATTTACGCTCAATCCAGCCAAGTGTGCATTTGAAGTTCCATCCAGAAAACTTTTGGGTTTCATTATTAACCGCAGAGGCATTGAATTGGACCCCTCTAAGGTAAAATACATTCGAGAATTGCCGCCTCCGAAGAATAAAACTGAGGTCATGAGTTTTCTTGGAAGGCTGAATTATATAAGCAGATTCATCGCTTAGCTCAGCACTACATGTGAACCGATATTTAAGTTGCTAAAAAAGAATGTTGTTGTCCAATGGACAGACGAATGTCAAGAATCATTTGATAGGATTAAAGAATATTTGGCAAATCCTCTAGTATTGGTCCCACCGGAACCTGGTAGGCCTTTATTTCTATAACTGTCAGTGATGGACAATTTTTTTGGTTGTGTTTTAGGACAACATGATATCACAAGCAAAAAGGAACAAGCAATCTATTATTTGAGCAAAAAGTTCACAAGTTACGAGGTAAAATATATTTTTTTAGAAAACACATGTTGCGCCCTAACTTGGATTGCTCAGAAGTTGAAGCACTATCTTTCGTCCTACACAACCTACCTCATATCTCGAATGGATCCTTTAAAGTATATTTTTCAAAAACCTATGCCCACAGGCAGATTGGCGAAGTGGCAGATTTTACTTATAGAATTTGACATTGTGTATGTTACTCGTACCGCTATGAAAGTGCAAGCATTTGACGATCATTTGGCAGAGAACCCAGTTGATAATGATTATGAGCCTTTGCGAACTTACTTTCCTGATGAAGAGATAAATTCAATTGAGGAAGAAGTTTAAGATGATATGTATGCGTGGAAATTATATTTTGATGGGGCAGTCAACATCAAAGGAGTAGGAATTGGGGTGGTTCTTGTCTCACTGACCGGGCATCATCATCCCGCCACAGCATGACTTCGTTTATTTTGTACTAATAGCACAGCAGAATATGAAGCTTGCATCATGGGGTTAAATATGGCAATAAATCTGGATATACACAAGCTAATGGTGTTGGGAGATTCCGAATTACTCATTCGACAAATTCAAGGTGAATGGAAAACGAGAGATATCAAGCTCATTCCATACAAACAGTTCTTAGAGGACCTTAGCAAAAGGTTCAAGTCTATCGAGTTTAGATATATTCCCAGATCCCATAATGAGCTGGTTGATGCCCTGGCTACCCTAGCTTCCATGCTCCCATACCCAGGAAATACGCATCTCGACCCATTAGAAATACAGATACGAGATCAACATGGTTACTGCAATATAATTGATGCAGAACCAGATAATGAACCTTGGTACTATGATATCAAATGCTTCCTAAAGTCAAAAGAATATCCAATACACGCCAATGCAGATCAAAAAAGGACCATTAGGAGACTTGCTAATGGTTTCTTCTTAAGTGGGGAGATTCTGTACAAACAAACCCCAGACTTGAACTTATTGAGATGCGTTAATATTCAAGAAGCCAAAAGAATCATGAATGAGGTACATTCGGGGGTATGTGGTTCGCATATGAATGGGTATGTTTTAGCGAAAAAGATTATGTGGGCAGGATATTATTGGTTAACTATAGAGCCAGATTGCTTTTGCTTTGTTCGCAAGTGTCATCAGTGTCAAATGCATGGTGATTTAATTCACTCTCCACCTTCAGAGCTACATCCTATGTCTGCTCCTTGTCCATTCGTTGCTTGGGGCATAGATGTAATCGGTCCAATAGAACCAAAAACTTCTAATGGGCATCGATTTATACTGGTCGCTATTGACTATTTCACCAAATGGGTAGAAGTTGCTACTTTCAAATCAGTCACAAAGAAAATAGTAGTGGATTTTGTTCATTCGAACATCATATGTCGTTTTGGTCTACCAAAGTCCATTATCACAGGCAATGTAACCAATCTCAATAGTCATATAATGAAGGAGTTTTGTGAGCAATTCAAGATCGTGCATCATCATTCTACCCCTTATCGTCCTAAAGAAAATGGAGCCATTGAAGCAGAAAACAAGAATATTAAAAATATTCTTAGGAAAATGGTCCAAGGATCTCGACAGTGGCATGAGAAATTACCATTTTCTCTTTTAGGATATCGTACAACTATCCGTACATCAACTGGATCAACTCCTTATTTACTAGTCTATGGGACTGAAGCTGTGATACCCGCAGAAGTCAAAATTCCCTCGCTTCGAATCAATAGTGAAGCCGAAATTGACAATACTGAATGGGTCAAGTATAGACTAGAACAATTATCGTTAATAGATGAAAAAAGGTTGATGAAAATTTGCATTGGTCAACTATACCAGCCGAGGATGGCGCAAGCTTACAATAAGAAGGTACGTCCTAGAAAATTCGAGGCCGGCCAACTTGTTGTAAAATGCATCCTTCCACACCAAGAAGAGGCTAAAGGAAAGTTTGCTCCAAACTGGCAAGGTCCATACATAGTTGAACAAGTATTATCAAATGGAGCTTTGAAACTTGTAGATCTGGATGGAAAAATGACAAAAAAAGCTATCAATGCCGATTCAGTCAAAAGATATTATATTTGACACACTTGTGCTTAACATTCTCAAGTTGAGATGATGAAAGGTCATCATTCTACTTAACTAAATGTCATTAATCCCTTGTCAGCCCCTCGAGCCTTATTTACCTTTCCTTGCTTACCCTCTTTGGAGTCGAAAAGATAATGTGTTAGCATTGAACTATGTTCGACCTGATTCCTAAATGGATACGTAGGAAGCCCTATCTTGGGGTTCGGTCTGACAAAAGAGAAAGAAAGAAAAAAATCTTGGTATTTAAAAAAGATGAGATATATATCCTATTGTCACTTTTATATGGCTCTCAAGTTGTAATTTATCCTGAAAATCCTTTTTCCTTTGTCCATTAAAGACCTTCCGATAAATTTTTGAGAATACCAAGCCTTGTGTGCTGTATATATATCTATATATATATAAAATCTTGGTATTTAAAAAAATATTAGATATATATCCTATTGTCACTTTTATATGGATCTCAAGTTGTAATTTATCCTGAAAATCCTTTTCCCTTTGTCCATTAAAGACCTTCCGATCAATTTTTGAGAATACCAAGCCTTGTGTGCTGTATATATATATATATATACAAATCTTATTGGTGAAAACCCTCAGGGGCGCCATAAGACAATGATGAACGAGACAATCGAAATTAGAGAGGTCAATTGAGAAAATCCCAGAAGGAATGACTTTAGTCAAACAAAGTTTATCATGACAGGACAAAGATCAAGAAGGATGATTTAATTTGATTGAAAGGTGAAACCTAATTTGAGATTAGACAGTTTTAAAGGATCAAATATCTGCTCCAAATTGTGCGTAATGCGTTATTGAAGTCAATATACACCCCCAAATAAGCTTTCTTACTTTACTGGTAGAAATACTTTCTATTCAGACATAATTCTTGTATTCCTTCTTTTGATTCTTCCTTATTTCATTTTTACACGCTCTATTTTTTTATGGGTAAGTCTCGCACCAAATGCAAAATAAAGGAAAACACGTAAAATTGACCATGGCTCCCAGTGAAATTGAGCAGATATTGTTGGGAGTTCACCACCTTGACAAGGACAGGGAGCCAGTTAAGATAAGTATTACAAGTGAAGCATTTGAAAATGAAGAACAGAATTGTACTGAAACAAACAAAAATACAACAAAATTTGAAAGACGAAGATTCAACCTCGCCAACTAATTAGTTTAATCAACTGTATCAAGTTGGGGCAAGGATAAGGCAAACCTCCAAGGGATTCAAGGCCACAAACCAACTACCAAGTTTAAAACTCACAATTTTTTTTCTTTTTTGCTTGAACAGGGGCAAAGCAATCTTGTGAAGTTTAGTGAAAAAAAAAACAAGTATAGCAAAGTTAAGTTTTCTTGAATTTTATCTTTTTGTTATACTCCTATAATTCTAAGTTAGCATCAATGTAATTATAATAATAATAATAAGACCCCTCATATTCAAGACTGGGGCATTTTTTTTTCTTTTCTAACAAAAAAAAATCCTAATCTTTTTCGTCTTCATAGGGCGCCATCCCCTAGTTGACATCTTATTCGTCTTCATAGGGCGTTATACCCTAGTTGACATCTTTTTCGTCTTCATAGGGCGTCATCCCCTAGTTGACATCTTTTTCGTCTTCAGAGGGCGACATCCCCTAGTTGACATCTTATCTCGTCTTCGTAGAGCGCCATCCCCTAGTTGACATCTTTTTTGTCTTCATAGGGCGCCATCCCCTAGTTGATATCTTATCTTGTCTTCATAGGGCGCTATCCCCTAGTTGATATCTTATCTCATCTTCATAGGGTGCCATCCCCTAGTTGATATCTTATCTCATCTTCATAGGGCGCTATCCCCTAGTTGACATCTTATCTCATCTTCATAGGGCATTATCCCCTAGTTGACATCTTATTCGTCTTCATAGGGCGTCATTCCCTAGTTGACATCTTATCTCGTCTTCATAGGGCACCATACCCTAGTTGACATCTTATTCGTCTTCTTAGGGCACCATCCCCTAGTTGACAATTTATTTCGTCTTCATAGGGCGTCATCCCCTAGTTAACATCTTATCTCATCTTCATAGGGCACCATCCCCTTGTTGACATCTTATTCGTCTTCATAGGGAGCCATCCCCTAGTTGACATCTTATCTCATCTTCATAGGGTGCCATCCCCTTGTTGACATCTTATCTCGTCTTCATAGGGCGCCATCCCCTAGTTGATATCTTATCTCGTCTTCATAGGGCGCCATCCCCTAGTTGATATCTTATCTCGTCTTCATAGGGCGCCATCCCCTAGTTGACATCTTATTCGTCTTCATAGGGCGCCATCCTCTAGTTGACATCTTATTCGTCTTCTTAGGGCACCATCCCCTAGTTGACAATTTATCTCATCTTCATAGGGCGTCATCCCCTAGTTGACATCTCAGGAAACACCATTTCATAATTTTTCCTATCCATCTTCATACGGCGTAATCCCCTCGTTGACATTGTATTTTTTTTTCATGGGGCGCCATCCCCTAGTTGATATTTTAGGAAACAAACCTTCCTATTTTTCTTCTTTATGTCTTCATAGGGCATACAAAATCTAGTTGCATTTTAAGAAGCAAATATCCTAACTCTTTTTCATGCATTCATAAGGCATAACTTCCTTTGGTTGCTTTATTGAGAATAAGAATCGTATTTTATTGCATGTGTAACTTCGATTTCTATCATTTTTATTTATTTATTGTTAAATTATTTTTCTAATAACTCACAAAAATTTCCTAGTGCAAACTTGGGGCAGAAAAAATTTGTTTGTTTTGTTTTGTTTTCTTTGATGCCTTGCAGGTTTTTTGCAAAACACAGGTTTAATGCCGAGAATGGCATTCCATCTCTGATTTGAGTAGTGGAGAATGATTAGTTTGAAAATACATAGTCATTTATGCATCTGCAGCGGCCCAACATCCCAAGAGTCATCTGCATAACTCCTGATCAGGAGAACAAACATCCGAAAGTATTCTATGAACCATCCTTTGGAAGAGTGTCAATGACACAATCCAAGATAAGAGTTCAAGTCTCAAATCCTAACTTCAACATCAAATCTTGAGATCAAGGTACCCACCATAAGAATGTGAAGCGATAACTGAGGACCCAAGAAGAAGATCTGAAGTAACAGAATCAAGACAATTAGAATAGATAGGATTTTGTATCTTACATTTTTAGTTTCATTTTTCTTTTTCTGATGTAATAAAAAGAGTCACGAACCGAAAACTCGATGGGACCTCAAATCGACTCTCCAACTCATCCATTCATTCCCACACCCACTTGAACTACATGTGACCTGATTCTCTTATAACCCGAGATATGTAGGATGTCTAAAACCAAGGCTCGGTCGCACCTCTTTTCTACTTATTTACTAGTGAATAAATAGTTGAGCCAAAATTAGTCATGTTTACTTCTTTGCTTGAAAATTCTTCATATTTCCAAGCAAAGAGGGGCATTCTGTAAACACCTAATTTTTGACCCAAACCTAATGTTTTTATACCATTTTAATGTTCAATTAATTTTCTTTTTATTTTAGGCATTTTAAATTTATCTTATTTTTTTGAGGTTTGTTAAAAATTTTGAAAACTACAAAAAATAGAGTCACATTTTAAATAAGTTTTTATTTTATTTTTTATTTATTTTTAGAAAAAAAAAGAATTTTTTTTCTAAATTATATTTGTTTTCTTCTTTTAATAAAGAATGTTGTGATATTAATATTTCTTAATCATATTCCTAAGACTAGTTGTTTACTTATATTATATTTTATTAGTTTTTAATCATTTTTATTTTATTAATAATAATAATAATTAAAAAAAAGAGACCTAAACTACCCAAACCACCCCACAATTCCCACTTCTACTTAACATCTCCCACTCTCTCCACATCCCGTAACATGCACCCCACGCAACCACACACTCACGTAACCATTACACATGCCTATTATATAAACCAACAACACAAACCAAAAAAAAAAAGAAAAAGAGAGGACAGAGGGGACAAACAAAAAATAGAAGAGAAGAAGAGTTGGGTTTTAGAGTTTGGAATTCCGTTTGACGTTTTCGGTGAAGGCTTCCTCGCTACATTACTTGATTTAATTTGCTACACAGGTTCTCATTTAATTCAACACTTTTGTTTTTATAAGTTTTATTGTAAACCAAATTATGAATAAAGTTGTCTAGATAATTTGTTAGGTTATTTAATATGTGTGGTTGACTAATTATGTTAGTCTTTATTCTTGACGTGAGCTATATGTTTAAGTTACTAAGCACTCATATTTTACGCGTAGATTTGATGTTTAACACGCTCTTTTTTGATTTTATGAATTTAAATTTTCTACTATATGATGATACACATGCTATATATAGAAAAATAAAATTTTAAGAATAAATAGTAAAAAAATATAATAAAAAATGAGACAGAAGAATAAATTAGAAAAGAATCAGAATATAGAAATAAAAGAATGAGAAAGAAAAACAATGAAAGAAATGGTTATAAACTCTTAATCGCGGTCATTTTTGGCTAATACAACATGCTATGTTTGCTTAAATATTAGTACTACCATTGTAATAGTTGAGTCAGTGGGACACTTACTCACTTTTCATGTAACCCTCCCCCCCCCCCCCCCCCACAACATAATTTTACCTTTTGAGATTTAGATTTAAATGTTAGAAGTTTATCATTACTTGAAAGATAATCTATTTGGCCTTAAGCGATAATATATGTTTATTCCTATCATGTGAAAAAAAAAGTGGTTTGTTTACTGTTATGAGATAATAAATTAGCTTTATTTATTTGAGATAAAATGTTGCTTAGATGTTTTAACATGAAAGATGGAGCTTAACCGGAAGTCCCCAAACATGATTTAGTAATAATAATAATAATAATGATAGACTAATAATAAATTAATCGCCTAGTCGAGGATAGGTGTGTCTTGAATTTACACTTATTTGCCTTTCTTAGAATAAAGTTGATTATATTTCCCTAAAAGAACAAAAAAACCTTATAAGGTCTTAAGCTGCATATTTCGGTAATGTTTTACTTATATACATGAAGATTTTATTCTATTTTGAACCAATTCATTAGCATGAGGAAAATAACAAGTTTGAGTAGCGAATCAGTTTTGAAAACTCTAGTATTGAGAGCTTTTTCATAATTCATAAAAGAATGATTTAGATTCTTAATCTTTATAAAAATAAGAGTTTAATAAATAAATGAAGGTTAACGATGAAGTTGGAAAGCCCTGCTATCGACCATTCGCTATAATAAAATCTAACCTATCACTTTAAAATCAATCTAATCGAGTCGGGTAGATTCTGAACATATTATGTGCTTATTTAGACTTTCAAGAATGGAGCGATCCATAAATGCCTCAAAGGCGGGAGAGATATACCAAAACTCGTGGTAAGGCCGAAAAGTACTACTATCGGTAAGCCACACATCAATACAGTTTTAAATAATTTAAAATAAATTCAAAGTAGGATGTAAGTACCTTTTAGGCTAACAAATATTATGTATCCAAGAGATTAATTTAAACCAGACGTAAGTCATTAAAGAGACCGTGCTAGAACCACGGGACTCGAGGGGTGCCTAACATCTTCCCCTCGGTCAACAGAATTCCTTATCCGAATTCCTAGTTCACAGACCAAAAAATAAAAATAAAGAGTCATTTCCTTTTGAATAGGGATTCAATAAGGTGACTTGGAACACCCAAACTCAATTCCAAGTGGCAACTCTGTAAATAAAATAATCCCTTTTCAAAACATCACTTTAATTGGAAAAACCCATTTTCTCTAAAACCAACTCCCTAACGGGGTCGGATGCGGCGAAAAATAGGGGTGTGACACTTTTGAGTTTAATTTTGATAAATTATTAATATATATTTTAGTGAAAATACATAAAAATACTTTAAATTTTTATTCAACACAATTATTAACTTCTAAGAACTTAATTCACTCTTATGTATATTTTCCAAGTGAAAAACTTTCAGAAAATAGCCTACATTTCAGCAAATTGGAGGAACCCATAATCTAACTTCAAAATTATCATATTTAGTGAATGTATCAACCTACTTTATTTGATATACGATATTAATACAACGAGAGCAGTTAAATGCAACCTTTTTCAATTTTTTTCTCTTTTCGTTTTTTTTTCTTTTTGTTTATCATTCTCTTTTATCTCTAGCTTTTATTTCTCTCTCTTTTTTTTTCTTTTCAATTAATTTCTTTTTTTCATTTTTAGGTACTTTTTGCTCTTTTTTATTTTTCGCGTTTACCTTTTTTTAAAAAAAATATGTTTTTTTGGATATTTTTTCCTCAGTTTTTTCTTGTGTTTTCCCTCCTTTTTCTTTTTTTTTTCTTTTTCCTATTTTCTTTTCATTTTTTTTTCACTTTTTCTCTCTCTTCTATCTCTAACTTCTATTTCTCTTTCTTTTTTGAATTTTTTCCTTTTTTTATTTTTTCCCTTTCTCCTTTTATGTTCTATTTTATGTTGTTTTGTACTTTTTAAAAATATGGCTACTTCGAGCATAAATCATGAATGATAATGAAAATAACACAATTACTTATTGTATGCGCACCATCATTTATATTTTTCTATTCGTTGATGCAATTCTATTTGTATTTCTATTTTATAATTCACACTTGTATGAATGCATTTAATTGGAAAGAGAGACAATGAATTGTAACTCCTTTCACTTCCTCTTCTATTACTATTAGGTATCGTTTGAATTGTAATTAATTAAAACTTAGGCTAAATAAGATAATTAAGAGTTTATGTTTGTTCAGTTATGTAGTTTTTTTCTTTTTAATATTTATTTTTTGTGATATGAAGTGAAAAATAAAATAAACAATATATTAAAAAAAATTTGGCTTCAATTTTTACAAGCTAATTAATTTTCTTAGATAAAATAATTATGAAAATACTTTATAATTTTAGTGAAAAAACATAAAAGTACTTTCAAAATATTAAATATAATTTAACTAAAATAAATTTGTATTTTATCGCGGTTTTCTAGTCACGAAGTCATGATTCAATGATTATAAATTTAGACCAATTTGTTAGAATAACATTATGTGACGATCCCAATAACTTTTATTTATTTACTTAATCTTTGCATACAGTTGAATTTTCAGTCAAACCTATATAAACTCAACATGCGAGTTATTTAGAGTCAAGATAAAAATTACACTAATTTTTTTAAGTCAAACTTAATTAATTTACAGTTGAAATATCACGTTGATAACTATCAATTGAATTGCTATTTAAAGGCGGTTTTCTTTTGTTTGTAAACAAAATAAAAATGAATTTAACTTTAAAAGTAATCATATTTGGATTTATGTTGACTATAAATTTAGCGACTGAACTATCACTATTTTCAATTCCAAAAATTTGATTCATGATTTCTCTTAAATATTTTTGTTATATTGGATTCATTTTTTTCAAAAAAAAATTATAGGAGGAATTTTGTAGATTAGATATATGGAGGATTCAAAATTAAAAAAAAAATAAAAATTTAATAAATCTGTATAGTAAAATAATTAAAGAGATAGAAGTAGTGGAAGAAAAAAATATATAATACAACTCAAAAATGACAATTAAAAGATTTCAAATTAGATGAGAGAGCTTAGAATAAGTAAGGAAAAAGTAGAATGAAAAAAGTAAAAATATAAGGAGTAAATATGAAAGAATAATAAAAAATAAGAAATAAAAATAATAAAAAATCTAAAATAAAAATAATATGAAAGAATAATAAAAAATTAAAATTAAAAGTCAAAGTGATTTTGTTTTTGGATGAAAAATAAATGGTTTTGATGCATAAAGTAGGTGGTTTTGCATTTTGGAGGGAAAGATGATAGTTTTGGAGCCAAAGAGCAAAGTAGTCTTTCTACAAATTTCGGATCATTCGAGTCAAATGCTCTTCGAGTCATTTAGGAGCAACCTATTAATAAACATCTTATAGCTGCGTTTGTTATGTGTTTTATAGTAGGAGCTCTTTTACATTTGGACATGGAGCATTTCCTTTGCTCGATTATTTGTCCAAAATTAATTGATGATTTCATTTATTATTTTAAAAAAGATATACATAAAGATATTATTTTGAGGGCGAATGTGTTTGACGTTGATATACAACAAGTTTGAATTTATTTAGCCATTTCTAAATATAGGTCCGGGGATGGTGAAGTATTACTTCATTGTATAGGCCCTTAAAGTTGTGGGAATGACATCAAAAGGACCATTGATATCACTTGGGATAAATTCATTTTAATAGGAAGTGAAGCTTGGTCTCTCCAATTTACTTTTTTTTTTTTTAGATTTCCCATCCGATGTTCGGTACCCACATTGGAGTCCGACTAATCCGAATTGGCCCCGGGTAGGGCCCCATTCGGAGAGTAGCGCTCCCAACAGAGTTTTCTCCATGCTCAGGGTCGAACCCTCGACCTTTGGTTAAAGGTGGAACAGCCCCATCTGCTATACTACAACTCATGTTGGTTCTCCAATTTACAACCTTTATTTTTATAAGTTTATCTATTGGTCATTAATAATTTTTTTTTTTTTTGGTTTCATAAAAAAATTCCTACTAATTAATTAGCACTAAATTTAAATTAATGTAATATCATTAGATTTAAAAAATCTATTATATCTTGTATTAATTTATAGTTACATAGAAGGACAACATTAAGCAATGATTTTCGTAAAAAGTAAGATATTATACAGTTCAATCAAGATAAACTAATGAAGTGATCATGTTACCATTAAAATGTGACTCAAAATAATTTAAACTATCAAGATTACATTATAGATAATATGGTATGAAATTGAGTCAATAAATTTATATATATATTAAGATGAGAAAATAACTTTAAGGTATTTAAATATTGAATGGACAAAGACTGACTTAGTAACAATAACAATAATGATAATAATAGTTATAATAATTACAAATTTTATGATGATAATATATATATATATTAAGATGAGAAAATAACTTTAAGGTATTTAAATATTGAATGGACAAAGACTGACTTAGTAACAATAACAATAATGATAATAATAGTTATAATACTTACCTATTTTATGATGATAATGATTGTCTTACTAAGATTATATTTTGTTATGTTTTTAATATTGACAAGTTTGAATTAATTTTGAGTTCAATCAAGACAAAATATGAAGTGGTCATGTTACCGTTAAAATGTGAGTCAAAATAATTTAAACTATCAAGATTATATTATAGATTATATGGTATGAAATTAAGTCAATAAATAGATATGAGAAAATAACTTTATGGTATTTAAATATTGAATGGACAAAGACTGACCTGTTTTTTTTTGGTATCAGGACAAAGACTAACTTAATAACAACAATAATAATAATAATTATAATACTTACCTATTTTATGATAATCATTGTCTTACTAAAATTTATTTTTGGTATGTTTTTAAGATTGACAAGTTTGAATTAATTTTGACTTCTGAAAATCTAATGTAAATCATTAAGTATAGACTATTATTTATAAGATTTCCAAATATTGTCTTGTAAAAATAACTCATACCAACTATTTAAATCATGTTTTTGCTCTTTAATTTTCCATTCTTCAATTGCATTTTCTTTCTCCCTCTATACACTCTCCACTTTAATTTGGAGATCATATTTTAACTTTCTTTTATGTCCTTGAAACTCTTTGTTTGCCAAATGTGCTATTTTAAGATGGATATTTTAATAAATCTTTTCATACACATACTCTTTCTATCCCAAAATTTGGTGCTGGGAACTTTATCGACCAAAATCTAGAATACAATAGTGCAAAGTGATCCACGATAACCGTCAACTTTTTTGCTTATACTGCCTGAAAACCCATTTAGTAATACACACTTCTTCAAGAACTCAACTAGTTAAGGTACCAGAGATAGTTTATGTTAGATTATTGGAACCATTATATTTGTTTACTTTACTTTCTTGTAAATGCATGTTTATGGGTGCAAATGTAAGAGATTCGTGTTTGACTCATGGTTGGTTTGATGGCACCAAGTAACTATGATGCAGATCATATCAGTATACATGGATGATGAGGGCGACATGATGTTTGTGGGTAATGTGAGTCTCATATAAAGTTAGAAAGGCTATGGAGTTAAATTAAATGATTTTATTGATCTTGTAGTTAAGAAATTTGGTAAACGTTAGATGTGGACAATGTGAATACCTTTGTAGTTATTGAAAGCTTTTTGGTGGGGTTTGATTTGATTAGTTTGTAAATCACCTTTCTTTATTTCAATTGAAATAGAGGAAGTACGTCTTACATATTGATCAAATCAAACCCTATCAAAATCTGTCAACAACCACAATTCACATTATCCACAACAAGCCTTCACCGAGTTTCATAACTATAAGGTTAATAAAGTCATCTAATGTTGAACTCCAACCTTTCTATTTTTTTGTAAGACACTCACGTCACCCACAAGCATCATGTTATCCTCATCATCAGTATACACTGATAAGATCAACAGAACCACTTAGTAAAGTCAAGTCAACCGCACGTTCAACATGAACCCCTTGCATTTGCATCTATAATTATGTAGTTATAGATAAGTAAAGTGAACAAATAAGTATTAATGGTTCCAACAATCTAGCATAAAATATCTTTTGTACCCTAATTAGTACGAGTTTTTGAAGAAATGTGTACTATTAGACCCTCAAGAAGTACAGACCGAAGAGTTGTTGATTCTTGTCGATCACTTCTCACTATGAGATTTTAGATTTTGATGTTCATAAGGTATAGTTTACACCCAAATACATTCTTGGACTAGTCTGGGCCGTGGAGGAATAATATGCATGTAGAAGTTGCAAGGTCCAGTTGAAGAGTCCTTTTCTCTTCAATACACAGACACACACAAAACAACTCCTAAACTTAGTGTCTAGCCTTAGATTCTAGCTCAGGCTTTTTAAAAGTTAACTTCAAATATCTGTTTGATTATGAATTTTGTATTAGATTTTAAAAATTCGTCTTAAAAATTATTTTAAGTTTCTTTCCCTCATAAAACTTGGAACATTTTTAAAATAAAATGTATGTTTAAATACAACTTAAAGTTCTAACAATTACAACTTAAAAAACATAAATTTTTAAGTTTTAAATTCAAGTCCAAATATAAGGCTACACGGGAGCTTAACATCCCATTTTGCTCTTTTTTTCGTTTTTTCCCATTTTATTGGTCCTTTTTGCACAACAGTTTCTTGAAAACTTCATTAGCAATATGATTTATAACAAAAGTTAGATTTTTTACTACTAAGTTTTTTAAGAATTTGTAACGACCCATAAGGTCATGAGTAACACCCACACTAATCTTCATATGGGAGAACCATCTAAATCAAATCTTTATCCAAGCACTTAGTCAATATTAAGATGATGATATCATAAAATCAACATAATAATAATAGTTCAGGATTAATCGCTAGTAATATGAAAGTCAAATGAAATACTTATTAAAGTACCCAAGATCCGAAAGTCATCGTACAAGAACTACTAACAAAATAAAGTCTAAAGAGATTTCCAAATAAAGTAAATTAGGAGTGTTTCATTGCCCAAAAGATGGACAATAACAACTAAGATGACCCGTGGCAGCCTGAAGACAGAGTGCTCACCCTTCGAATCAATATCTGCTATCAAATCTAGAGGTGAGGTCATGTCTGAGCCTCTGGAACACTTTCTGCACTCAACAAAAGCAGAGTACAGGGTAGTATCAGTACAAACCACTATGTACTTGCAGGCATCATAGGCCAACTCAACTTAATAGGATGTACACCACATAACTGGAAAAACAAGTAGACATGCATCATAAAATAACAAATTCTAATTGGACCAACAATACAACAATAACAGGTCAACAATGCTCACAAACAAACCACATAACTATCAAGAGTATCAATCATACGGTAAACATCCACAGAATCAACACAAGTATGTACACACATGCTATGGGACTTATTTTGCCCAAATAGTCATAACCTGCATGGAACAATCTATGTTCATGCACCGTATCAGCGTGGTACTAGATCCAACATAAATATAAACGTACCAGTGTGGTACCTAATCCAACATAAATATAAACGTACCGGCGTGGTACCCGATCCAACATAATTATAAATGTACCGGTGTGGTACCCGATCCAACATAATTATAAATGTACCGGCGTGGTACCAGATCCAACATAATTATAAATGTACCGGCGTGGTACCCGATCTAACATAAATATAAACGTACCGGCGTGGTACCCGATCCAACATAAATATAAACGTACCGGCGTGGTACCTGATCCAATATAAATATAGCCAAGTATTGTCAATATCAATTTACATATCCTCACAGCATACCACACAATGTACCAAGTTTACAAGTACACTTATAGTCATAAGACAAATTTTATCAAGTTAATTTTCAACAAATATTTATATACGAGTCAACAATCCAAACACCATCAATTTCAAGCATGTCTGAATACCCATCCAAAAGTATCCAATTTAGGAGCATACACACAATTGAGTTGAGTCTAAACTCCAATTAAACTGTAACCTACCTCAATCGAAGAACCCAAATACAAGCTACCTAGAAAGAGTCTTACCCTTCCATAAAGCTTTGGAATGATCCAAATCTATCCAAATATATAATCTCCATAAGAATACAAAACGTTATGCTAAACTTGAAGTAAAGTATGTCCTTATTTGACCTCCAAATTAAGAGTTCCTATCCTACGAAGCCTAATCTAATCCAAGTTTATTGAGTGTTGCTAACTGTACCAACACTCGAGGCATAAAATAATAGCCTGTAGCATTCCAATTATATTGAAAGCTCATGCTGCCAAGGCATAAAGCAAATGCCTGTAGCTTTCCAATTATATTGGAAACTTATAACATTAACTTTTACGATATTTGACCGTAATTACCACATTAGCTATAAATATCAAAGGCAGCCAACCATTGACAACTACACTGTTATTATTATCGAACAATACATAGCCAACCCAATTCACCATTATCCTAATTACCCTTAAGATCACACCATTAGCACTATTAAGTTAATCTTATCCTTACGTTATTACCCACTAATCACCATATCATTCTCTTATTTTTCAATAAAAGTCTTATCTTTCTTTTACTCCTCCTGAGCACAAGTCTTTTAATAATAATCAAATTTCTACAATGTTTCTTTTCGAGAATCGTCCAAAGAAAAACTAATTATCAAGGCAAAATTTATTAGGGCAACACACACCACTGTTATGAGCAATCACTACATGCTTATTAAAAAGTGACAAAGTTAATATATTAACTAACCTAACCTTAGAGAAAATCGTACACACATATACTTGTTACTCCCATTCAACTAATTGGTACTAACATGGATGATAAAGTGACAATCACTATGTATAAGAAGTGATATCTACTGGGATGACTCCACAGAAACCAAGAAAATTTGTACCCTAACCTTGAATATGGTGTTTTGCAGAGAAATCCATTTTTTTCCTTCACGCTTTGATACGAAAACTTGCAACTTATGTGTTCAACCGCTCCTATTTGAGGGTTTTTGCTAAAATATTTTTTTTTCTTTATAACATGTTAACCCTTCCTACTTAAATCAACTCTTATAAACAAGTCTCAAGAATTAAGGAAATACCAATTAGCCTATTAATTGCCAACTAAAATAATATCTAGAATACCCAATAGTTCCTTAAATATGATTCAGGACCTCAAGCAAATAAGTCAAATATGTACATTGACTAAAAAGTATATTTCAAACATATTGAAATTACTACGACACTAAACCGAGGTCATCTTGATCAAAGATTGATCATGATTGAGTTTAACTTTATTAAAACTCAATAATTCAACTAATGACTTCAATAACCCCGAACACCTCAAGAGTTGGTACTACCCATCCCGTGAGTTATAATCTACGTATATAGACTACTGAGAAAGCTAAAATAGATAAGATGAGAAAATTCGATAAACGACCGAAAGGGTCGTTACATCAGATACCAATTAAACAACCGTTCGTCCCCGAACGTCAAACATAAGATAAGAAGGTAGAACAAGGAATTACCTGAATCAACAAAAAGACGTGGATACTTGCTGCGCATGTCTGCTTCAGTTTTCCAAGTGGCCTCCTCAATAGGACGGTTCTTCCACTGGACCTTCACAGACACAATATCCTTAGTCCTTAACTTACGGACATCTCTAGCAAGAATAGCAACTGGTTTCTCTTCATAAGAGAGGTTTTCATCTAACAAGACCAAATCCCAATACATTATGTAGTTACCATCACCACGAAACTTCTTTAGTATAGAAATATGAAACACAGGGTGAACTCCCGACAAACTTGGAGGCAAAGCTAATCTATAGGCCACCGGCCCCACACACTGAAGAATCTCAAATAGTCTAATATATCTAGGTCTGAGCTTACCTCACTTCCTAAAATACATGACACCCTTCATAGGTGACACCTTGAGCAATACTTGCTCACTCTCCATAAAGTGCATATCTCTAACCTTGCTATCCGCATATTCTTTTTGTTTGTTTTGAGCTGCTACAAGTTTTTCCTGAATGAACCTAACCTTCTCCAATGAGTCTCTCAATAAATCAGTACCCCATGGTCTCACCTCAAAATCATCAAACTATCCAATGGGAGATCTACACCTCCTCCCGTACAATGCCTCGAATGGCGCCATGTTGATACTCGAATGATAACTGTTATTATATGCAAACTGGGCCAAAGGTAGGAACTGATCCCAATAACCTCCAAAATCCATCACACACGCACGAAGCATATCCTCTAACACTTGAATTGTATGCTCGAACTGCCTATCGGTTTGAGGGTTAAAAGCTGTACTAAGGTCCAACCTTGTGCCTAACTCCTCATGCAACTTCTTCCAAAAGGTAGAGGTAAATTGAGTACCCTTATCCAAGATAATAGAAACTGGGACCCCATGCAACCGAACAATCTCTTTAAGATAAATCTTGGCTAACTTTTCTGCATTAAAAGTCACCTGAACTGAAATGAAATGTGCAAACTTCGTCAACCTATCCACAATAACCCATATAGAATCATACTTTCCCAAAGTCTTGGAAAGACCAACAACAAAATCTATAGCTATTCTCTCCCATTTCCATTCAGGAATGGGCATCCTCTCAAGAGTACCACTAGGATTTTGATGCTCGTACTTTATCTGTTGACAACTCTGGCATTTAGCAACAACATCAACTATGTCACGCTTCATCCGACCCCACCAATAATGCTGCCTTAAATCACGGTACATCTTGGTTGCACCAAGATGTATAGAATACCTTGAATAATGAGCCTCCGCTAGAATAGTAGGAATCAAATCATCAACCCGAGGTACACAAACTCGCCCCTTAATCTGCAACACACCATCGCCATCAAGAATAGCCTCCTTGGCCTCACCCTGTAAAACCTTATAGCAAATTTTTCTCAACTTAGCATCCTCAAATTGTTTAGCCTTGATTTGATCAACAAAGGTGGACCTTGCCTAAATGTTGGCTAGAATTCCTCCCCTCTCAGTCACCTCAAGTCGAACAAACTTGTTAGCTAGAGTTTGAATCTCTCTAGCTAACGAACGCCTGCTAGCATTCAAATAAGACAAACTACCCATACTTTCTGACTTCCTGCTCAATATATCAGCGACCACATTAGCCTTTCCTGGATGGTAGAGAATGGTGATATCATAATCTTTAAGCAACTCTATCCATCTATGTTGTCTCAAATTCAAATTACTCTACGTGAACACATACTGTAAACTGCGGTAATCAGTGAACACTTCACAATGAGCCCCATACAAGTAATGCCTCCATATCTTAAGAGAAAACACTACAACAGCTAACTCCAAATAACGAGTGGGATAATTTTTCACATTGGGCTTCAATTGGCTCAAAGCATAAGCAATAATATTCCTTTCCTGCATCAACACAACAACTAAACCAGAACGTGAGGCATCATAATAAATAATAAAATCCTTACCTTCTACAGGCAAGGCAAGAATAGGGGTGGTAGTCAACAAGCTCTTGAGCTTTTGAAAGCTCTCCTCACACTCATCAAACCAAATAAAAGGTACATCCTTCTGAGTCAACTGCGTCATATGAGTTGCAATAGAAGCAAACCCCTTCATAAACCTGCGGTAACAACTTGCTAAGCCAACAAAGCTACGAACCTCCGTCACTGAAGTAGGCCTAGCCCAATTCTTAACCGCTTTAATCTTCTGTGGGTCTACCATCATTCCTTTCTTCAAAACCACATGCCCCAAAAAGGATACGAAATCCAACCAAAACTCACACTTCAAAAACTTTGCATAAAACTTTTCCTCTTTTAACAAATCCAAAACAATCCTTAAGTGATTCGCATGCTCCTCGTTACTCCTAGAGTAAACCAGAATATCATCAATAAAGAAAATCACAAAAGAATCTAAGTAGGGTTTAAATATCCTATTTATCAAACTCATAAAAGCAGTTGGGGCATTAGTCAGCCCAAAAGACATTACAAAAAACTCATAATGCACATACCTGGTCTGAAAAGCAGTATTAGGAATATTGTCAGCCCGAATCTTGAGCTGATGATACTCGAACATCAAATCAATCTTAGAGAATACGAATGCACCCTGCAACTGGTCAAATAAATCATCTATACGAGGTAAAAGATACTTATTATGGATCATGAATTTGTACAACTACCAGTAATCTATACACATATGGAGACTACCATCATTCTTCTTTACAAACAAGACAGGAGCACCCTACGAAGATGCACTCGAACGGATAAAACCCTTACTTAACAAATTCGGTAATTGAGCCTTTAGCTCTTTCAACTCAGTAGGAGACATCCTATAGGGAGGAATAGAAACAGGATGAGTACCTGGCTCTGGATCAATACAGAAATCAATGTCTTGATCTGGCGGCATATCAGGCAAATCTATAGGAAAAATCACTTGGAACTCACACACCATATGAACTGACTCAATAGATGGGACATCTGCAGAAGTGTCCCGAAGATGTGCTAGGAAGGACAAACAACCTCTCCCAATTAACCTCCTTGCACGCAGAAAGGAAATAAGTATCATTGGAGCAGGACTAAAATTACCCTTCCACACAAGTCTATCCATTCCCGGCTTAGCTACAGTCACTGTCTTAGCATGAAAATTTAATATAGCATGATACGGGGACAACCAACTCATACCCAAAATTATATTAAAATCTACCATGTCTAGAATCACTAAATCTACCTAAGTTTGATACCCCATAAACATAAGAGAACAAGAACGATAAACTTTATCAACAACAACAGAATCACCTATAGGAGTAGACACGTGAACCAGAAAGTCAAGCAAATCACACATCATGCCCAATCCCACAACAAAATTAGTAGATACGTATGAAAAAGTAGAGCCAGGATCAAATAATATGGTGGCCATCTGGTCACAGACAAGAATAGTACCTGTAATAACAACATCTAATGCCTCTACCTTGGGCCTGCCTAGAAAGGCATTGATATGGGTCCTACCACCAGTCTGAACATCACTTCTGTCAAGTTAAGAACTACCTCGATGGGGCTGACTACCACTCTTACCTGCCTGATGACCTCCACGACCACCCTGTGGATGGCCTCTACTATTACCACCACCTCCCCTACCTACAGGAACGAGAGCTCCAAGAGCCTGCTGTTGGCTAAACTGACCAAATTGGCTTGCGTTAGGATAAAACCTCCTAACATGACCTACTTCGGCACACTCGTAACATGTACGGTTCAAAGTAGGTCACTGAGCTGATGAAGATGAAGCAAGGTAACCACTAGGGTATTAAAATGGCTGGCTAATGCTTGACGGAACACCCACAGACACCGGCATCACTGAATGAATGGGGTGGACAGGGTATCCCTGAGAACTCTGACCCGTAGAATAAGAACCACTAAAATTGCCTCCTTTGCGAGACTTCTTTTCTGATGCCCTAGCATAACCCTCTTGTCTTACGCCCTCTACCTTCTTGAAAAAATCAACCATCTCCTGAAAAAACCTATCGGAAGATGTCATATGAAGAGCAAAAATTTAGAGATCGGTGTTCAACCCCTTCATAAAAAGATGGATCCTTTCCTCCTCCATTATCAGTAAGTAAGATGCATAGCGAGATAGAGAATGAAATTTGGCCTCATAGGCTGCAACAGATATATTCCCCTACTTAAGATTAAAAGCCTCATCCCTGTTTCTATCTCTCAAAGTTCAAGGCATGTACTTTTCTAGAAACACTGAGTAAAATTATGTCCAAGTCAAAGGAGGCAAAGCTGGATCCTTACACTTAACATAGGCCCTCCAACATATCTTCGCATCCCTCTGAAACTAAAAAGTAACCAGTTCTACACCACACCTCTCATCCACCCCCATCTTGTGTAGTCGCATACTGCATCCCCTACTGGACTACAGGTGCTGCGGGTATATTTCCTAATCCTGCCAAACTACCCAAAAAACTCAAAACTTGTTGAATCATAGTGAAATATATCTGAATCAATGGTACACCTCCCTGAGCTGGTGAAACCCCATCGTGAAGCGATACTCGTTCATCGGGTACTAGCATAGATTCATTCTTTGCAACCTCAGGAAAATCCTTCTGTAGGGAAGGAGATACTGGCCTCCCTCTAGCTGGCCCCACAGCCTAAGCCGTACCCCTGGCAAGAGCTTCTCTCTTTTCTTTGCCATGTCCTCCTCTTGCCCCATTCTTTCATGTTCTTACCATCTACAAGAATAAGACTGAAAGAAGTCAGATACCAATTAGAATCATCAGATACCAATTGAAATTAAGTAATAGCATGTAAGAAAGAAGAATTTGAATTTTCCAATTGCCCTTTAGCCTCTCAAATAAAATTACAGACGTTTCCATACCGTTCCATAAGACTCTACTAGAGATGTTCTTGTACGACGAGATCAATGAACCTAGGCTCTGATACCAACTTTGTAATGACCCAAAAGGCCATGAGTGGCACCCATACTAATCTTCATATGGGAGAACCATCTAAACCCAACCTTTACCCAAGAACTTAGTCAATATTAAGATGATGATATCATAAAATCAACATAATAATAATAGTTCAAGATTAATTATTATTAATATAGAAGTCAAATGAAATACTTATTAAAGTACCCAATATCCGAAAGTCATCGCACAAGAAATACTAAAAAAAGAATGTCTAAAGAAATTTCCAAATAAAGTAAATTAGAAGTGTTTCATTGCCCGAAAGATGGACAATAACAACTAAGATGACCCGTGACAGCCTGAAGATAGAGTGCTCACCCTTCGAAACAAGATCTGCTATCAACTATAGAGGTGAGGTCGTGTATGAGCCTCTGGAATACTTTCTGCACTCAACAAAACATGAGTACAGAGTAGTATCAGTACAAACCACTATGTACTTGCAGTCATCATAGGCCAACTAAACATAATAGGATGTACACCACATAACTGGAAAAACAAGTAGACAGGAATCATAAAATAACAAATTCTCATTGGACCAACACTACAACAATAACAGGTCAATAGTGCTCACACACAAACCACATAACTATCAAGAGTATCAATCATACAGTAAACATCCGCAGAATCAATGAAAGTATGTACACATATGCGATGGGACTTATTTTTGCCCAAATTATCATAACCTGCAGGGAACAATCTATATTCATGCACCGTACCGGCATGGTACCCTATCCAACATAAATATAAATGTACCGGTGTGGTACCTAATCCAACATAAATATAAACATACCGGTGTTGTACTCGATCAAACATAATTATAAATGTACTAGCGTGGTACCTGATCTAACAGAAATATAAACATACCGGCATGGTACCCGATCCAACATAAATATAAACGTACAAACATGGTACCCGATCCAACATAAATATAAACAAGTATTGTCAATATCAATTTACATATCCTCACAGCATACCACACAATGTATCAAGTTTACAAGTACACTTAAAGTCATAAGACAATTTTCATCAAGTCAATTTTCAACAAACATTTATACACAAGTCAACAATCTAAACACCATCAATTTCAAGCTTGTCCGAATACCCGTCCACAAGTATCCAATTTAGGAGCATACACACAATTGATTTGAGTCTAAACTCCAATTAAACCGTAATCTTCCTCAATCGAAGAGCCCAAATACAAGCTACCTAGAAACAGTCTTGCCCTTCCATAAAGCTTTGGAATGATCCAAATCCATCCAAATATATAATCTCCATAAGAATACGAAACGTTATGCTAAACTTGAAGTAAAGTAGGTCCTTATTTGACCTCCAAATTAAGAGTTCCTACGCTACGAAGCCTAATCTAATCCAAGTTTATTGAGTGTCTCTAACTATACCAACACTCGAGGCATAAAATAATAGCCTGTAGCATTCCAATTATATTGGAAGCTCATGTTGCCAAGGCATAAAGCAAATGCCTGTAGCTTTCCAATTATATTTGAAACTTATATTAACATTAACTTTTACGATATTTGACTGTAATTACCACATTAGCTATAAATTTCAAAGGCAGCCAACCATTGACAATAGTGCTATTGTTATCGGACAGTACATAGCCAACCCAATTCACCATTATCCTAATTACCCTTAAGATCACACCATTAGCACTATTAAGTTAATCTTATCCTTACGTTATTATCCACTAATCACCATATCATTCTCTTATTTTTCAATAAAAGTCTCATCTTTCTTTTAATCCTCCCGAGCACAAGTCTTTTAATAATAATGAAATTTCTACAATGCTACTTTTCAAGAATCGTCCAAAGGAAAACTAATTATGAAGGCATAATTTATTAGGGCAACACACACCACTGTTATGAGAAATTACTGCATGCTTATTAAAAAGTGACAAAGTTAATATAGTAACTAACCTAACCTTAGAGAAAATCGTACACACATATACTTGCTACTCCGATTCAACTAATTGGTACTAACATGGATGATAAAGTGACAATCACTATGGACAAGAAGTGATATCCATTGGGATGAATCCACAGAAACCAAGAAAATTTGTACACTAACCTTGAATATGGTGTTTTGCAGAGAAATCTTTTTTTATTCCTTCACTCTTTGATACGAAAACTTGCAACTTATGTGTTCAACTGCTTCTATTTGAGGGTTTTTGCTAAAATATATTTTTTTGTTTATAACATGTTAACCCTTTCCACTTAAATCAACTTTTATGAACAAGTATCAAAAATTAAGAAAATACCAATTAGCCCATTAATTGCCAACTAAAATAATATCTAGAATACCCAATAGTTCCTTAAATATAAGTCAGGACCTCAAGCAAATAAGTCAACTATGTACATTGACTAAAAAGTATATTCTGAATATATGGAAATTACTACGAAACTAACCCGAGGTCGTCTTGATCAAAGATTGATCACGATTGGGTTTAACTTTATTAAAACTCAATAATTCAACTAATGACTTCAATAACCTCGAATACCTCAAGAGTTGGTACTACCCATCCCGTGAGTTATAATCCACGTATACAGACTACTGAAAGCACTAAAATAGATAAGATGAGAAAATTCCATAAACGATCGAAAGGGTCGTTACAAAATTGTGAATAAACTTTGAATAGATCTTACATTCTCATAAAAAAAGAATCGTTCATCTGGAAATTGCTTCTCCTTTGCCGTTACCCTTCTTTTCCATTCACTCATTAATTTGTTTTTCTTTTCCATTCACTCATTAATTTGTTTCTTCTATTTTAGGTATAAACCCATGTTTTAGAGCTTAATTTTTCTTCTTTGCCTCTACCTGCATTAGTTTTATACCTTAATTATTTGTTCAATGATATAAAAATCTACAAGTAAAAAGTTTTCAAGAGCAGAAAAATTAAGAGAAAAATTTTGCTTGAATTTGAATCTTCAGCAGAGGTGTTTTATCATCATTTTTATTAGTTTCAATAGTGCCAAACACTCCATTTGGATTTTGGACGTTTGGTTTTAATAATAATATGGTCTTTTTCATTATTCTTTATCATGTTGATATTTTTAATCCCATAATTACTTGAGCTTTCAATATTTACTTGAACCCTTGGAATATTCTAATTTGTTAATGAAAAATTCATTTCCTTTTGTAACGTGCAACAAGCCTTTTCAAGTCGACTACTAGTGTAAGAATGGTATAAAACTTACACGCATTACTCAGTAATCTATGCTTCTCAAAGGAATGAAATTTAAAAACATAAAATTGTGAATCTAATAAAATACTGTTATAAATATATTACCATATATAGTGAATGTCTACTTTATCATATATAGTGAATGTTTATTTTACCATAAATAGTGAATGTGTATTTATTGAAAAGTTAGAAACCTCAAGGTTAGTTAGTCCCCTATAAATAAAGAGGTTTCTTCATTGTAATTCAACCGATCAAGAATTTCTCATGAGAAATAAAGATGTCTCCCAAGACTCTGTCAAAACAAGGTGAGATTATGAATCTAAAGGTAATTTCAAGGTTAGTGATTTCTTATATAATTTGTCTTTTGCAACTAATGATATAATTATTGTTGGATTTGAGAAGAAAACAATTGGTTTGGTATCACTTATGCTTTAATTTTGTTCATGAAGAACAATATTGTTAAAAAATACGATGATGAATTTAAATCTCTTCTCATTAATAGGGTAATACATTGGGTTAAAAAGTTCCAATGCACCATAATGATAAGATGTTGGGTTCATGTCCCATCGAGTAATAGCCTAAGATGCCTTTTTATATGGATAAGATATTGAGTTTGAATCTTAATATACCATATTGATGATATTATGATGGCTAAGGAAAAATAATAGGTGTTTGTGAAAAGTCATGAGACATGTCCCATTGAATATACTCCATTCTCGGAAGTGAATATGGTAGCAGTGCATAATATGTCTGAAAAAAGACAATTGATTGAATGTACGAATATAAGCATAAAGGGACAATATGATAATAATCATCAAAAGTCATAATATTTTTACACACTTATTATGACTATAAGATATGTTAGTTATTTTTTTTTTACTTTATATGTATGCCTCAATTTGCTCCTAAAGTAGTAATATCATGAAAGATGTAATAAACTATCAAAATTTGATAAACTTAAAGCACAATTATATTTTATTTTTGATTAATGAAAATTTTAATTATTATAAGTATAGATCCACTCCATAGGGCAAATGTGATAATATCTAAAAAAGCTTATCAATACAATCGTTCACTTTCTTCTGGTAGTATCACAACTCACCTCCAAAAGAGGTAGAATAATTGAGAGGAGTTATTCTAAAATCTACTTCCGAAGTAGTAAATCTAAAATCTATTCATATCTTAGTAAATCTAAAATTTAATAAAGCAAAAAAATACATGTCATTGTAAACTTGGAGTTTATTAGTATAAAAATTCATAAATTGATATGAATGATTGCATCCCGAAAATGTGTTGATGCAATACTCCATATGTTCCTAGTTCAGTATAGTCCCTAGTAATTTCCTATAGAACTTAGAACCAGAAAATAAAGCTAAGTGTTAAGGGGTTTTGTCATTTTTGACTCCCTTTAACTCCGAGGGTTTTAGGTTGATCTTTCGGGCTTCAAGACAATGACTTTTGAGTTGATTTATGCTCAGGGATGTAATTATAATGTCTTGGGTAAGTTTTGGATTTTTTCAACAAGGTTTGGATCATATTTGGATTCGCCAAGCAGTGACTCACCGAAATTAGATCGCGTTGCGGTGAGTATAGCAGTGAGAAAGCCACTGCGTTGTGGTGGAGGTCTAATTGGCAGTTGTTAGTTTCTAGAGAGTCATCGTGATTGCACCTCATCATAGTGGGTATCGCGATGACTCCCATGTCATGTTGTGGTGATGCCCAAATCAGCAATGGTCCCATTCTAGTGAGCCACCGCGATTCCATCGCGTCGCGATGGGAATCATGATGACCTATTCACTACATCATGGTGAAGCCTTAAACGACACTCCAGTTTCAAATTTTAAATATCAAGGGCAACTTAGTCTTTTCCCCATGCCCCCAAATCGTAAAAACAGAAGATTTAACCCTATTCTAAGCATATTATGCTTATTCCTCACCAAAATTCTCTCTAATAAAACCCTAATGCTTCTACATTAGACTTTAATAAACCCCAAATTCCACCGTTCCTCTTCCAAGATAACCAAGAATTTAAGTTTCCCGATTCAAGAACTTCAAGGAACAATCTTAAAGAACACTAATACGAATTCAAAGTCAAGTGTCTTCATTAATTTAATCCATTAAAATATGTGGGGTTATGAACAAGGATACTCCTTTCATCCTTATGCCTAAAACTATTTTTTAAAGTTGAATTTATATGAATTTCAATTTAGGGTTCATACCCAATTATCATTGTTTGAAGTTTATGATTTTACAAGTGTTTTAGGTGTTGAATTTCATAATTTCTTACACAAATTCATACGTGTGATTTGATTTTATACATTGAGAATTGAATTTTATTATCTTGATTAGAATTGTTAAAATATTTCAAAATATTGTTACTAAGCATGAAGTTTGTTGTGATGTGACATGAGTTTCAAGAAAGGGTTTTCAATCCTTAAGTTTTAGTCTTGATATTTCAAGAAAGATGATGTTTAAGCATTCTTTGAAAAACATGTATTCAGATTTTAAGCAAGATTTGATCTTTTGATCCTCAGTTAAGATATGGAATCCACCTTACAGTTTTGATTACAGTTTCAAGTAAATAGATGCATAACTGATTTTCATTGTAAACCCTTATGCTAGTTTTAAAATGGATTTCCTACAGAATGAGCATACAGATTAAATAAAGTAGTATTTAGCATCGAGTTGGGTATGTGTCCTAGTTCATATGTCCCAAAACTACGAGCCAATGCTTAGCTCATGTTATACTCCATGGCAAGAGTATGAGTCCTTTCCCCAATGTGAGATTTTCTCCTTAGGGGAACTAAACGCTGGACACTATGATAGCTTACATAGTATATGTCGGTTAGAATAACAGAAAAGCTTTTAGAAGAAACTCTCTTAGTTCTAAAATATAATAACAGAACATCTTTTAGAAACTAAGTGTAAAGGCTCACAATTTATTTTAGATATTGTTTTACATAAGACATTAGCTATGAGATTTTATCTTTTAGTTTATAGGTATAAAGGTGAGTCCATTTTACACTAAGCCTCCATGATTTCAAAATATACTTAACTTCAGTCTTACTCAGTTCATTATCAGATGAGTAAAAGTACAACTTTTAGGACTAAGTGTTATGGCTCACAAAATTTATATAGTATGCTTATTTCTCATGATTTATGATTTTCATCTTTCAGTTATTCTAGCCAGTGTGATTCATTTACACTTAGCATGTATTTTTTAAAGTTATATGTGCATTGAATTACTGTTTTACTTATGCATTCACCCCACCTGCTCAGCACATCCCAAAAGTACTGATCCACATATATGTCTATGTGCTACATTGTATAATAATATAGGTACCAATTCAGTTGTAGTCTATATATCATGATCAGACAGTTGCAGATTCCAGTCAGTAAAGGATGAGTCTTCCTACTTCGGGGACTTCAGTTAGGCGTTATTTATGTTCTTTACTTTCTTATCCATATGTATTGATTAGTGGTAGTGAGACTCACTCCCCAACTATCTATAGTCAGTATAGTAGAGGTTTCACAGATGTCAGTCAGAGTCAGTCTTATAATTCTAGATCCGCTCTTCAATTTTATTAGAATGTAAAATTGTATCAGTATTGTATTTTTCCCAGATTTCTTCATACTTATGTTTCTGCATAGTAGACTCAGTTATTTTATACATATTTAAATTAGTTGCTTAATAGTATGCTAGTTCATAGGTTAGCTTGGGATCACTTGTAGTCCTAAGCACCGTGTGATGTCCAGAGGGTACTCCCAGGGAGTTACAGTTGAATATTAAACATATATTGAAGAACTAGAAAATTCTTCATAAACTTTTTATATTGCTTGTTCTCATAATAAGTTGATTGGATCAACTAATGTTGGTATTTGATCCCTCAAAATCTAAAAAGTTTAAAAGGTGAATATGGGCTTGTTCACCTATCATGTGATATATATATATATTAAGATGCATTAATATAAGATAATCACATGTATGTTGTCAACCTACAGTTGACATTCATAGTTTTTCTTGCTCAATATAAATTGAGTTAAGAGTATAATTTTCATATTGTGTAATCAAGATAATTTATCCTGATAATGTTGATTTGACATAAAATGTCTTTGATAAATAGATGAATCATTGCTAATGAGAACAAAAGCTTCATGTTTTGGTTTGAAATATTATATACAAAAGTACATGTATGCATCAAACTAATAAATTATAATTTTTCTCTCAAAGTTGGTTCTCAGTCAGGAATCACATATCGTCCATCTAATAGTTTTGATGTGCGGTATACGATTAATGGATATACCATAATGCACAAAGATGGATTCCTTAACAAAAATAGAGGATGTATATTAGGTTTACTAACATAAGGGGGAGATTATAAGTAGCTATGAAATATGTTAGTAATTATCACCCGATCCTTATTCAAAAGATAATTCAAGTTAAATACCAAAAGCATATCATATTTAAGCTGCAAGTACTCCTATTTTGTGTCCCTAAAGGATAACATCTATACATGCATGAAACGTGGTAGACTAATCAATTCCAAATGAAATAATTCTTGAAAAGGATAAGGAGCAAATAATCGTAATAAGAAGGCAATGTGCTCTTGAAGAGCCTATGACATAACACTTCATGAAACCTTATGAGAGGTTCAAGTACCTGAAAATAATGAAGTGATGAGATCTTAGAATGTTATGTCACACCGTGAATTGGTACAAAATGATATATCATCAATATCTTTGATACAATATTGACGTAATATTGTAAGAGATTACGAGGATATGAATTCTATATTTATCAAGCATGTTGATGTAGAAATATATATCAAGTGAGGTGATAGGATACATCTTGGTAAGAATAAAACCTATTCGATTTGTAGTCCAGACACTTGAAGATATCAGGCATGAAATGCTAAATATTGTTACTTGACCAAATTTATATGAAAACTTTTAAGGATACAAAATGTTTGAAGAATATAAAAGTTTCTGGGAAACTTATTTATAATCCTGATGTTGTATAAGTGTAAGACCTCACAAAATCCTAAGCTTAATTCAGTCCTTTAGGCTTGTCAAGGGGTCCCAAACTTAGAATATTTTAGCTAAGTACTCAGACTTAGTGTCATTTTAGCCTACAAAAGTTGGCAATCTTATTTCATGAACTTTAAGTCCATTAAGTGTTGATGTTTAGGTTGATTCATGATTAGGAATGTTCGTAGGTGTTTTCAGATAAGTTTTGGATTTTTCAAACTTCATTTGAAGCTTCTTTCAATTATTAAAATAGTGGATGAATGCGATCTTGGTACACCACATCGACTATTGTGTTGATTAATATTTTCCCCAGCTACCATCATCCAATTCTAGTGAATCGGTGTGAACATAGTGTAACGCATTGGCTATTGCATCGATGCCATCGATGCACTGCGTCGACCTGCGCGTTGGCAACCCAGTTTTCAGTCATTAAAAGACCGCATTCATGGGGGTATTTAGTTTTTTTTTCCATATCTTTTAGCCTCCAAAAAAAGAAATTAAGCCCTTTGGAGAGCAAATATACTCATTCATTCTCCAATTAGCTCAAGAACAAAACCCTAGGTGCTCAAATTTCAAATCAAGAACCCAAGATTCAACCATAAACTTTCAAAATTTCTTCAACAAAGGTATGCGAGGTGTTTATCCAAGGGTCTCTTCCACCCTTGGAGTCCAAGAATCAGTGTTTAAACTTCAAGTACATGAATTCCATGAATACCATGATGGGTTTGATAATATTCATGTTTATAATGCTTATTTGAGGTTCAAATCCATGTGCTATGCTACGTTTTATGTGGAGATTATTGATTTTTATGTCTTACCATGTGAGATCATGTTAAAGCTTTCAAATTGTGAATTTGATAATTGAATTGTGTGGTCACATGTTGATTAGTGTTATGTGCATGTTCTATGCCTTCCAAGTGTTTGCTAAATTGTTCATATGAACTATTAAGAGAATGAAATCTTGCAAGTGTTTGTTAAATGCCCCAATGAATAAATGATGATCAATTTTATAGTTTATATGTTTCATGTTTATACCATGTCTCTTAGTTTATACTATCGAGTCTTGGGGGTACTTGTACCCAATAATTTAGCCGATTATCTAGAGCCATGGTCAGTCATAGAATAGTATCAGCAATGACATAATCGGTAGTACTCTTAGTCAGTTACAAAAATCAAGAAAACTCAGTAGAATTCATATTAATCCAGTCAATTCAGTATCTAGTTCAGACCTCAGTAAACTCAGTCAGCTAATAGAATTTAGTAGTACTCTATCAGTCAGTGGAACTCAGTTCTGTTCAGCTAAACAGTAATCTCAGTAACCGTTCAGTCTAGCCTAGTATAGACTAGAAATTATTTCAGTGTCTATTCAGTTGGGAGTAGGATTCAACATCGAGTTAATCCTGGGATGGGGGAATTCCTATCAACAGAGGGTTTGAACCTTAGCAGCAATCCCTGCATTACACAACTATGTAGTCAGCGGAGGTTGAGGTATTTTTCTACCAGACATTATGAGGGTTGATTCTTCTCATCTGAGTTATCCTACTAGTGAGGGTTAATGAAAGAGCTTTCTGTTAGAGAGATTTACTCACAGATGTTATATTTTATCAGATATTATGTAACAGTTTTGAACCTTATGGCCTTTCAGTTTATGTTTCTGCATTTTATAGTATATTATGTAGTATACAGGTACAAATATCAGTCATGGGTTAGATTGTGGTCCTTCAGGGTCATGAGCACCTTGTAGCATTTTGAATACCAGATTCGGGGCATTACAAAGTTGGTATCATAGCCTAAGGTTCAATAGAGTCCTAGGAAGTATGAAAGCCACATCTAGTAGAGTCTTATACATGGGTGTGTTGCGCACCACATTTATGTGCAGGAGGTTATTAGATGTTTTAAGAGCAGTTTCCTTTCTTTCAATATTCATTTCATACTAGTGAGCATAATCTTAAGTCAATCTCTCAGTCTAATCCATTTCATTTCCTTATTTTAGAATATTCCTCCCAAGAGAAGAAACCAGCCTGTCCAAGAAGGTCCCTTGGACAAATATGTTTCTCATGCAGAGTTCAGAGATGCATTCACTACTCTTGCTCAGTCAGTTGTTGCTCAGAATAAATGACCAGCTATCATTTCAGCCAACCCAGTAGACAATTCAACTGCAGCCAGGATTTGGGACTTCACTCGAAGGAATCCTCCATCCTTTCTCCGATCTAAGGCAGATAAGGACCCTCAGGAATTCCTAGATCAGGTGCATAAGGTTACTGACATTATGAGGTTTACTACTAGTGAGAGTGATGAGCTAGCTGCATATCAGTTGCAGGATGTAGTTTACAGTTGGTTTAAGCAGTGGAAGTCAGAGAAGGCCGTTGATGTAGGGTCAGTTGAGTGGGAGGTCAGTTGAGTGGGAGGAATTTACTTTTGCTTTCCTTTATAAATTCTTTCCCCTAGAGCTTATAAAAGCTAAGGTGTTAGAATTCATCAACCTCAGGCAGGGTAACATGACGGTGGAAGAGTATTCTCTTAAGTTTACTCAATTAGCTAGATATGCCCCTTATGTAATTATAGATAGCAGGTCTAAGATGAGTAAGTTTGTTTCTGGGGTGAATGATAGCATGGTTAATGAGTGCAAATCTGCTATGCTGAATAGTGACATAACTTTAGCCAGGTTTATGACTCATATTCAGTAGATAGAGGAGTAAAATATTAACATGAGGGAGAAGCAGAATAAGAGAGCAGGGATAGCTAGTTTCAACTTTGCTCAGCCCAAATCAGAAGGAGAAAACCATTCTTATCTTTGTCCTAAGTCATTAGTTCCAGCTCCTTCTTCAGCTAGTGATCCAATTCCTAAGTTCAGAGAGGGTAACAAAGATAGAGCACCAGGCTCTAAGTCTCAGGGAAGTGTTAACAGTGCTCGAAACTATTCTCTTTGCCAGACATATGGCAATCACAACCAGGGTACTTGCAGAGCTGACAGTGATGCTTATTTTGGGTGTGGCAAGCCATGCCACAGAGTTAGAGATTGTCAAAAGTCAGGTCCTCAGGGTCAGAAGAACCGCTCATCAGCTCAGTTTAGTCACCTAAATCAGTAGCGTGCCACCTTCAGTGCTACTAGTGGGCAATGCCCAAATAGACTCTATACTATCCAGTCTTGGAAAGATCAGGAAAATTCTCCCGATGTAGTTATTGGTACGCTATAGATATTTTGTGTGCATGTTTATTCTTTACTAGATCCAGGTGCTTCCTTGTATTTTGTTACTCCCTATATAGTAGGAGATTTTGGAGCCAGTCCCGAAATTCTAGCAAAGCCCTTTTCAGTCTCTACCCAGTGGGAAAATCTATCATAGCCCTACGAGTATATAGGAACTGCCCGATTATGATATTTCAGAAAATCACTTCAACAGACTTAGTCGAATTAGAGATGACCAATTTTGATGTCATTCTCGGCATGTATTGGCTTCATTCCTGCTATGCCACAGTCGATTGTAGAAATAGAATAGTCCAGTTTTCGTTCCTAAATGAACTTTTCCTTGAGTGGAAGGGTAGTGTGTCCGCTTTTAGAGGTTAGATCATTTCCTGTCTTTGGGCATAGAAGATGATATCTAAGGGATGTGTTTATCATCTTATTCACGTTAAGGATGCTAGCTCTAAAACTCCCAGCCTTGAATTAGTTCCAGTCATGAATGAGTATTAGATGTCATACTCGAAGATCTTCCAGGAATTCCTCCCAAAAGGGAAATAGACTTTGGTATTGATCTTCTTTTAGATTCTCAGCTTATATCCATTCTGCCATATAGAATGGCACCAGCAAAACTCAGAGAATGAGCAGTTTAAGGATCTCTTACATAAGGGATTCATTAGGCCTAGTTTCTCCCCGTGGAGTGCACCGATCGTATTCATGGATATGATTCTCTCATAATGTGTATTGATTACCCTCAGCTCAATAAACTTACAGTCAAGAACAAGTATCCACTTCCTAGAATTGATGACTTGTTTGACCAACTTTAGGGTGCCAGCTATTTCTCTAAGATAGACCTCAGATCTGATTATCATCTGCTTAGAGTTAGAGAATGTGTCATCCCAAAATATCCTTCCGTACTCGGTATGGTCACTTTAAATTCCTAGTCATTTACTTTGGTCTTACTAATGCCCCAGCCATTTTCATGGACTTGATAAATCGGGTGTTCAATTAGTACTTGGACATATTCGTCATAGTCTTCATAGATGATATTTTGGTCTATTCCCGCAGTGAGCGAGATCATGCAGACCATCTCAAAATAGTATTTCAAACTCTCAGAGATCATCATATAATCACCAAATTTAGTAAGTGAAAATTTTGGCTAAGGTCAGTAGCATTCCTTTGTCATATCTTTTTTGGTGATGACATTAAAGTAGATCCTCAAAATACTAAAGTAGTAAGAAACTGGCCCAGACCTATCTCTTCATAAAATATTAGGATTTTCTTGGGTTTGGCTAGATATTACAGATAGTTTGTTGAAGGATTTTCTTTTACTGCATCCTCTATGTCCAGATTGACTCAGAAAAAAGTCAAGTTTCAGTGGTCAGATCCTTGCGAGAAGAGTTTTCAAGAGTTCAAGACTCGACTCAACTCTGCTCCAGTATTAGCTCTTCCAGATAGTTCAGATGGGTTCGTAGTGTATTGTGATGCATCTAGAGTGGATTTAGGTTGTGCCCTCATGCAGCATGGTAAGGTCATAGCCTACGCCTCCAAAAATCTTAAACCTCATGAGAAGAATTATCCTACTCATGATCTTGAGTTAGAAACCATAGTTTTTGCCTTGAAGATTTGGAGGCATTATCTATACGATGTTCAGGTAGATGTCTTCATAGATCATAAGAGCCTTCAGTATTTCTTTTCTCAGAAATATCTCAATCTTCATTAGAGAAGGTGGTTAGAGCTCTTGAAAGATTATTACATGAGTGTCTTTTACCATCTGGGCAAGGCTAACGTAGTGGTCAATGATCTTAGCAAACTGTCTATGGTAGTGTTTCTCATGTGGAGGATAGTATTAAGAAGTTAGCTTAGGAATTCCATCATCTTTCCAGGCTAGACGTTCGCTTAGTCGATACAGAGGAAGGTGCCATATGGGTTCAGAGTAGTTTAGAATCATCTCTAGTTTCCGAGGTGAAAGAAAAGCAAGATAGAGATCCCAGCCTTATCAAGTTAAAAGAGTCAGTCAAGGATTAGAAAGTAGAGGTTTTCTCCCAAGGGGGAGATGGTGTTTTGCATTATCAAGGTCATCTTTGTGTCTTGGGAGTAGATGACTTAAGGCAGCGAATTCTTGTAGGATCATATGGTACATGCTACTCTATTCATCCAAGGTCCACAAAGATGTACCGCAACTTATGGGAAGTCTATTGGTGGAGTGGGATAAAGAGAGATACTGCAGAGTTTACGGCTAAGTGCTCCACATGTCAGCAGGTTAATATAGAGCATTAGAAGCCTAGTGGTTCTATACAGGAGTTCATTATTCCTACTTGGAAGTGGAAATAAGTGAACATGGACTTCGTGAAGGGTTTGCCTTGAACTCATCATCAACATGATTCAGCTTGGGTCATTGTAGATAGGATGACCAAATCAGCAAATTTTCTCCCAGTTTATGCCTCTTATTCATCTGAGGATTACACCAAACTCTACATCAGGGAGTTGTTTAGATTTCAAGGTGTTCTGTTATCTATTATCTCAGACAGACGTACCCAGTTCACCTCTCATTTCTGGAAAGCATTCCAAAAGGGTCTTGGTAACCAAGTTCATCTCAGTACAACCTTTCATCTTCAGATAGATGGTCAAGTAGAAAGGACTATTCAGACTTTAGAAGATATGCTGCGACGGTTTGCAATTGATTTCAAGGGTATTTGGGATGACCACTTGCCTTTGATTGAGTTTACATACAACAACAACTATCATTCCCGTATTAGGATGGCTCCATTCGAAGATCTTTATGGTAGGAGGTGTAGATCTCTAGTCGGTTGGTTTGAAGTTAGTGAGGACTTAGTCATAAGGCTTGACTTAGTGTTCGATGCCTTAGAGAAATTCCAGTTGATTAGAAAAAGACTCCGGGATGCTCAGAGACAACATAAGTCTTATGCAAATGTGCATAAAAGTATCTCAAGTTCGAGATTGGTGATTTTGTCTATCTAATGATCTCTCCCATGGAGTGAAGAGATTCGACAAAAAGGGAAAGCTTGGTCCCCGATATGTCGGTCCCTTCAAGATTCTCAGTCAATTCGGTAAGGTAGCCTATGAGCTCGAATTGCCTTCAGATCTAGCCTCAGTTCATCCAGTCTTCTATGTCTCTTTGCTCAAGAAATGCATAGGTGAACTAGTAGTTGTAGTCCCTTTTAAGAGCATAGATGTTCAAAATATCCTCTCTTATGAAGAGATTCTAGTTGAAATCCTAGACTATCAGACTCGTAGGTTGAGGAAAAAAGAAGTCCCTCTAGTCAAGGTCCTTTGGCAAAATCAGTCTATTGAGGGAGCTACTTGGAAAGAAGAAGCAGACATGCGGACAAAGTATCCTCACCTTTTATTTGCCGACTCAAATCAAGCTCAAGGTAACATTTCTCCTTAAGCTTTTTAGTTTTATGTTCATATTTTAGTAACAAGCTTGATGTCCAGGTCATGCTCAAAATTCCATTATAAACGTGGTATCAAATACCATTGCATATTCAGTCATGCATTCATGTATTATTTCAGTTATATAATTATGCATCAGACATGCATTCTCATAGTGAGAAACTTAGTTCCTCAGAACACTCAGTCATGGATTCATGAATCAGTTACACATGCATCATATATGTATGACAGTATGATATATTCAGTTATCAGTCATGTCAGCTATGAGATCATGTTACAGTTATTCATGCTCAGTACGTACATTAGTTTATGTTCTTCTCCTCACTCTCAATCTCATTCGAGTATGCATGTTCTCAAGGGGGAGATATTTTAATACCCCGTACGTTTTCCTTGCTTGAAATCATCTCAAGAATGTTAGAAGCTTTCTTTGAAAGATGAATTCAATTTTGTACACATGGTATTTTTAAGATTTTCACATTTTTTCATGTGGAAAATTGAATAAGTTTTTCATTGATACAAATTTCATCAAAATCCAACATCGGAAGAGAAAGTTATGGACGAAATACAGAAGGCAGTAAAATTCCCCAGGTGCGACAGTGGAGGCCGATGGAGCGTTACCCATGCCGTTGCAGTGAGACAATGTGACTACTTTCTGCCTAGGAGCGACAGACCATGCCGACAGGCCATCGGACTAGCGAAGGACCGTCGCTCAGGCCGTTGTTTGGGAGATAGTGAACCGTCTTTCTGCCCAGGTATGTCGGTTAAGACCGACGGACCGTCGACTCAGTGATGGACCGTTGCACCCACCGTTGGACACCCCGTTCAGTTATTTTATGTTCTTTTAAAAGGGGTATTTTGGTCTTTTACCACCCATTTATATACCTAGTAATATTTGACCAAGGCTCCTAAAATTCATTATTTAACCACAACATAAAAAATTAGGGCTTTATCTCTAAGATTAATCCCAAGAACAAAATCCAAATCTTCTTCAAGAAACTAAGAGATTCAAATTCTTCAAGTTCCATAACTTCAAGAAAATCACTGCCAGGTATGTGTAGTGTTCATTTATGGACTCCTTTCATCCTTGAAGCCCAAGAATATCTTTTTCAAAGTTCAAGTATATGAATCTATATTAATTCCATATTGGGTTTGCTTTTATTCATGTTGATAATGACCAATTGAATTCTATTCCATGTTTTAGAGATAAATCTTAAGTGAAATTTATTATTATAGGTGTAGCTTCATGTAAATCCATGATTAAACCCTTGAATGGTGAAATTAGAGATGACCCATGATGTTTATTTGTTGTATAATGTTGTCTACATATACTATGCCTACCATGTGTTTGATTAAATAGCTAGGTGAAGGAAAAGTTCCCAACTATTATGATATTATGAAATCCCCATTTATGTACAAGTATGCATATATCATGTTTGATGAAATGCTTCAATAAATGAATTATGGATTGTACTATTGGTCATGTGTTCGAGTAAGTCACGCTTTGTCAGTTTCTTTTTATCGAGTCCTAGGGGTACTTGTACCTGAAAGATTAGATATATTCCTAGATCTATGTCATGTTTTCACGATACTCTAAGTCAAGCCATGATCCTTAGACTTCAGACAATCTTATGACTCAGGAAATTGCAACAATCTCATGAACTCAGTCAGTTGTGAGGCATTAGTAATATTCCGTCAGTCAACGAGATTCAGTAACTCAGTCCATGTTCAGATCAGTTAATTATGTTTAGTGTCTATTCAGATGGGAGTAGAAATTAGCACCAAGTGAACCCAAGGATGGGAACTCACCTGCCAGTAGAAGGTGTGATTCTTAGAAGTAATCCTTGCATTGCAAAACTACGTAGCCAATGTAGGTTGAGACATCACACCTGTTAGTCAAGGGTAGATGAGGTATCTTAACCTGCTAGTCAAGGGTTCCCACCGTTCTCATTAGAGTAACCTAATAGTTGAGAGCCACTCACATATTGTCCTTACCAGTGGTGCGGTATTGACACCCTTCCAATTAGGGCAGAGATTGGACCCCTATTTAGCTATAATGCATCATTTGGGGCATATCAGTTAGATAACTAATTCCCACAGTTTCAGTATCAGTATTAGTCAAGATCTTAGAAAGTTCTTCAGATTTTAGGACTGTCAGATACAGTTAACTCAATTTAGTATGAAACTCAGATAGTTCCATCTGAATCAGGACTGTCAGATACAATCACTCATGTTATCAATATTCAGATCCAGTAATTATGTTATTACAATATCAGCGTCAGTTATTATGTCTCATGCATGTATTCTCACACTCATGATAGTTAGTCTGTTATTATTATTGTTCATGCATATGAAATCCATGCATTCAGCTTACCTCATATGCATACTAGCACATTCAATCGTATTGATGCATTCGCGCTATGGTATTTTTTTTTACCATAGGTTCAGAGACACGAGCTCCAAAGCATCAGTAGCATTCCAGTCTCAATGTCAGAGTTAGAAGGGAGTCCTCATCTTTTGAGGACATGATCATTACTTTATTATCTCATTAATTAATTTATTAGTTAGAGTTAGTTGGGGACATGTCCCATCAACACCTTATTCATACACTCATGTTTTAGAGTCTTTCTAGACTACAGTATGTTCAGATAGTTAATTTAAGTTATTTTGGGTATTTCATACCCCACCCAAGTGTTATATTTTATCAGATATTATGTCACAATTTTGAACCTTATGGCCTTTCAGTTCATGTTTCCACATTTTATAGTATGTTATGCAGTATATAGGTATAGATATCAGTCATGGATTAGCTTGTGGTCCTTTGGGGTCATGAGCACCGTGTAGCATTTTGAATACAAGATTTGGGGTGTTATAGTCATAAATTTTAGGGATTAACCTACAAGTTTCTTTGTAACACTTGATTTTAGTGATTCAATATATTATGATAGATTAATATATGTTAGAATGATGGAATAAACTTTATCAAAAGTAAAAATCACACAAACAAAAATAAAATTGCCTCACGCAAGCCTTATGTCAAAGTTTGGTTATTTTTGGGAGAAATAATGTCAAAACACACAGAAACAGATATTTAACTGTTGATGAGCTCTGCAGTGGACACATGCTACAGATGTCCCACTATGATGAGTAATTACTCACTACAATGGTCTTGAGTAAATCCTCATCAACTGCTAAGGTGGTCGTCTACTTGCTACAATGGATTTTCTATGGCTAAAAGGGTCCTACTACAGCAGTCGCTGGCAAAGAGTAGGGGAAGGTTCCAAAACTCTCCCATTTTTCAAAGCCACCTTGGTTTTTCGACAACCTATAATTATCCTATCATATGAAAAGCCATAACCAGATCTCTACAAACCTAAATAACATCTTTAAAGTTCTATGGGTCACTAAACCCCTTATCTTTCATACCATACCCACCAAACCATCAAACATATCACCACAACCCACACACAATCTCTTACCCACACAAAACTCAATTTTCACTTGAACTCACCATATCTTGAGATTTTTACAACTTTAATCTTGCGAAAACCTCAACTTGTCTCTTACACCATAAGTAATCCTATCATAATGGGATGAGTCATTATACTTTTATCATGCAAGTGAAGACTTATGATAAGTTATAATATTTGAAACTATTAAAAACTAATTAATACAAAGATAATAACAACACAAGTATGAATACCATTTTAGAATCACTAAGTAAGTTAACGTACTTCAAGATTCCATCATAGTTTCCACAACCTGTGTTGTGGGATTTAGCTAATTATGCCTGAAAAAAAATTAAGACCAAAAACAATGTAGAACTTATAAGAAGAATAAAAAAATCCAAAAGCTTATATTGTCACACCAATCCAAAAACTAATGATTAAAGGGGTGTTTAGCCATGAATATTTTTTACTTTTTTACAAAAGATTATTTCCCATTAGTGAAAAGTGTAGTGTTTATCTATAAGAATTCAAAATACAACTTGGAATTGTATTTGGATCAGTGAAAATAAGTTAAACTTGTTTTCACTTTTTTCACTTTCACTTCATTCACAAAATGTCAAAAACAACTCTAATTTATATTCATGGACAAACACAATTTCAAACTCCAGCTTCAACTCCAACTCCAATTCCAACTCCAAAAAAATTTAATTTTCATGGACAAACACCTACTTAAGATGAATTAATTGCTTAAAAATACAAGAGTATAACATTTCTCAGCAACACTATAATAACAAAATAATAAGAGTTCATAAATTTAAATTAAAAATCAAGAAAAAGTATTTATAGAGTACAAAACCAATCCTAATTCTACTAGGCTAACTTGGTTGCATTAGCAACACACAACCCGTTGTTTGGAATCACGTCTGTGAATATAGAAAAGTGATATGTTGTTTGCTATTTTGCTCATATCTACCAATGTTACCATGGGTTGATTCACAATTTGTGGGTGACTTCTACGGGTCATGAACCTGCCCGTGGTTTAATCACAAAAACTTACACCTTACAGGATTTCAATTGATGTATTTCAATATGGGCCATCAGCTAGTTTCATTATTCGTAGATCCAATCGACCTTTAGACTCTAACTTGCACATCTTTATATATGCAAACATGGGTATCAACAAGGTTCATGGATGCATTTGCGGGTCATCAAACGAGTTGTGTTTTCAACGCAAATTGCATCTCTTCAAAACCATCTTCATGAGTGACAACATGGGTTGTGGTTTGGTTCAACCATCTCTCAAATGACTTCATGGATTAATACTCAATCTTTCCATCTCCAAAATCTATCTTTTACTAATTTGATCTAATTTCCAGCAGACAAACACCAAAATACATCATATTCACTAAAAATACTCAAAAACTTAAAAAAAATTCATGATTTAAGCATCATATGTACCATAAAATCCCAACACATCACTACCCGAGCCCCTATAATCTCAGAAGGTGCCAATCAAAATGACATAATAATGAATACAATGTAATTATTATAAATCCAACAACGTGAGACACCCATACCTCTCTCTACTTTAGATCTATAAGACACAGAAACTACAACACAAATAACCTGCCTTGATACAATATCAGTTCAACACTATCTTACCACCTCTACTTTGGGCCTCACAATAACCACAACCTTGAATACACATTAGATCAAGGCCTAAATATACAACTAATAAGAAAATGTGCATGATAAGAATATAATATAATTTAAATAAATACACATGTCTCGCCCTATAGAAAATAGTCACAACTTTGCAGGATAATAACAGACACTATCTCAACCTTACTAAAAATAGTCATGGACTTAAATTCTAGCAAAATGCAAGTGCAACCCTATCAAAATTAGTGTCGGCCTTAAAGGTTCTCGCAAATCCACAAAAATAGTATAAATAATAATATGCAACATAATATATAACTATATACAAGAATAAAAAACCATCCATAATAATTACAACATGGTAATCACCCGAGCTATACCACCTTTGATATACAACCAACAAACCACATATATTCAAAGCTGATTCCTAGCTACATACCTAACCCTAACCCTCCATATAATATAATATCAAAACACAAAAAATCTCAGCTAACCAAATAATTCCTAATATAAATATAAAAATTTATATATAAATCAAGAGATATATTAGAATATGTATATATATGCAAATTGCTATGCGGGCCAATAAATTCACAAGGATATCTAAATGTATGCGAGTAAAGTAGACATATATGTATATATTTAGTAAATTCATGAGTAATAACATGTCACCATACCTTCTTCGTACCATAGTCATAATACCATGATTAATTCGACATTTATCATAGTTTCATAAATATACACCACCTCCCACTCCTTATTGACGAAGGAATTACATCACTGAATATGAGTTTTAACAAGAAAAATATCAATGATAATTTAGAGATATCTAAGAACCGAATCTTTAATAGCATTAGACCTAAAAGACACAATATTATGGAATCATGCTAAATAAGAATGAAACAACTTCTTGATTTAACCTTGTAAACTTAAGCTTCTAAATTAATTTTTTTAAGAGTTTTGAAGCATGATTTTAGGTGATTGTTTTGGAGTTATTGAATAATATTCTTTGAGTAAGTTTCTCCTTTTGATGATTCCCCATATTTATCATTAATGTCGATGAATTATCACGTATAAGAAATAGATTTTTGAAAATTTTCTTCAAACTTTAAGAGACCATAATTACGAGTTTGAGGTTTTATTTGAGCTCCACTATTAATAAAAATTCACATTTGAGTCCCTTCTCTTATGGATAAAATAATTTTAAAAGAAATTTTTAGTTTCATCGTCAGATTTCGAGGATTGAGCTTCTTATCCAAAATTGATCCACACTTTTATATTGTGATATGGGCATCTATGGACTTGTTTTTACATATAAAATATATTTTTCATATATTGAGAGCGTTGCTACTACATTTAAAAGGGGAACCAATATTGGAAATGTTGGAGGCGTATGACTTATCTTTGAGGTAGATTGTGATAAATTTATTAAAAGTTTAGCTTAGGTGGAGACTTATTTCATAAAATATATTATGAGATTAGGAAAAATACTAGGTTAAAGTATTAGTAGTGATGATTTTGAGAATTATGATATCTGAAATATGATCTTGTCAATGAATGATTTGAAATGCAGCAAAAGTATTTTATATACTGTATTTGATTTTTTCATACATTATTATACAAATAAGGGGATAAACTTTCAAGATGGGTAAGATTGTAAAAAGTAAATGGATTTAGTAGAGAGGGTATGGTTAGTGGGTAAGATTGCTGTATTTATGATTTTTGTAGCTTATAGTTGTTCTTATGTGTTGAGAATGTTATTATACATACACACATGCATTATATGTATGTATGTGTGTGTGTGTAAGATTGATGTATTTATAATTTTTATGGCTAATATCCATCGACACTTATGAGTTGAGAATTTTATTACACACTATAATATATATATATATATATATATATATATATATTTATTTATTCGACATTCAAATTTATTTTATTATATAATCACGGATATCTACACATACTAATTATGAATTTATTAATTTGGTATTACAAAAGTAATATTTGTTTGCATGACCAGAGGAAACTGTTCTTATTGGATAGCAACTATTAATGACTTGCAGGTTTGAGGAGAACTATTTTAGGTTGATTTACTTATTCATGATATTGTCACGATCCAAATTACGGAATCATATGGGTACCTACTCTATTATCACTAGATAGAAGAACTCTTACCACCCAACCAGTGATACATGAAAGTTCAAGTAAAACTTATAAGTTAACAAAATTGATACACAAGAAAAATCTTTACAACCCTTCAAATACATGTTCAACAACTTAATCACTGGACAATACTTAATTTAGACATTTACAAGAGCTTTCATGAAATGAAAAAAATGATAATAAAGACACAACTTTCATGAAAAGTGGTGTAGAAGTTGATGTTGAATAACTACCGATCCATAAAAGAAACTCCCAGTAAACCTACAAAACATACCTATGACCCCCAAAATAATATAGTAAAAATAGTATAAGTACACTATAAGTAATGGTAGACATCAGAGTTCGACTCACATAGAATTCACATTACAAAAGTATAACAACTCATATAGTAATTTAACATTAGGCTCATCATATCCCCTCTCACACTACTTTCTTAGCAACTTTTGATTTTACCTTATTAGCTGAGTTCGACTGAAAAAAGTAACAAACATACAATCCAAGTCATGTCTAGTGATCCAAATAGTCTTAGAAAACTTATGATAGATATATAAAAGGACAACTCCTCGTATCTTCAACCTAGAAATTAACCTAAATTTAATCAAATATTAACACCACATTTACACTCAATTTTCTACCGCCATATTCAACTCTACCAATAAATAATTTCCAATAAGTCTTTATGCTCTTCCTTATGATTCAACTATCCTATTATAACTTAAGATAAGATCACAAAATCCTTTAAATATCTTAACTAAACAGATAAATACAACCATAATTAATCATAAAATGAATAAGAACATACAACAAGCCAATATATATCAAATATTCTCAACCAATAATTTATCCAAATACAAGTGGCCACTTAGTCTATTATTAACCTTAACAAGACTAATCTTCACACATGTAAGTTCAATCAACAAGAAGCGAGAGTTCTATGACTCCTATATGTACCACAATTGCAAACCCATCAAAGTATTTACTACCAACACATTCCACAAAAATATACTATGCCACCATAACTATTATACAAAATATTTATAAATGTAAATGAGAAACCATGCATCAAAACCATTGCCACCTCTCCTCAATATATACACACACTAAGGATCTTATATGCCAATAGCCAAGAACTTCAGAGGACTAGCTTTGTCTATGTATTGTATCAATATGGTATCCATCCTCAAATATCAATAGATAAGTAATATGTACCAGCAAGGTACCCGACTTTCTAAATATAAGAAACTTATACTAGCACGGTATTCCACCCTCTGAATATCATAATGTACAAATGTCATCAAATATCAATCATGATGAAATAAAGTACACCATTTATGCAAGTACATTTTCTTAGTCACTTTCTCAAAATTAATTTCATCACTTTATGTAAACAACCAATATCCACCAACATACAAAATCATAAATTTTCTTGAAGCCAATCAAGAACTTATAATACAGAGCTTATCAAATCATATTCATCAGCCACGACATATTCAAAGATCAATCCACAATTTATTCAAATAAGTATTATCAAATCATATTTATCAAATTCAAGTGTGTCTAAAGACCATTTCAGGCTATTCCAATAAGCATTATCAATCAAATTGAGTCTATACTCTAATTTAACATGCATAATTCACAAATTCGATCCTCTTTTATTCTTATTGAGACCAATGAATTCAATTATTAAATAATAATCCTTACATTTCAGTCATTACTACGTTTAAGATATTATTTTACTATCTAATTATTCAACTATTCGATTCTGTTCAACTTACAATTCTAGCTTTAGTCATGCACCTTTACATGTCTTACTTCCTAATATTTAGTCAAACATGACTTTAGGTTCTTAAGTTATATTATATTTTCCTCATCAAAATGATTATCATAATGATATTACAACATTAATATCACACCAAGACATACCCAACATCAACTTCACCCCTTTTAATGTATTTAGGCCGATTTATTAGATCATTAGTTCACACAATCTCCTTGTCATCATCTATATATACATAATCACATTACAATCTATCATGAAGTCATACAAATATTAAAAAACCAATTAAGGGATTTATACATTAACATATCAACACAAATTAAATCTTCAACACAAAATTAAATCTTTATTATATTAATTCTATATTTGTATCTGTTCAAATTCTATACTTGCAGGCCTAATATTGATTCTCCATCAAATCTATAATATGCATACAACCATTAACCATAGTCTACTATTCATATATCATAACCTACTTTGATAAAAGATCTTGAAACAAGCAAGCCACACTACAAATGCTTTTTTTATTTCTTTAGAATGTGTCTTGCACTTATAAAAGTAAATAGAGGTGTAGTATTAACACGTAAGAACAACAGTGTAATGGTAAGGTCATTGACCAACCTAAGATAAGAATATGAAAACATAACTAAGTGAGAGTACAACAAGTTAATCTATTGTAATATCTTTGGTTTTTGGAATCTGAATTTTTGGAGTAAAGTTGAACACTGCCATAGCTATATCTCAGGTGATAAGTTGTTATCACTTATCACGTGTCATAGGGAGTGACCCATTGTCTCAATAGTAAGGTATACCAATGATTCTACTTTGATCGTGACTCATCATCACGAGTCATTAGGTCAGGTCATGACTCGTAGAGAGTGACACCTGATTGTAATAGTAAAGGTTTAGGAATTTGACCCTCCAATGAGAAGTCTAGGTAATGACTCATGGTCAGACCTTATGAGTCATTATCTGACCCGTGATGACTAGGCCTAATTTTCTGCACAATTTCATTAAGAAATTTTTGGTCATTTCCTTTTTTCACACTTATTTCTCGCAACCTAAAAACACTAAGGGACCCTATTATCCTTAGTTACTCAACTCTAACTTTGTTCTCTTCATTTTAAACTCCCAAAAGCAAGAGAAAACTAGGGTTCATAAGGGATTCAATCTCCAAGCTTCAAACTCCAAATATTCTTTAAGTTTCTTTGGTATTCAGGAAGGCCTCTCATCCCTAAATTCAATTTTATACTATGTAATATGTTTTAATCATTGTTCATGTAATTTAATAGTGGGTTTGAAATTGGGTTAAGGGATTTTGGCTGTTTACTATTGGAATTATTTTTCTTTGCTTTTAATATCTCATTTATGCTCGATAAATGTTTTTTGGGATGGAATGGGTTCACTTTTATAGGAATTTGGAATGCGGAATAAGGGTTTCACAAATTTATGGATTTTGGATTGGAAATTGGTATTAACCTCAACCCACTTTTCATTACCTTTATTTTAAATATGGAACTTGCATAGTTTAACCATCTTTGAAACTATTGAATTGCACTAATGGATAAAAGGATAAAAATAAATTTAAAATACCCTGGTAGTTTAATTAGTTCATTTAATTGGATTGACATAATTATATAAGCTTACAAGCATAATTGGTATGATGATACCTAATGGTAAATGCTCTAATAAATGACCCTGGGTTAACAATTGGTATTATGTGCAAATGTTTTTAATTTGGGTTCAAAGGAGGTTGTGTAGGTCGCCGTGAAGGTGGAGGTCTCGGGGGTTGAGGAACCAATTCTAGAAACCACATTTGCCGACATGGGGGTATAAATAACCATATGCTTGGTTCACACATTATATTTTTAGTATGGATATAGCCTTGGTGACTTTATCTCTCTTTGGATTTCTTCAGTTAGTACGGCTAACATGTACTGGGGCCCTTTCAGTAGGGAGAGCTAAACCCATATAGCCCATGGCTTCCCTTAGGGCAGATAAAGCTATATAGTCTAGGTTAATAATTTAAAATCTCATGTTCATAACCCTTGACCCTATTCTAGAATCCTATATATGTATCTATGAATGTATGCCTATGGTTGTGATTGATTTTAGACATGGTATTATTTTATCATTTTCCCTAAGTTACATGCCAGTACTTATCCCACTGACCGTCCCAAGTTATTTTATCACATAATGATGTAGGGTCCTATTTCTCCTATGTAGTGTAGGTGGTACAAACCTTGATTGAGTTGACGTGAAGTAGTAAGTTTCCATCTTTCAAAAAGATTTACCATTTTATTAGTTTTTTTCATATTTTGGAGATTGTGAGTTTTTTTTGTCACGGTCGGGGGCATGTCCGACTTAGTTGATATTCTGGTTTTAGAGGCTTTTCTAGACAAGTATGGGTTGTATATCTTTTTTTTAACTAATAGTTTTCATGTGGTTTATCTATATCATTACTATCATACTTAGCTAGCTTCTACTGCATTCATTTATTATTTTTTGGATGTTAGTCTATGAGGGTGGTCTCCGACTCATGTTGGACTTAAGATACCCATCGTGACTAGGCCCTATTTTGGGTCGTGACAATCTTGATATCAAATAACGACATAGGGTTTTTGGGTATCCATAAAGCCATGTCGAGTAGAGTCTCTTTTATAGGTGTGTTGCGTACTACAGTTATAACTAGGAGGCTATGAGTATTTAGGAATATTTTCCTTTCTTGTGTTTTATTTTTGGACTATAGAATTTAGTGTTATTAAACTTCTCTAACTCTTGGGTTCCTGGCATTGCAGATCATGCCTCTCTGAAGATCTGATGATCGTAGGAGTTTTGCTAGAAACTCTATCCGACTAGAGGAGAATATGGAGGAAACCCACCCTATTTATGGAGTTCATACCTGGTATAGGGTTCCTACTCCTGATTATACCTAACACTTGGAGTTCTACCTATTCCTACTAGTCCTATTTGGGCTTTTCAAGCTAGTGACACTTATGCTCAGCCGCCATAGGGAGATTCTCTAATGCAGAGTTCCATTCGTCTATGCATATAATTGCCAATTAGTGATATCTCTGTCTTATCAGGTCATGTTAGTTCTTTTTTTGATTCATCAGAGGACACCAGGGTTGGTCAATTTATGAGGTTGAATCCCCAACCTTTATAGGCTCTAAGGTTGAGGAGGATCCTAAGTGTTACTAATGTGATAGAGAAATCTTTTAGGGTGATGAATGCTACTAATTTAGAGGGTGTAGAGTTTGTTGCCTATAAGTTTAAAGATATGGCTTATCAGTGTTATGAGGAGTGGGAATAACTGAGAGGTGATGATGTTGAACCAGCAGGGTGGGATAAGTTTTCAAGGGTTGTTCTTGATAATTTCTTTCCTCAGGAATTGAGGAAATCTAAGGCCAAAGAGTTTGTGAATTTAAAGTAGGGTAAGATAAGTGCAAAGGAGAATGGCTTGAAATTTTTGTAGTTATCCTATTATTATTAGGGGTTGGTATCTAATATGACATCCAAAATGAGGAAATTTGATTTTGGGTTATTCCTTGATTTGGTGTTAGAGTGTAAGTTTTCTATGTTGAATAATGATATGAACATATCCAGGCTGGTGGTTTATATGCTATAGGTGGAAGATAAGAAGAAGAAATAGGTAGAGATGGGAGAAAGGTAGAGAAAAAAGTTTAGATATATAGAGCAGGGTGTAGGTCAGTAGAAAAGTAGGAGAGATGGTAGACAGTGGACCAAGAAAAAGAAGAATTAGGGGATTTCTAATTCATATTTAACAGCTAGTGCTCCTTATCTTAAGCCATCTAGTGATTTTCTTTTTTCAATCTAAAAGTGGACCTAAGGTATAGTGTAAGACCCTGCAAGGTTCCCTGTAATTTAATCCTTAGAGCATGTTGAATGAAGTGTAATTCCATCCCTATAAGATTAAGAAAATACTTCCCAAGTGTTTAGTGTGTTAATCTTGTTGAATTCTCCTAAAAATGACTTCTTATGGTGTCAAATTGAGTTATCTTTCCAACGATACCCCTTTTGTCAAAATTTAATGTTAGAATAGAAATATAGGGCCTTTTTTAGAAAATAGTAAAGTCGCCCAAGTGTGACAGAGGGATCCAATGAACCATCAGACGGGCGATGGGCCATTGCACCCCATCGTCGAAAAGAAGAAGAACGCCAGTTCACTGGATTAGTGCGACAGCGAGGGATGATATTCCATCAGGACTCCAATGGATGTCACACTCCATCATTGCAGGAAGGCAGAGAGTGAGTTCCTTGGAAAGATGCGACGATGAGGTCCGAAGGATAATCAGAAATCTGATGGGTCGTCAAACCCTGCCATCATAGATGAGGTAGAAAACCATCCTCTGGATGATATCCGACGGCCAGGACTGATGGATTGTCGGACCTCCGAAGGACCGTTGATGCCCACCGTAGCATGTCCTATGCAAAAATTTTACCCTATTTTAAAAAGGGCATTTTGGTATTTTCCACTCTTTTAAACCCTCATATATATTCCAGATGAAGCGGCTGGCTTCATTATTCATCTATAACCTAAGAAGCTAGGGTTTCCTCTCTAAATTAAATCAAAAACTATTCTCCAAGAAATCTAAGAGATCACCATAAATTGTCTAAGTGAGTTGAGTATTGACTTTCCCAAGTTCAAAGTATTCAAGAACCCTCTCCTAAGAGTAAGAAGAGGACGTTTAGAGCAAACCTGTTCATCTAATTTCATAATCCAAGGTATGTGGGGTTTTGAACAAGGGTAACCCTTTCACCCTTGTGCCTAAAGGCTTATTTAAATCATGATTTTTTGGAAATCCATGATGTTTTACATGAATTTGAACTAGAGTTTTTAACCCATTATTATTTATTGCAATACTTTGATGTTTTCCTTGAATTGAGAGTCAAATGACAAGATTTCTAAATATTTTCTTGAGAATTTACAGCTGGATCTATACCTCATGATTTTAATCCTAGAGAAGCTAATATTTGCAATGTTTGAGGTATTAAAGTATATGAGTATATTGAGATTTTGAGATAAATTACTGTAACTTCCAGATTTCTACATGAGTTATAAATCAATATGCTATCTATTATGCTTTTGATAAGTTTTAACTTGAGATTGAAGTATGGGTTAGTAAGTCCCTTGAGACTTGCAATTTTATGAACTCTTGTGCTATAAGCACCCATGATTTGAGTATTTTGAGATTATTGAGAAATGATTTGACCTAATATTCCTAGATCTTTGAAATCCACTTCCCTACTTGAGATTACAAATTTGATTATTAGATTCTTGGTGAACCATGAGATTATTCTAAAAGTTGATTTTTATGAAATGAGCGCAGATAATCTAAATGGAGTAGTATTTTGCACCGACCGGATAAGTTACTATGGTTTCTTACCCTAAAACTACGTGCCACCATAGATTGGGCCTGAGGCTGAGTTTATTATTAGGCCTAAGGCCGAGTTGATATTGGGCCTGAGGCCAAGTTTTGTTTAGTGATCACTAGACCTAGGTTATACTCCCTGGCAAAAAGTATGACACACCTCCCCAACGTGGGGTCTCTTTCTTAGGAGGATAAAACATTAGAATCCATGTAGCTCACTTGGTTTATGTCAGTTAAGAGAACCTCCCTTGACATTTAAGCTTCGAGATCAGCTACTTCCTTGAGAATTAAAGTATTTTCCCTTCCTATGAGCTATTTTTCTAATGGTAAAGTTGAAAAGTTGTTCCCTAACTAAAGTAATTCCTTGATATGAGTTATTTACCTAAATGAATGTATCTCCCTCGATATAGTATTTTTCATAAATCTTTGAGATAAGTTATTTTCTTTAACTAGAGTATATTTCCATTGAGATAGAATGATTTCCCTAAAACTTAAAATGGGATATTTTCCTAAAGTGAATGAAATGCCTTCAAGTATGTTTTCAAGTTATATGATTCTGAATTCTAAGTATTTGAGTTATAAAAAGTTATGAATTCTTGAGCATTAAAGAGGTTTTACTCTTCATGAGACATATGCATGAGTTGAAATTATTGTTTAAATTTTCTTAGTCTTTGAGTATTGAGAATAAGAGAAGATTTCTGATTTCAAGGTTAAAGAATGATGACTCACGAGATTTGCATTACATGCTCCATCCTGTATGATTTATGAGCTTTACACTTTATACTTATTCAAGCTATGTGAGTTGTCCAATATTGCATTCATGATTTGATTGAAGAAGATTGATACTGTTTTATATGTATGCATTCACCCCCACATACTCAGTACATTCCAAGTGTTGATCCACATGTATGACTATGTGCTACATTGTCTTATAATGTAGGTTCAGGTGCTCATTCCCAGCCTCATTTGTGATTTTTCGAGTACCTCTACCTACATTCCCACAGTGGTGAGTCCTCATGGTTCAAGGACCTATATTCAAACTTTTTAGTACTTGAGAGATGATCTTTTATTTTTAGTTCATTTCGAGTCAGTTGGGGACCTGTCCTAACGGCTCTCTAGTTCATGATTTAGTAGAGGCTTCGTTAGTCTAAGTTATCAGATTGTGGTTGTATGGAGATTTCTATTATTATGGTCGCTTGGACCTAGTATTTATCCTCATCTTCCCTTTATTATGATGATTATGCTAGTGTTTGAATTATTTCATCTTGAAATGAGTGTTATTAGTAGAAACTGGCTTAAAGGGTTAGCTTGGGGCTACTTTATAGCCTTAAGCACTGTGTGACGTCTCGGGAGGTGATTTTGGATCATTACACACAGGGTGCCCAGTCTCAGGCTAGTGAAGCTCAATCAACCCCATCTTACCCTTCTTGCCATTTTTATGGGAAGCTTCACCATGGATATTGCAAGAAGGGGAGAAATCAATGCTATAATTATGGTTAGATTGGTCATATGTAGCGAGATTATCCTTCATCTAGGGTTGCCACTAGAGCTAATAAGTTTTTGATTGCCATTTTTTATTTTCTGTGCCAAAGGGAGCTACTTTTGGTACTAGCACTAGCCGAAATCGTCTTTATGCTCTTGCTACTCATCAAGAATCTGAGGTATCCCAGATGCTATTGCTGGTATGTTACAAATATTCTCTCATAATGTTTATTATTTTTTTGATCCGAGTTCTACCGTATCTTATATGACCTCTTATGTGGTTATAGACTTTGGTTTTGGTGTTGAAAGTATTTCCTACCCCCTTTTCATTTCTACTCTGGTGGGTGATTCTATAGTTTCTAAAAAAATCTATAGGGGTTATGTGGTGTCCATATTTCATAGAGAGGCATTGGTGACTTTGGTAGAGCTTGATATGCTGGATTTTGATGTAATCTCAGGGATGTATTGACTCCATTTGTGCCATACTTCTTTAGATTATAGGACCCAAAAGGTCAATTTCAAATTTCCTAATAAACTGGTGATCAAATAGGAGGGGAGTTCCTTAGTGACCAAGGGGAGGTTTATTTCCTATCTTCGAGATCAAAAAATAATTTCCAAGGGGTGTCTTTATCATTTAGTTTGGGTAAGGAATTCTAGCTCTAAAAATCCTTATATACATTCTGTCCACATGGTTAATTTATTTCCTGAAGCCTTTCCCAATGATCTTCTAGAATTTCTCCTAATTAGGAAATAGACTTTAGCATTGATGTTCTACTGGATACCCATCCTATTTTTATTTTTTTTATAGGATAGCTCTGGCTGAATTAAAAGAGCTAAAGGAGTAATTAAAGGATTTTCTTGATAATGGTTTCATTTGGCCTAGTATTTCTTCGTAGGGTGCTGTTGTGCTTTTTTTGTAAAATAAAGATAGGTCTATTCAAATGTGTATAGATTATCATCAACTTAATAAGGTTATAGTGAAAAATAGGTACCTTCTTCCGAGGATTGATGAGCTTTTGATCAGCTTTAGGGTGCTAGATATTTCTCTAAGATTGATCTTTATTTAGGATACCATCAGCTGAAAATTAGGGAGGTTGATATTCCCAAGATTATTTTTTGAACCCAGTATGACCATTATGAGTTCTTGGTTATGTCATTTGGGTTGACTAATGCTCTAGCTGCTTTTATGGATCTTATGAATTTGGTGTTCATGCAGTTTTTAGACTTCTTTGTGATAGTTTTCATTGATGATATCTTGGTGTATTGTATGAGTAAAGAGGATCATGACAATCATATTTGATTCATATTATAGACTCTTAAAGACCAGAAATTGTATGCAAAGTTTTCTAAGTGTTAATTTTGACTAAGTGTTGTTAATTTTCTCGCGCATGTTATTTCTAATTAGGGGATCAAGGTGGATCCATAAAAAGTTAAGACAGTTAAGAGGTGGCCTAGACCTACAACTTCAATTGAAATTAGGAACTTCTTGGGCTTGGCTAGGTATTATAAAAGGTTTGTGAAGAGATTCTCATTTATTGCTGCTCCGTTGATGAAGCTAACTCAGAAAGGGTTAAGTTTTTATAGTTTGATACTTGTGAGGTAATTTTGAGTTTGAAAGATAAGTTGACTTATGTGCCAGTCTTGACCGTACTCGAGGGTATTGATGGTTTCATGGTGTTTTTTAATATGTCCAGTGTGGGATTAGGTTGTGTGTCGATGTAGCATAGTAAGGTTGTAGCCAGTCATTCCAGGTAACTTAAGGTACATAAGAGGAATTATCTAATGCACGACCTAGTGTTGTTGGCTGTCGTTTTAGGTTTTGATAGTTTTCGCTATTATTTGTATGGGGTGCATGTGGATATTTATTCAGACCATACAAGTTTATAGTATGTGTTTACACAAAAGGAGTTGAATCTCAGGAAGAGGCAGTGGATCAAATTTCATAAGGATTACGACATGATCCTTTACAACCATACAGGTAAAGCTATTGTTGTTGTTGATTCTCTTAGCAAGTTGTATATAGGGAGCTTGTCTTATTTTAATAGGGAGAAAAGAGGATTGATGAAGGATATTCACAGATTTGATATCTTGGGAGTTCATCTTTTGGACTCTGAAGATGGGGGAGTCATTGTTAAGGAAGTGATAAAATCATATATTGGTGTTGAGGTGAAGGAGAAATAGTTTTTTGATCCCATAGTTATACAGATTAAGTATGATATGGGTCAGCAAAATATTATGACGTTTGAGATTGAGGGAGATGGTATTCTGTGGTATCAAGGGATACGATGTGTTTTTTATGTTGATAAGCTATGAGAAATGATTTTGACTGAGGCTTATAAGTCCCGATATACAGTTTCTCCAGGTTTGACTAAAATGTATCACGACATAAAGGAGATCTACTGGTGAAATAATATGGAGAGATATATGACAAACTTTGTTGCTATGTTTATGGTCTGTCATCAAGTCAAGGTTGAATATTTAAGGCCTGGTGGCATGTCTCGAGATATAGAGTTCCCCATATGGAAGTAGGAGATGATTAATATAGATTTTGTTATAGTTCTTTTGTGGTCTCACAATCAGTATGATTCTATTTGGGTCCTTGCGGATAGAATGACTAAGTCTGCTCAATTTTTGCCTTTAAGGAATAACTACTCAAGAGAGGATTGTGCTAAGTTATTCATTAAGAAGATAGTAAAGTTGCATGGAGTACCAGTGCCCATCATTTTTGACCGAGGTACACAATTTTCTTTGCACATTTGGCATTTATTTCAGAAAGGTTTAAAGACTAAGGCGAACCTTGCACCACTTTTCACCATCAAATGGATGGATAAGAGGACGTACTGTTCAAACTTTAGAGGATATTCTAAGGGCATGTGTGATTGATTTTAATGGTAGTTGGGTTGATCATTTTCTTTATATTGAGTTTGGTTCTAATAATAGCTATCATTCTAGCATTCAGATGGCTCCTTTTAAGGCTCTCTATAGTAAGAGGTGTAGGTATCCTATTGGATGGTTTGAGGTGGGTGATACTAGGTTGTTCGGTCCTAACTTGGTTTACCAAGCCATGGATAAGTCTAAGATGGTTAGTTAAGACTTAAGACTGTTTAGAGTTGCCAAAAATCTCAAACGGATGTGAGGCAGCGAGAGTTGGAGTTTGAGGTTAGTAATTGGTTGTTCTTGAAAGATTCTCCTATGAAAAAAGTCATAAGGTTTGGGAAGAAAGGGAAGCTCAGTCCCATATACGTTGGTCTATATCAGATTGTGAGGTGAATTGGAAATGTTTCTTATGAGTTGGAGTTGCCTGTGAGTTTGGACTTTATTTATCCTATTTTTTATATGTCGATGCTAAAAAAGTGTGTGGATGATCCTTCTTTTAATTGTTCCTGAAGAGGATATTGGTATTTAGGATTCCTTGTCTTATGAGGAAGTCCTACTGGAGATACTAGACAGGCAGTTTCATAGATTGAGGACTAAAGTATCTCTTTGGTAAAGGTGCTTTGGAGGAATCAAAAGGTAGAAAGAGCTACTTAGGAAGTTGAGGAAGATTTGAGGGCCAAGTACTGATTTTTGTTCCTCACATTGGATGAAAATACTTGAGGTAAGATTTTCATTCTCATTCTTTTGGAATTTTGAAACTTGTCCTTAGATTCATTATGCATTCTTTCTTATTTTTATGCCAAGGGTTCCATAACTTCACATTTGGGAAAGATGATCCTATGGAGTGGGCAGGGGGGGGGGGGGTAATGTAATATCCTTGGTTTTTGGACTCTGTATTTCTGATGTAGAGTTGAACATTTCAATCGATACAGCTTAGATAACGAGTAGTTATCACTCATCACGAGTCAAAGAGAGTGACTCCCTATCCCAACAGTAAGGTGTACCCAGGAATCTACTTTGATCACGACTCTTCTCACGAGTTATTAAGTCAGGTCACGATCGTGGAGAGTTACTTGTGACCATAATAGTAAGGGGTAAGGAATTTGACCATTAGGTAATGAGTCCAAGTAATGAATAGTGGTCAGGCCTCACAAGTCGTTACCTGCCCTATGACGATTAGGCCTAATTTTCCTGCACATTTTTATCAAGGGCTTTTTGGTCATTTCCTTCTTCCACACTTATTTCACACAACCTAAAAACACTAAGGGACCTTATTATCCTCAATTACTGAAATGACCTAGGAGTACACCCTGGATGACATACGGTACTTATGGTCCTGAAAGACCACAAGCTAACCCATGAAATAGTACGTGCTATGAGCGCTGAATAATAAGGTAAAAAGATACACATGTGCAAATAACTTAATAATGCCAAAGGCTTTAAGAACTGAAACATAAGATTTAAATCATAGTTCTGAAAAAACATCGGAAAATAGTACTGATAAGACTGATGATAATAACTGATAAGCTTGCTAACTGTTTAAAATAGTATGAAAAGCCTCTAACTAACAGAGGAGTTGATGGGACAAGCCCCAACTAACTCCGAGTGACTACTGCTGCTGATTGGCTGATCTATCTAAGGGCGGTTAGGAAACTAAGAGTCTGAACCTATGATATAGACATCATAGCGCAAAGAAAATGTATACGGTTAGTACTTTGAATGTACTGGTATACTAGATGAGGTTAAGTTGTAATGCATGGTTTTATATACATGCGATAATGACTGAATGAATAACATGCGATAACTGAGTTTAAATGCATGAAAGCTTAAAAATTCGAAAATGCATGAACAAGCATGTAACTTAATTTTGAGTTAGTTTGTAGTTTGAAATACTTAAATGTTGATATCTGAATAACTGATAATTGTATGCTATGGTAAAACAAAACCTGAAACTGAATTCTATATGAATACTGAACTAAGACTGAAACTATAGGAGGTATCATCTAACTGACATTCCCCAAACCTGACGTGATAAGGGTCCAACCTATGACCCTAGTTGGAAGGGTGCTAGTACCTGCCATTAGGGACTGCTTCTAAGGACCCAGTCCTAACTGGTAGGTGAGCCCCACCCCTAGGATTGATCGGTGCTGAATCCTACTCCCTACTTAACTGACACTGATTATTGAACTAATATATGTTTGAATGACATGATAACTGACTGAACTAACAATGCACACACGTGTCTAGAACCATTCTAAAAATGTTGAGACTAAGTAGACAACTAAATTTTGAGTATTCATAACCCCCAGTACTCGATAGAAATAACAATAGGACCACATGATAACTTTGAAACCATGGAGAGGAATCCTTGTTCAACATTCAACACTTAGGCATTTCATCAAACACAAGAAGGTCATAAGTTAAAGCATGGGAATAGTTAAATCATGTGATAATAACATAGTTGCAATACTAAAATCATGGCTTGAGGATGTAACATTCGCAAATCACCATTCAAATATGTCAAGCGCAAATTCCAATGAAAACACATAGTAAACATAATTGAAATCAAAGTTCATAATAGGTTCTTGAAGATAACTCATAATAACATGTAAAAATCATGGCTTTAAACATGAAAATAGATTCTTGGACTCCATGGGTGAAAAGTACGAATGAATGAACATCACACATACCTTAATTGATGAATTTGTGAAGGTTCTTGATGATTTTCTTGAAAACTAAGCTTGACTTTCTTGTTTCTTTTGAAGAGGATAGGGTATGTTCGTGGGAGAGAATGCTCTCTTTTGAGATAATTTTAGAATAGAATGACCAATTATGCCTTTTGGGATGGTTAATCATGTGTTATGGACCAATTGGATGAGGGAAAAAGACCCAATTTTCCTTGGAAAAATGGAATCAAATGTTGGAAAAATAATGGGCGGGCAATGAGCCAGGCGCCACGGGCTCTAGACCGGACGGTCTAAGCCCTGAGCCACAGATCTACTGTGGGCACCCTAGAAGTGCACTAAAGGGTGTGTCGTAGGCTTATACCAGTGCTCCTACTATTTTGGACTTCCAAACACGCCGTTACGCTTGTCCAAAAATCCTGAAACTTACTCGAGATGTTTTATTTACAACCCCGATCATGAATCAACTTAAAAATTAACTTTCTGATGTTGGTAAGGTCTAAAATAAATTCATCAAAGTTTAGGGGCCTTAGAATTGACTAAGACCTAACATTTAGAAAACGTTTCTAACTCTTAGACCCCTATTACATACAATGGTAAGTTGATTTGAGCTAAGATCTTATAGGGTCTTACAATATCTCCCCCTTGGGAACATCCATCCTCGAATGAGGCTGATTAGCTGAGAACACTGAGGAGCAAAGACTATATACTAAACATGCATAACCGAAAACATGATTACATCACTGAGTCTGAAACATGATACTTGACTTGGCTAATATACTAAGGAAAGACTGAAATGATGTGCGGGGCACTTATGAACTGAATAATAACTGAATATTTGGAATCTAAAACATAATGCATAAACTGAAATGGATTCACAATTTACATGGATGCGATAAACAATATCTTGGAATGGCCACATTCATGAAACATCAGATAGTAAGACTAGATCGGAAGATGAAAAAACTATAGGAACTTGTCTGTATGACTACTAACAGAACTGATGGCTAAGCAAACTGAATAATACTAAAAGCTTATACTCAACTATACATTCGACTTCAAAATTACACTCCATTTGAGCCTACTTAAAATTATTCACAAGGACACTGATCACCCTATCTACTGACGTCTGAGATAAACTAAATTCTCTACTATGTTCAAGCCTACTCGAATCTACAAAGTGCATACAAACACTGTAATACTATCCTGAATCATTAATTCGACACACCTTATATTTTTGCAACTCCTCATCTCATGAATAATTCTTATTATATGTTCAAAAACTATGTTTAACCTCTTACTATACATTCACTAACGCGCAGTGTATTCATCCACATATATGAAAACATGACATTCAAGCCTATCATTATAGCCACATATGCATTTCTAAGCAACCACCCATAAAAGCATCTTCCTCATATCCTCCAAACCTCTATGATTAACAACTTCCATGCACTACCCCAAGAAAAACACATACAAAAATTTCAACTAACCCTGACATACATAAAAAACTTGGCCTCAAACTTTTTTCACACTTATAGCCTTATCTAAAACAAACACAGAACAATCTTTTATCAACAAGAAATGTTTACTCTCTCCCATCTAAAAAAATATTCATCATTGCTATATTGGCATAAGAAAAAGTAACTGAAAGGTTAGAACATGAGGACCTGAAACACGAAAGGATATTATGTATGACTCGACACTTTACTGAAACCTGAGGAATAAACTATCAACATTATGGATTAATTACATAGATCAAAACTAAGGATATACATGACATAGTCTGAAGTTCGCTGTTCATTAAGAGTGTAACATGAGTACTGGAACTGAACATACTGTAAAGCATGAGTTCATGAGTTTTGAGCTGCATAACCTAAGTTAGGAGTTCCTGAATTCATGGAACATAATTCGTACTACTGAGTGGATTAGAACTCCTCATACTAGGAACTGGAAGAGTACATGATTTTTAATAAGGTGCAAGAATATGAGCTATGAACATAGGGCTGACATGTAAGGCATGAGTAGGTATCATGATGATCGAAGTACAAAAACCTGCACTGAGATTAGAATTAGTTCGGCGTCTCCTTCTGTAATGTTGTTTTACAGCATCCTGGCATCATTATTAGAACTTAAGAGCCTAATTAACAACTCCACCATATATTTAAGCCATCACTCTAAGTCTTTGGAGCCCTTTTAAACAACTCTAAATTGAACTGCAATCACTTTACTCTAGAGTCTGAGACATAACAATGCACATAAATATTATGCTTACCCTGAAAGACTACACCTGATAATGTAAGGCCTACTAATTCCTGCTGATAGATAATTATTAGTTTTTTATATCCTCAACAATCATCATACAATAACTTAAGCACTGACTAACTTTGAATTTTTTTCAGGAGTATCACCATCTAGTGCTTCAACTCTACTTCCCATTAGTAAAATTTTCGAAGATTCAAACTTAGCTTCTAACAGTTAATATGGATATCCTCAAAATCTTAATAAACCATACTAACTTCCTTTATAGCCTAATAATATCACATAACTATACCTATATTTCGAATCAACAACATAAATTCTAGCATGCACTGTTCAAGCCTCCTGATTCACCTTCATACAACTAGCCCCATGGATACAAAATTTATTAAATCTAGATAATACTATCCCCACTTTACTGTTGCTAAACTACTGGGTCCTCACCTCTAACTCTAGGCCATGTGCTATCATAAAAAGGGATTTAAAACACATTTAAACCCTAAGCACTGTGGTACTACCTCTCCATTCGATGATGGGTTCATTCAGAAACTGAAAATAAATGACTCTACTTCTGAAATCAACTAAAGTGATTTTTTCGAATACTGTAATCGGGAAATTTCTGTACACCCATTTGGATATGATAGGTTTATCCACTGGGTAGACACTAATAATATTTCTTCTAAAGTTTTGGGACTAACACCAAAATTGAAAGCTATACATGGGGTTATAAAAACAAGTAAAGCTTCGTAATCTAATAAATCATAGACATGAAGATGAAAGATCTGTAATGTACCGATATCCATATTAGATATATTACCTGATCATGAAGGGATTGGAGTGCATACAATCTATTCTGGTATTGGCTACTAGTTGCACTGGAGGTAGTGCCTTGCCTAGTCAGGGGACCGAATGGAACTAGAGAATGATGGTGCAGACTCTGCTAACCAACCTTAGGATATTCTCTAACTCTATGTACTAGATTATTAAACCCAAAACTCACATCAATACCATCTCTACACCCACCCTTATGATTTCTACCATATTTCTGGCAAAGAGGATTGATACAACTACTGTTCACACTACCTTGGGTCTTGGATCCTAGCGCCCCATCCCGACTATCATTCCTGAACTTTGGTACTAGCGCACAAGATGAAGAAGGATCTGGGGATGAAAACATATGATGGAACTAAGAACGGTTCCCACCCTCTTACCTTGGCTTAAAACTACTTATTCTGGACCTCTTATTCTTTCTCTCTTTCTTCCTACACTTTTTCCTCTCGTTCTGCTGAGTATGAACTATAAGCCTAGATAGGAAAATAACCTACCTATTGTTCTGAGCAACTACTAAATAAGCTAAGGTAGTGAAAATAGCTCTGAATTTAGCCTGAGACACGTGCTCATCCAAGGAGTCTTCTTGAACGAGCGAAGGTGCGGGTTGATTCATGTTCTTTCTTTTGTTATGCTTTCTGGAAGGTATTTTCTATAAATAGAATGAAGAGTGAATTATAAAGAGATTTTAAACAGATATCATGCTCATTCACATGACATGAATACTGAAAGAAGGGAAAATTTTCCTAAAATGTCTTATAGCCTCTTGTCCATAAGTGTGGAGCTCTTCATATGCATGCACAAAACTCTACTCAATGCGACTTTTCTAACTCCCTAGGACACTATAAAACCTTAGGATTTGATACCAAGTTTGTAATGAATCGGGAGTACAACCTGGACACCACATGGTGCTTACGATCCTAAAAAAACACAAGCTAACCCACGAACCGGTACTTTCAGTGAGCACTAAATAATAAGGTAATAAGATACACATGTGTAGAAATTACTAAATAATGCCAAAGGCTTTAAGAACTGAAATATAAGATTAAAATAATGGTTCTGAAAAAACATATGAAAACAGTACTGATAAGACTAATGATAATAATTGATAAGATTGCTAACTGTCTGAAATAGTATGAAAAACCTTTAACTGACTGAGGAGTTGATGGGACAAGCCCCCAACTAACTACGACTGACTACTGAACTGAAATACTAAAATAAACATGAATGGTCCTCGACATATGAAGACTCATCACAACTACTACTACTGATAGGGTGATTTGACTAAGCACTGTTAGGAAATTGAGCATCAAAACCTATGATATAAAACATCATAGCACAAAGAAAACATATGCGTTTAGTATGTGGAATGTACTAGTATACCAGATAAGGTTAGGCTAAAATACATGGGTTTATGTGCATGAGATAATGACTAAATGAATAGAATAAGATAACTGTGTTTAAATGCATGAAAGGTGAAAAATCTGAGAATACGTCACAAAGTATATAACCTGATTCTGATTTAGTCTATAGACTAAAATACTAAAATGCTGATAGGTGAATAATTGATAACTATATGCTATGGTCAAACAAACCAAAAACTTAATTCTATAGTGAATATTGAACTCAGACTGAAACTGTGGGAGGTATCATCTAACCGACATGCCCCAAATCTGAGATGATAGGGTTCCAACCTGTGACCCCAGTTAGAAGGGCGCTAGAACCATGCCATAGGTACTAACAATGGCTGTGGAGTCAGTCCTAATCTAGCGGGTGACCCCTAAGATTAGTCCTAAGCTGGAGGGTGACCCCTAAGATCAATCCTAAGATGACGGGTGATTCGTGAGAGAATGCCAGTCCTAAACTGGCGAGTGATATCTCTTAATCTTGCACTGGCTATGAAGTTTTGGAAGTTAGGGACTGCTACTAAGGACCCAGTCCTAACTATCGGGTGAGCCCACCCCCTAGGATCGCTCAGTGCTAAATTTTACTCCTAATATAACTGACATTGATTACTGAACTAATCTAAGTTTGGCTGACATGATAACTAAATAAACTAACAATACTCACACATGTCTGAAACCATTTTGAAAATATTGAGACTAAGTAAAGAACTAAATTTTAGGTATTCATAACCCCCAAGACTAGATAGAAATAACAATAGGACCACATGAAAACTTTTAAACCATAGAGAGAAATCCTTGTTCAATATTCAATGCTTAGGCATTTCATCAAACACATGAGGGTCATAAGTTAAAGCATGGGAATAGTTAAATCATGTGATAATAACATAACCACAATAACAAAATTATGGGTTGAGGATGTAACACAAAAAAATCACCATTCAAATATGTCAAGGGCAAATCCCAACGTAAACACATGGTAAACATTATTGAAATCAAAGTTCATAATAGCTTCTTGAAGATAACTTATAATAACATGTAAAAATCATAACTTTAATCATGAAAACAAATTCTTGGACTCCATGGGTCAAAAAGACCCATGAATGAATATCACACATACCTTAATTAATGAATTTATGAAGGTTCTTGATGATTTTCTTAAAGACTAAGCTTGAATCCCTTGTTTATTTTTTAGAGGACCAGGTATGTTCTTGAGAGACAATGCTCTCTTTTAAGATAATTTTAGAATAGAATGACTAATTATACCTTTGGTGACCCTTAATCACGTGTTATGGACCAATTGGGTGAAGGTAAAAGACCCAATTGCCCTTGGAAAAATGAAATCAAAAGCTGAAAAAATAATGGGCGGGCAATGAGCCGGGCGCCGCGGGCTCTGAATCGGCAGTCTAAGCCCCGCACAGTGGGCTATGCCGTGGGCACCCCTAGTACTATACTGGAGAGCGCACCACAGGATTAGGAATATCTCTCATCCCTAACTTGAATTTTACACTATGGCCTATGTTTTAATTACTGTTCATGTTATTTAATTATGGTTTTGAAATTGGGTTGAGGGATTTTGGTTGTTTACTATTGGAATTGTTTTCCATGCTTTGAATATGTCATTCATTCTTGATAAATGGTTTCTGGGATGGAATGGGTGCACTTTTGTAGGAATTTAGAATGGGGAACATGGGTTTCCCAAATTGATGGATTTTGGCTTGAAAATTGGTATTAACTTCAATCCACCTTTCATTATTTTGATTTTAAATATGGAAATTCTTTGGTTTAACCTACTTTTGAAACTGTTGCATAGCACTAATGGCTGAAATGATAAAAACGGATTTGAAAGGCCCTGGGTGGCCATGGTTTGGACTTAAATGGAACTTGGTAGTCGAATTGGTTAATTGGATTATATTGGCATGATTATATAAGCTTGTAAGCATAATTGGTATGATGATACCAAATGGTAAATACCCTAATAAATGATTCCTGGGTTAACAGTTGGGATTATGTGCAAATGTTTTTAATTTGTTCTTAAAGGGGGTTTGTAGCACATCGTAACGGTTGAGGTCTCAAGGAAACCACTACCGAAAACCATATTTGCCAGCGTGGGGTGTAAATGACCGTGTCCTTGGCTGAAACATTACATTTTTGGGATGGATAGATATTTGGTGTCATTAGCCCTCCTTTGCATTTCCTCATTTTGTGTGGCTAACACGCATTGGGGTTCTTTTAGCAGGGGGAGCTGAACCCATATAACCCATGGGTTCCCTTAGGATGGATAGAGATACACATTCCAGGTTAATAATTTAAAAATCTCTTGTTCATGTTTCTTTCCCTTATCCCGGCATCCTATATATGTATTTATGAATATGCGCATGTGGTTTTGACTGATTTTAGACATGGCATAATTTTAGCATTTTTCTAAGTTACGTGCCAGTTCTTGTACCACTGACCGTCCCTGGTCACTGCATTGTTTCATGATATATGGTCCTAGGGTTTTTATATTACTCATGTGCAGTGTAGGTGGTGCAGACCTCGATTGAGTTGTTATGAAGTGGTGAGCCTCCATCTTCTGGAAATCTTTACCATTTCATTAGGTTCCTTTCATATTTTGGAGATTGTGAGTTTCCTCTTGTCATGGTTTGGGACATGTCCCGACTTAGTTAATATTCTAGTTTTCGAGGCTTTTGTGGACAAGTATGGGTTGGATGTTAGTTTTTGACTCTTAGTTTTTATATATTTTATCTATCTCATTACTATCATGTTTGGTTGGCTTCTGTTTTTTTTTAATTGTTTTTGGATGTTAGGGTATGGGGTGGTCTCCGACTTATGATGAGCTTGAGATATCCGTCACGACTAGGCCCTAGTTCGGGTCTTGACATCCATGCTTAACAAACACACTCTTAATATAACAAGCAACAATGAACAATTAGGAATCAAACTAGCAAGTCAATATATTTTCAGCAAGTCAAGTTTAGTCATGTCAAACAAAAAATAGGTCAATATAATTTATTAAGTATAGAAAATATATGTCTTTGATTTACTCATGGAATTATAAAACTCACCTGACCCTTGTACATACATGCTAAGGGATATATAAGCACCCTCTAGCCATGATCTTGCAGGGACAATTACCGTGCATGTACTAAAATCCCAAACTCAAGTGTCGGCTAATCTTGTCCCACCAAAAGCCCATGAGAACATTCTAAATATCGAACATTCCTCAATTAAAAAGTTGACACGACCCGAACCAAGGCCTTGTCGTAATGAGCAATCCCAAGTCCAACCAAGACAAGGAGCCGCACCCATTACCCAACCCAATCACCAGCGCATACCTTGAGTCAGATGAATCCCTAACATATAACAAGATAGCATGTACAACTACATGGGGACTTTAGGATAGTCTATAACTAAGACCAACCCAACCAAGTCAAACCACCCAATATCCAACCAAACTAATGCAGAAGCCATAAATTAATACCATGATAATAAGCCAATGTAAGTATACATATGTTTAACATAAACAAACCATACCATACCCAAGTCCGCAATTGTCCATACAAATCCTCTAGACCAACTAAAGAGTAACTAGTTGAGACATACCCCCGACCATAGCAAAAAACCACAGTATATGAAAGAGAAAAAATATGTAAAGTAAACTGGGACATTAATAGATGCCTTTCAAACTATGGAAGGTCACCACTTTAATCCAAAATTGAATGTACCCAAATCTGATCACTAAGCAAGAGGAATAGAATGGTCGTTCCCGCATAACGTGGGTATACAACCACCAGTAAATGGGTTAGTGGGTGAACACTAGAATACAGTCATGATAAGGATAAAATAATGCCATTTACAAAGGCAAGTAAAACCATCCATAATGCATACAACCATATATATATACATATAGAACTATGCTGAGAAAGGGGACTGTTTTTAGAATTCCTTTAAAACCTTTACCTCGGTTGTGAAGCTTTGCCGTCCTATGCCACCCATGGACTATATGGGTTCATCTCCCCCTGTTGAAAGGGCCCAGTACATGTAGCAGCACGATCAGGTAAGAAAACCTTGGGATGACTAGCACATCCCCCAAATATAGTGTGACATCATGCACACTATCACCAAGACTAACCTCATATCAACAAATATGAGTTTCTTGTTTTGGTCCTCCGGGGACCTCCACATTCCATGGCTTTGCTACATATCCTGCCATTATTTCCCAATTAAAATCAATTGCAAAATAACCAATCTATTTTTCATTTATTAACCAAGGCCATTAATACTGGTATCGTCAAACCAATCGTTACTTGCGATTATTATCCATAGCCAGCCATATAGAGGTTTAAGGGGATTTCAAATACCCTTACATTTACCATGTTAAACCACTTGGGGGACTTCCATATTTCTTAAAATTAGAAAAATTTAACCTTTTTACCTTTCTAAACTATTTAAACCAATTCCATTAATGCATTCACTTGAGGGATTTCCATGTATCCGACAAGGTTTTCAAAATAGACCAACCATGACCTCCCAAAACCATTACCACTTAAATAATTCCAAACCAATTTAGCCCATGAAAAACATTTAAAGTATTTATATCATTTAAACCATTTAAACCATCCAAATCCATTTAAGGTCCTTTTACCAAACCAAACCTTGCCAGAATTCCAATAAAAGTTCAACAATAGAGTAAAAACATCCTTTGAGGCATTTTATCAAACATATTAAGGGCATATGTAACACCCTAAAATAGGAAAGAGTCCCATATCAGCAAAATACAGTAGGGATACTGGGTATATAACTAAGAAAGCCTTACTCCCTAGTGATGCGATTTAAAGCCATGCGGGCCTAGGCCTAGAGCAGACAATATCACTAGTGGGTTGGGCAGAGATAGGGGTATCTCAGGCCTATGTGGTTCGGGATACCCTTCGCGGCCAGGGCCTCAGGTCGGGTCATGACAGAATAACCTGGCTCTGATACCATTCTGTCATAACCCGACCCAAGGCCCTAGCCGTGACGGGCATCCCAAACCACATAGGCCTGAGATACCCCTGTCTCTACCCAACCTACTAGTGATATTGTACGCTCTGGCCCCAGGCCCGCATGACTTTAAAGCGCGTCACTAGGGAGTAAGGCTTTCTTACTTATCTACCTAGTATCCCTTCTGTGTTTTGCCAAAATGGGAATCCTACCTAAGTTGAGGTGTTATAAAATACCTTTACGAAGACCAAAACCAATGCATAAACCACCATAATAAGGGCTACTCAAGACCCATTTGTTAAACCATATCAAACTAATAACCACATATGCAAACCATTACCAATAACATGTAAAAACATAGTTTAAACCAATACCAAACCATATGTATCAAGACCCCCAACATACATTCCAAAATCCATAATTCATGATTCATAAATCAAGGTTTAAAACAAAATACGCATGCCTTTAGTTGAAACTAACAACGAGGGAAGGAGTACATGCCTTTCACGAAAGCAATTTTGACCTTTGATCCCTTTGAAGAACACTTGAGAAACCCTAGCCTCCAATCTTTTAAGAGTGAGTTTGAAAGAGTATTTGAGGTGTTTTAATCCTTTACCAAGTGTTATTGAAGGCTACCAACGGTTATATAACGTGAGAACATAAGGTCTTTGAAGTAGGATATGTCAAAACTGCCCTTGTCTTAAAAATTAAAATAAGTCATGTCTAGGGGTACGACTCCCCCTTACCACCCGTACCCTAGGGTACGAGTGGTACCCCAACTCGTACCCCAACCTTGCCATGACCTTACCTACTAGTTTCTTTATGACTCTACTTCCCTAACTCGTACCTAGGGGTATGAGTGACACCCCCAATCGTACCCACCAGTCGTACCTAGGATAGACCCCACAAGACCAAGATAATCATGCACCATATGACTTGCCCTACACTATTCGTATGCTCCTATACAACTCATATCCTAGTGAGTCATAGCTTGGGAAGTAGACAAATTAACCATGCTGCCTAGGGTATGATTGAATCACTAAGACACCTTAAGAGTCATATGCAAGGGTACCACTGGTACCCTTCAGTCATACCAAGCCTAGTGAGTCCAAAACCAAGGAAAATTTGCAAGAGTCAAATTCCCGTGGTGTTATAGTCTCCCCCACTAGTATCATTCATCCTCGAATCAAGGGTAAAGGTAAGAACAAGCATAATATAACGCATTAAAACATCTCAAACTTTTATCTAACCAAAATAGAGGACAAGAACACTAACAAAGATGAGAAAATCATCACATATTCCAAGCATGATTTACACCACAACACTTTCATTCCGACCTCTAACTAGGTTAGAAAACAAATATACAAGAGGAAACATTCCTCACCTTTAACCAAGTTAGGACACAAATATGTGTTGAAGAACGCAGACCTTATGCATAAATTTTTGGAACAAAGAACCAACATGGATCCTTGGACTCCATGTCTACTTCCGTATCCTAATGACTCTCTTGGAATCTTGGTTCCGCCACGGAACATTTACTGAAGCCATACCTTATATGTTCATAACCGGTGAACTTACCAATCCAAGATCCTCATTGGCACCCCTTTAAGAAACAAGGAATCCGAGACACCAATGCCACACAAAAGAAACCAACCAATCAAGGTCCATCCAAACCTTACCCCACATATAGAATATCGAATGTATGTAACTTACGTTAAAGAGAAAATCCAATTCTACTGAGTGTTTAGCAAGACACATTACTATGGGAGCTTGAGTCCAACTATACACCACCACTTCCATGATCAATTCTAGCAAGCTAAAAAGGATTTAACTTAGGCCACCGGTTTCTTCTCCTTAACTCTATCCCAAAATACTACTCTACTTTCATCACCATTATAACATAGAAACCATGAGCAAAGGACACGGATAAACCATAACCAACCATCATAACCAAAACCTCCATCCTATAATTAAGCACCCAAAATCATATAATGATCAAAGCATGAAAGCATTGTATAAAACCATGCCTTTCCGAACCTCTCAAGTACTCAACACAACTATTGGTATATCTTCCAATCACAACATTCAATCCTACCGCTTATATACTCGTGGTATGATCTATCAATCAAATGATCTAGCACCCTTTATTGTTTTCACAATGAATTTCACCACCTATTCCTTTCCTAACCATTTCTCATAACAACAACCTTACCTTATTTTCCTAAATCTTAATTCTAGTAGCCACCCTAGACTCTCCCCACTTAGGGACTTCTACATCTCTTGTTTCAAAACATCACCATTCTTCCCCAAGTTACTTACCATTCTAGCACAAGAAGAATAATATAAGAGACCAAATTATAAAAATTACCCATGCCACTCAAGGCAAGACAAAGACCCCCCCATATAAGACACACACCATAGGCACGAAGTACTTCATAATAACTACCGAAAGAAACACAACCACATATACCATGAGTAATATAATGTAAGTCAAAACTCATATTTAGGGAACAGAGTGAATACCAAATGCAAACCTAAGGCATAAGTGCTACACGAATGCATAAAACACTAGTTGAGTACTCACTCAGTCGAGATGGAGGAGTATCACTAGAATATGCTACCCAACCTTCCCTTAAAGTCCACCACTAATAAAGAATTATAGATCAACTACCAACCTCCATCTTATTACATAAATGAATATAATTATCCATTCTAATGGGTATCACTAAAGACATACACCAGGGATACTTCGTTCTCCCATACCCAAAACCCTATTAATCCCAATGCTACCTAGATCCCAGCATAGACATGCAAAAACCATTAGACGAAATTGACTCCTATGGTTTCCAATTTAAATCAAAACCATTTAAAATCAAACCATGGCCACCAAGGCATTTCAAATATCAATTGAATCCAACCCAAAAAAATTTATGTTCCCCTTAACCATTTATACAATGCAAAGATTCAAGAATTGCCAAACTATATGACAAAATTATATTCAACGGCAATGTCATAAATATTTTGAGGGCATATAATTTCTATGACCAAAAATAAGTAATTGGGGAATCCACAGTACCTCGAAATCCATTTAACATTCCCATGCATCTCACAATGTTCATAAACATAAATAAAGCACGAATTATGCATCATAACCTATGGAAAATCAAATAGATAAGTAATCATGTCAAAACCCTCAATTATACCAAAATCCATATTTAAAACCATGAATTTTATGATCAATTGTATGCCAACAATAAAGTACAAGTATAGGAACAAAGACACGTGCAAGTTCCATGATCTATACCACCTAATGACTTAACCCTCAAAACCATCCATTCATCTTGATCGTTAGATCTACAAGTCATAACTTTACCACTCTTGTAATCCCTAAGTCATCAATCTCATCCAACTTACCAATTTACCTCCACAATTCCTGCATTTATATTCTCGAGCTATTATACTCCCTTTTTATCAAAATCAATATCTAAAATTCACACTTAGTGACTATCAACCATTATACAATACTAATAAAGTACCCCATATAAAATGGAATATACACATACGATCCTCTTAACAAGAAGGACACTCTAAACTCCTTATCTACCAACCTATCCATTATCGTGGAAACCATTCCCCTTATGCATACACGAATAAAACACCCCATGGAGAAATACTATGATAAAGAGAACCTTTATCTAAAAGATCCCTTAATTTATCCTTAACGTCCTTTAACTCCTCCGGAACCATTCTATAATGAAAGAATAGAAATTGCGTAAATGTCTAAAACAAGACCAACCCCAAACCAACCTCCTCATTAGAAAAACACTATGAAGGTCATCAGAAAGGACCCCAGGAAATTCATTCACCACCAAAACCGAATTGTAATGCCCCAAATATAGTACCCAGAATGCCATACAGTGCTAATGACCCCCAAGGACGACAAGCTAACCCATGACTGATATCTGTACCTGTACACTGCATAACATAACATAAAAATGCGGAAACATACACTAAAAGGACATAAGGTTCAATACTGAACATAATTTGAATAATATAATATTTGAGTGGCGTAATAGAATACACAAAATAAAATGGAAAGTACTAAAGTCTGAATTAAATTTAAAGTCTATTTTGCATCTAGTCTGAAAACCTCTAGTATCTGAATAATCTGAATAAGGAATTGAGGGAACATGTCCCTAACTAACTCCAACTAATAAACTAATTAACAAGATAATGTAAGAATAATTATGTCCTCGACAGATAAGGACTCACTTCTAGCTATGACTACTAAAAATTAGTATCTACTGCTGGTCTGGAACTCGTGTCTCTTAACCTATGGTATAAGACACCATAACACAAATGCATCAGTATGATTGAATGTATTGGTATGCATGTAAGGTAGGCTAAATGCATGGGTTTCATATGTATGAACAATAATAATACTGACTAACTAACATGAGCGTAGGAATACATGCATGAGACATAACAAGTGACACTCTTATCATAATAACATGATTATTGAATACTGATGACATAACATACTGATACCTGATATGACTGATAACATGAGTGACTTTAGCTGCCAGTCCTAAATCTGATGGAACTATCTGAGTTCCAAATTGTATCTAAGTTGACTGTATTTGACAGTCCTGAAATCTAAAGAATTGTCTGAGTTCTTTGACTGAGACTGATACTGAAACTGTGGGAAGTAGTCATCTAACCGATATGCCCCTAATATGCTATTATGGCTGCATTGGGGTCCAATCTGTAACCCTAATTAGAAGGGTGTCAATACCGCACCAATAGTAAGGATAAGCTATAAGGACCCTATACTGGCAGGTACTCAAAATAAGAATGGTGAGAACCCTAAACTGGTAGGTTAAGCCACCTCATCAACCCTAGACTGACAGGTTAGATGTCTCAAACTATGCTGGCTATGTAGTTCTGGAACAAAAGGATTACTTCTATGAATTACACCCTAAGCTAGAAGGTGAGTTCCTATTATTAGGTCTGCTCGGTGATCATTTTTACTCCCACTTGAATAGAATCTGAACATGATTAACTGAAATGAACTGAACATGGACCGAGTTACTGAATTTCATTGACTGACGGAATACTACTGATATCTCACAACTGATTGAGTTCATGAGATCATGGATATTTCCTAAGTCATAACATTGTTTGAAGTCTAAGGATTCATAGCTTGACTGAGAGTATCGTGAAAACATGACATGGATCTAGCCACACAGCTAATGTTTCTGGTATAAGTACCATCAGGACTCGATGGAAGGAAATTGACAAACTTGACTTACTTAAATACATAATAATCACCACAATGCATTTATTGAAGAATTTTATCAAATAGGTGATAGGCACAAACTTGTACATACATGGGGATTTCATGATATCATGCTAGTTAGGCATTTTCCTTCATCTAGGCATTTTGTCAAACATATATTTTTCTTTATCTCGACATTTTATTAAACATATTGTAGGCATAGTATGTGTAAATCACATTATACAACAATTAAACATTGTGCTTCAATTCTAATTTCATCATTCAAGGGTTTAATCAAAAGGTAGCTTGAATTTTTATCTATAATACATAAACCCACATAGAACTTATCATCCAACATGAAGTAGAATTTAATTTTTCTTTTATCAACATGAACAAAAATATCCCAACTATGAAATTCATAAGGAAAATCCATAATTTGTAGTGGGAAAAGGGATTCTTAGGCTTCATGGATGAAAGAAGTCCATGAATGAACACTATGCATACCTGGGTTATGATTCTTGAACTTGAAGAATTGGAAATCCCTTAGTTCTTGAAGAAGATTGGGTTTTTATTCTTGGAGATTAAGGTTAGAGAGAAATCCTAATATTTGTTGTGAAGTTATAATGAACACAATGGCTGAAATCGATTATTACTGGGTATATATAGGCGAGTTGCGAGTGACCAAAATAACCCTATTAAAACAATTTAAAAATAACAGAGAAAATTATCCCACGATAGGGTTCGACGGTCCATTGGACCTCTCCGACGAACTGGGACAGAACTGGGGCACACTGACTCTGAACGATGATGGGGTGCGATGGTACATCGCCAGGTTGACAGTCCATCAGACCTTGCTGTCATACATTTCTAGAAATCGGACCTACTTCCTCGATACGACTTCCATGGTCGATGGTCCATCGCTTTTTTGACAGTCTATTGCATTCACCGTCGCACCTGGGCGATTTTTCTGCTTTCTGTATTTCGGCCATAACATTCTCATCTGACATTGGATTTTGATAAATTTGGTATCAATAGAAAGATTAATCAATTTACCACGTGATGGGAAGTGAAAATATCAAGAATACCATGTGTAACACAATAGATTCATATTTCAAAGTAAGTTCTAAAATCCTTGAGATGATTTTAAGATAAGAAAAAGCGTGGGTATTACAATATCTCCTCTTTGAGAAAATTTATCCTCGAATGAGACTAACTGAGAAGGGAAACAATATGGTGATCATGAACTAAACATGAATGACTGGAACATGATCTCATAATTAATAATCGAACATATAATACTGAACATGTATATCTAATTCATGTGTGACTGATTCATGAATTCATAACTGAGTGTTCTTAGGAACCAAGTTTTCTCACAATGAGAATGCATGTCTGATGCATAACTCTATAACTGAACTGATACGTGAATGCATGATTGAATGTACAATGGTATTTAATGCGAAGTTTGTAATGGGAACATGAGCATAAAACTGAATACCATGTTTGTGATAAACGCTAAATATGAAACTAAGTAAGGTTAAGGAGAATTGTTACCTTGAGCTAGATTTGAGTTGGCAAGGAAGAGGTAAGAATACGTCTGCTTTTGCTTCCCAAGTAGATGCCTTGATGGAATGTTTTTCCAAATAAATTTGTCTAGAAGGACTTCTTTGTTCCTCAATCTACGAGTCTGATAGTCTAGGATTTTGACTGGAATCTCTTCATAAGAGACACTGTTCTGAACATCTACGCTCTACAAACATCTGCATAAGACTTTGATTGGCTCTGAGCAACCCAAAGTCTTTCCCTAATCAAATAGACTTTCTACAAGGCATAGAATCACAAGTCAGTCCCTATGACTGAGGCCTTACTAATGTCGAACCAACCAATTAGAGATCTACATCTCCTACCATAGAGAGCTTCGAATGGAGCCATCTGAATACTGGAATTATATCTATTGTTGTATGAAAACTCAATCAAAGGAAAGTGTTCATCCCAAATACCCTTGAAATCAATTAGAAATGCCCTTAGCATATCTTCTAGAGTCTGATTGTCCCTTTCTGCTTGACCATCTTTCTGAGAATGAAAGGTTGTACTGAGATGAACTTGGGTACCAAGATCCTTTTAAAATGATTTACAGAAGTGAGAGGTGAATTGGGTAACTTTATTTGAGATAATGGTCAATAGAACATCATGCAATCTGACCAACTCCTTGATGTAGAGTTTGGCATAATACTCAGCTGAATAGAACAGGAAGAAAATGAGCTGATTTGGTTATTCTGTTTACAATAACCTAGACTGAATCATGCTGATAATGAGTTTGAGGCAAACCCATCAAGAAGTTCATGTTCACTTCATCCCACTTCTAAGTGGGAATAATGAACTGCTGCATAGGACCACTAGGCTTTTGATTCTCTACCTTAACCTGCTGACATGTAGAGTACTTAGCCATAAAATCTACAACATCTCTCTTCATACCACTCCACTAATAAATCTCCCACAAGTTACGGTACATCTTAGTGGCCCCTGGATGAATAGAGTAGAGCACACCATGCACTTCTGTAAGAATTCGCTACCTTAATCCATCTATACCTGGAACACAAAGACGACCCTGACAACGAAGAACACCATCTCCCTCTTGGGAGAAAACCTCTACTTTATAATTATCGACTGACTCTTTCAATTTGACAAGGTTGGGATCTCTATCTTGCTTTTCTTTCACCTAAAAAACTAGAGATTATTCTGAACGACTCTGAACATATCCTCAACCCTCTGAAGAATCGACTTAGCGACTGCCTAGTCTGTAAAGTTCATGGACTTCCTAAACTAACTTCTCCATACTATCCTCAATGTGAGAAACACTACTCATGGATAGTATACTAAGAGTGTCGGCCACTACATTGGCCTTTCCCGGATAATAAAGGACACTCATGTCTTAATCTTTCAAGAGCTCTAACCACCTTCTTTGACAAAGATTGAGATCTTTCTGAGAAAAGACATATTAAAGGCTCTTATGATTTGTGAAGACATATACATGAACACTGTAGAGATAATACCTCTAAATCTTCAAGGCAAAGACTACGGCTGCTAACTCGAGATCATGAGTAGGATAATTCTTCTCATAGGGTTTAAGCTGTTTGGAGGCGTATGCTATGACCTTACCATGCTGCATGAGGACAGAACCCAAAACTACTCTGGATGCATCAAAATATACTATAAACCCATCTGAAACATCCTAGAAGAGCTAAATTTGGAGCTGAGGTGAGTCGAGTCTTCAACTCCGAAAAACTCTTCTCGCAAGGGTTTGACCACTGAAACTTGACTTTCTTCTGGGTCAATCTGGACATAGGGGACACAATAGAAGAGAATCCTTCAACAAACCATTTGTAATATCTAGCCAAACCCAAGAAACTCCTGATATCTGATGGAGAGACAGGGCGTGGCTAGTTTCTTACCACTTCGATCTTTTGAGGATCTACTCTAATGCCATCACAAGAAACAATATGACCAAGGAATGATATTGACCTTAGCTAAAATTCACACTTACTAAATTTGGTGAATAACTAATGACCTCTAATAGTTTGAAAAACAATTCTGAGATGGTCTGCATTATCTCACTCAGTGTAGGAATAGACCGGAATATCATCTGTGAAGACTATGACAAATATGTCAAAGTACTGCTTGAACACACAGTTCATCAACTCTATGAAAGGGGATGGGTCATTGGTAATACCAAATGACATGACAAGAAATTCAAAGGGACCATACCGAGTATAGAAAGTTGTTTTCAGAATGTCACATTCTCTGACTTTGAGCTGATGATAGCTGAATCTGAGGTCTATCTTAGAAAAATAACTGGCACCCTGAAGTTGGTCAAACAAGTGATCGATTCTGGGAAGAGGATACTTGTTCTAGACAGTGACTTTATTAAGCTGACGATAATCTATACACATACTGAGAGAACCATTTTTCTTGCACATGAATAAGACTGGTGCGCCCTACGGGGAGATACTAGATCTGATGAATCCCTTATCTAAGAGATCCTTTAACTATTCTTTTAATTCTCTGAGTTTTATTGGTGCCATTCTATATGATGGAATATAAATAGGCCGAGTGTTTGGAAGAAGATCAGTATCGAAGTCTATTTCCCTTTCGGGAGGAATTTTCGAAAGATCTTCGGGAAAGACATCTAAATATTCATTTATAACTAGAACTGATTCAAGACTGCGAGTCTTAGAACTGGAATCCTTAATATGAACAAGATGATATAAATATCCCTTAGATATTAATTTCCTTACCCGAAGGTAGAAAATAATCCGACCCCTAAAAACGGCTACACTACCCTTCAACTCTAGGACGGGTTCATTCGGAAACTAAAACTGGACTATTCTATTTCTACAGTCGACTGTGGCATAACAGGAATGAAGACAATCTATGCTGAGAATGACATCAAAATTAGTCATCTATAATTCGACTAAGTCTGCTACAAAGACTTTTTGAAATATCATAACCGGACAGTGTCTGTATACCCGCTGGGCTATGATTGTTTTACCCACTGGGGTAGAGACTAAAAAGGGATTTGCTATAATTTTGGGACTGATTCCAAAATTTCCTGCTAGATAATGAGTAACAAAAGACAAAGAGGCTCCTGGATCTAGCAAAGCATAAACATGCACATGAAAGATCTGCAATGTACCAGTAACTACATCAGGAGAGTTTTCCTGATCCTGTCAGGTCTGCATAGAATAGAGTCTATTTGGGCATTGCCCACTAGTAGCATTGGATGTGGCGACCTGCTGATTTGGACGATCGGACTAAGCTGAAAATCTATTCTGATGACACTGGGAACCTGTCTGAGGATACTCTCGAACTCTATTGCCTGGCTTGCCACATCCAAAATAAATATCACAACCAGATCTACAAATACCCTTGTGGTTCTTACCATAATTCTGGTAAAGGGGATAAGTGGGGGCGCTACTAACATTGCCTTGAGACTTAAAGCTTGACACTCTTTCTCTGAACTGGGGAGCTGGAGCACTGGCTAAAGATGGAGATAGAACTGATGACTTAGGAAAAAACTAAGAACGGTTTCCTCTTTCTGATTTAGGTTGAGAAAAGTTGAAACTACGTATCTTTGCTCTTTTATTCTGCTTTTCCCTCATCTTAATTTTCTGCTTCTCTGTCTGTTGAGCATAGGTCATAAGTCTGGATAAGGTCATATCACTATTTAGCATGGTGGATTTTCACTCATTAACCACCCTGTCATTCACTTTGACACGAACTTACTTATCCTTGACCTACTATCTGCAACCACATGAGAGACATATTTGGCTAGTTGAGTAAACTTAAAAGAATATTCTTTCACTGTCATATTGCCCTTCCTGAGGTCGATGAATTCTAGCACCTTAGCTTCTCTAAGATCTAAGGTAAAGAATCGATTAAGAAACACAGAAGTAAACACTTCCCACTCAACTGACCCTGCATTATCTGCCCTTTTTAACTTCCACTTCTTGAACCAAGTATGAGCCACATCCTGCAACTGATATGCAGCTGCTCATTACTCTCAACAGTAGTCACCCCCATAATTTCTGTCACCATATACACCCGATCTAGGAATTCTTGAGGGTCTTCATATGTCTTAGACCCAAGAAATATTGGAGGATTCATTCGAGTGAAGTCCCAAATTTTGGCGGCAGCTGAGTTAGACACTGGGTTGGCTGAAATAATAGCTGGTCATTCATTATGGAAAGCGACGGACTGAACAAGAGTAGTAAATACGGTCTTGAATTCTGCATGAGAAACATGATCACCCAAAGGTTTTTTGGGCTGAGGAGCGGACTGATTTCTCTTCTTGGGAGACATGTTATGAAATAAAGAGAAGAAGCAAATTAGACTGAGAGATTGACTTAAGATTATGCTCACTGGCATGGCATGAGTACTGAAAGAAGTGAAAATGTTCCTAAAATATCCTATAGCCTTCTGCACATAAATGTGGCACGCAACACACCCATGTACAAAACTCTACTAGATGTAAATTTCAGACTTCCTAGCACACAATTGAACCCTAGACTCTGATACCAAGTTTGTAACACTTCGAATATGGTACTTGGAATGCTATATGGTGATCATGACCTCAAAGGATAATAAGTTAACCCATGACTGATATATTTACCTATACACTGTATAATATAACATAAAAATGCAGAAACATGTACTAAAAGGCCATAAGGTTTAATACTGATCATAATCTGAATAATATAACATCTGAGTTGGGTAATAGAATACCCAAAACCAAACTAAAATTACTAAAGTCTATATCAAATTTGAAGTCTACTCTGCATCTGGTCTAAAAGCCTCTATTGTCTAAATAATCTGAATAAGAAGTTGATGGGACATGTTTCCAACTAACTCCAACTAATAAACTAATTAATGAGATAATGTAAGAATAATCATGTCCTCAAAAGATAAGGGCTCACTTCTAGCTCTGACTACTAAAAATTGGGATCTACTGTTGGTCTGGAACTCATGTCTCTGAACCTATGGTATAAGACACCATAGCGTGAATGAATCAGTATGACTGAATGTACTGGTACGCATGAGATGTAGGCTAAATTCAAGGGGTTCATATGCATGAATAATAATAAAACTGACTAACTAAAATGAGCGTGGGAATACATGCATGAGACATAACAACTGACACTAATATCGTGATAACATGATTACTGAATACTGATGACATGACATACTGATAACTGATATGATTGATAACATGAGTAACTGTAGCTAACAGTCCTGAATTTGATGGAATTATCTGAGTTCTGAACTGTATCTGACAGTTCTAAAATCTAAAGAACTGTCTGAGTTTTTTACTGAGACTGATACCGAAACTGTGGAAAGTAGTCATCTAACTGACATACCCCTAATGCGCCATTATGGCTGCATTGGGGTTCAATCTATAAGCTCAATTAGAAGTGTGTCAATACTACACAACTGGTAAGGATAAGCTGTGAGGACCCTATACTGGCAGGTACTCAAAATGAGAATGGTGGGAACCCTAAATTGACAGGTTCACCCAATTCATCAACCCAGACTAATAGGTTAGATGTCTCAACCTACACTTGCTACATAAATCTGGGACATAAGGATTGCTTCTAAGAGTCACACCCTAAGCTAGTTGGTGAGTTCCCATCCTTGGGTTCGCTCGGTGCTACTATTTACTCCCTTCTGAATAGACTTTGAAGATGATTAACTGAAATAAACTAAACATGGACTAAGTTACTGAATTCCATTGACTGAAAGAATACTACTGATATCTAACAAATAACGGAGTTTATGAGATCATAGAGATTTTCTAAGTCATAAGACTATCTGAAGTCTAAGGATTCATAGCTTGACTGAGAGTATCGTGCACACATGACATGGCTCTATGCATAGAATTAATGTTTCGGGTACAAGTACCCCCAGGACTCGATGGAAGGAAATTGTCAAACATGACTTACTTGAATACATATGAATCACCACAATTCATTTATTAAAGCATTTTATCAAATAGGTTATAGGCATAAACGTATACATACATGGGAATTTCATGACATCATGCTAGTTAGGAAGTTTTCTTCATCTAGGCATTTTAATAGAAATACTTAAACCCACATAGAAATTATCACCCAACATGAAGTGTAATTCAATTTCTCATTTATCAACATGAACAAGAATAGACCAACCATGAAATTCATGAGGAAAATCCATAAAATCGAAGTGGGAAAAGGGATTCTTGGGTTTCATGGATGAAAGGAGTCCATTAATGAACAGTATGCATACCTGGGTTATGATTTTTGAACTTGAAGAATTGGAAATCCCTTAGTTCTTAAAGAAGATTGGATTTTTGTTCTTGGAGATTAAGGTTAGAGAGAAACCCTAATATTTGTTGTGAAGTTATAATGGACACAATGACTGAAATCGTGTATTACTGGGTATATATAGGCGAGTGGTAAGTGACCGAAATACCCATGTTAAAATGATTTAAAAATAACTGAGTGAATTACCCAACGGTGGGGTTTGATGGTCCATCGCGGGGTGGAAGGTCCATCGGACTTCTCTGTCGGACCGGGAAAAAACTGGGACTCACTACCTCTGAGAGATAGTGGGGTGCGACGGTCTGTCGCTGGGTCGATGGTCTGTCACTGGGTCGATGGTCTATCGCCGGGTCGACGGTCTATCGCTGGGTCGACGGTCTATCAGACCTCGCCATTGTACATTTCCAGAAAGTGGACTACTACCTCGATGCAACATCCATGGTTGATGGTTCATCGCTTGTTCGATGGTCCGTCGCACCTGGGCGGTTTTTCTTCTTTCTATATTTTAGCCATAACTTTCTCATCTGACACCGTATTTTGATGAAATTGGTATCGATAGAAATTTTAATCAATTTTCCACGTGATGGAAAGAGGAAATCTCAAGAATACCACATGTACCACAGTCGATTCATATTTCAAAGCAAGTTCTAACATCCTTGAGATGATTTTAATCTAAAAAAAAGCACGTGTACTACATGAATGCAAAGAAAAACTTTTCGAGTTAGAATTTTTAACCTGAGACAAATAATAAATACATCTCTTTTAAAACCAACCTCTGAGTTCTAATATATATTACAACCGTTTCTCTAAATACCTAGGGAACGAAACCATTATCCCATTCTAAATTTGACTCACAAGGGAGCCTAATAAGTCTAACAATATAATAATGAAAAACATAAGTGAAACCAATTCATTCCCCCGAATGACATCAAAATCCACCATATTCGAGTTGCA